>VZTM01006632.1:1961-25245 GCA_013400555.1 Jacana jacana | reverse complement strand
ACATTAAGATGAAGGGTTCCAGCTTGTTCCTTCTGAGGTCTAATCAGATTTTGGATCTAACTTGATCCTGCACCTTTACCCAAGGAATATTCTGTTATTGTCCATTTTGGTTTTTTGTTCTGTTATTTTTAAAGGTAAACNAATGGACACTAAGAAATTGTACAGATAGTAAAGGCTAGAATGAAAACTAGTACTAAAAAGTGCTACAGTGCGCATAGAAGAAAGGCTCAGCCCTGGAGACCTTAGTTACACAAAACTGCAGTCTGAGGCCTGCAGTAATTATGCTCTGTGCAAATTATTCTTGAGAACTAATCCTACAAGAGACACTATTTCTATGTTAGTGTTCATGTAGCCTACACACTTTCAACTTCTACTGTAGAAACAGGCTAATTTATTAACCTTGTACAGACTTGTTGAAACTTATTTGGTTTCCCCTGGTTGAATGCTGAATCGGTGCCCAAGTACAACAGAAATCTTGGCTACAATGCAACATTAACCCATTTTAGATCTGTATCTCCTAGAACAGATAAATATTTTTTAGACACACCTAACAACCATTGTGTGACTACACTACAAACCAAATTTTACTGTTTGGTTTATACTCTTTCTTATAAACTACAGACAACTGTATAAAAATATCTGTACTTCACATGATCATTTCTCTTATTAGTATGGTTAATTAATTAGTTGAGATATTAAATGGGTTTTAAAGATTTTTATGCTCATACTGAAAATCCTCAAAGCTTTCTATAGCTATCAACTCTCCCTTGAAATGCTACGTAGCAAATGTGCAGGGAACAGTTTTAGAACACTAAGCCATGCATAATGATGTATGCAAATCTCTTTTTTTTTCCCCCAGAACTATTAGTCATGATTCTTATCAAGTTTATAATGTGACTTGTACTTAAAAATATTTTCTCCAACAAAGTTTTGCCAATGATCCATCCCATTACGTGATTCATTATGTTCTAGAGATTTAAAAGTAATTTTGAGAACCAAATTTGAGGATCTTTTGGAGGTGTCCTAGTTCACGAAAATCCAGTGGCTGTGATGATATTGAGGCTTACCATATTCTTTCTGTTCTTATAATTCGTAAAGCTACATTTTTCCTATCTATGTAACAGTGCCCCACATCACCAGCTGATTTTGCTTCTAATCTGCCCCATGTGAAGAATAGTTTCATGTTTTCTACACTGAAAATATCATGCTAAATTACAATGGTTATTTATAGTTACACTGGGATTCTTGAACATAAATGTGCTACGGTCTGTGGCTGTTTTCAAGCAGAAAGAAAACAAGGAGCAATGCTTAGTGCCTATCTTTGGAAAATTAAGATCAGAACACTACCTGACATTTTTATTTATAAGATGACTAATTGTTCTAATTTCTTACTATGCATTTCTTTCCAAGCAGCTCCCCTGACAAGCAAAAAAAATTGCCTCAGGCAAAGCAGTAAGTAATTAATATACTTTAGTCTAATTGGATTTGGACATACACTACTGCAAATACAGTTGTAGAGAGAATGGACTACAATAGACAGATCTGTTAATAGATTGATAAAGTGATTCTGTTGTGAACAAGACACACCAAAGTACTGAATAGTGTGGCATGCACTTCATAATAACACATTTCTTTTCCAGCTTTCATCGCCTTTGGAATAATAGGAACCACCCACATACTTGCTCTTTTATTTAAAACTGTACCACATAGAAAATACCCTAAAATACAATGGAAGTTGTTTAGTGAAATATATATATTTATACGAGTTGCATAAATAAACTTGAAACAAATGTGATGGGAAGACTATTGACTCCTGCTGACTTGATACTACATTAAATCAAAGGATTAAACCTTTTCTCCAGACATGGCTTCAGGCTATTGCATCTTTGAACCGTCAGGTTGTAAGTGTTGAAAACAAGTCTATCATAGCTATATACTTGACTCCACCCAAAAATGAATTAAGCCAGGGAATTCAAAATAGCTAAATTGATGGATAATCTCCTTTAGACAAATAAAATCTGAAACACGCTTCTGTCAGTTCCTATTCTAAACCTATTTTAAATCTTTGTTTTCTGGAAGCAAATATGATTTCTGCTTTGCTGGTTATGGATCATTGAAGCTGAAAATATTATAGCTGTAGAAAGTACAATGCAGAGTCATGCAGTCACAGTTCCTTCCATGTAGTTTTCTTAATCTGCACTTCAAATGGTAGGAGTAGGGATATAGTGATATCTGACTACACTATGCAAGTAGTGAATTTATCACATTGCTGACTGGTGGGCTGCAAGAAGATATGCGTAGTAAGTAGTAAGTAAATAATAAAAGCAACCTAAATAGTTCATTTCATCATTAAAGATCTCAAATTATTTCAGATGCATAAGAAAATCTATGAAGTACTTATGACAGTAATAACATGGAAAAATGATGTTAATTAGCCTCATAACATACAGCTTCTCTAAGGGCAAATAATTTCTGACAGCTTTGGTGCTTTTTATGATGGGGTTAAAGTGTTGATGCCAGTCTTGCAAACCAAGGCACATAATATGGAAAAGGCATTGCATTGTTCTGACCTTACTCGGTAAATTCCTATAATTCCTATTCCCTTCTTGCCTTCCCTTTGGTGCACATTGATTGAAGCACCGAAAGATTTTCCCTTTTTTTTTTCTTTTTTTTTTTTTTTTCCTTCCCCTCTACATAGCTTTGCAAGAACAGATAGACCTGTACAGTTTACTCATTGTGATTTGTATTACATCCATTTGTAGTCTTCCAGCAGGTTCTACAACCCGATCAGGCTAGATCAGTGAAAAAGTAGGGAATGTGGTGTAAAAATGCTCCTAAAACTTTTGGTCCATGAGTTAAGTTCAAGTGAAATACAGACACTTATGTTTGGGAAATAGCAAGGCTTGTAATCTTCTGCTCCCTCAATGATTCCAATATAAAACAAAGGAATTCATAGTATGAATCGTAACTCACAATGTCTTCGTATTTGTTGGAGGGACAACATGGCAGGGAATAAGCAATCACAGAGGTTCCTGGGATATGTTGATGATATCTTCCTGCTCCAAGTGATAGAGGAGTCAATGAGCAGAGGTGGTATGCTGGACCCTGTTCTCACCAACAAGGAGGGGCTGGTGGGAAATGTGAAGCTCAAGGGTTGACTTGACTGCAGTGACCATGGAATAGTAGAGTTCAAGATCCTTAGGGCAGTGAGGAGGGCACAGAGTAAACTCACTGCACTGGGCTTCAGGAGACTGGGCAAACCAGACTTTGGCCTCTTTGGGGACCTGCTTGGCACAGTACCATGAAATAAATCCCTGAAGGAAAGCTGGTTAATATTCAAGGATCACCCCCTCCAAACTCAGGAGTGACTCATCCCAACAAAGACGAAGTCAGGCAAACACAGAAGGAGACCTGCATGGATGAACAAGGAGCTCCTGGACAAACTCAAACAGAAAAAAGAAGCCTACAGAGGATGGAAGCAAGGACAGGTAGCTTGGAAGAATACAGAGAAATTTTCTGAGTAGCCAGGGATCAGGTTAGAAAAGCTAAAGCCCTGATAGAGCTAAATCTGGCCAGGGATATCAAAGGCAACAATAAAAGCTTCTACAGGTGTGTCAGTGACACAAGTAAGTCTAGGAAATTTGTGTGCCTATTCTTGAAAGAAACGGGAGACCTGGCCACCTGAGATATGGAGAAGGCTGAGGTACTCACTGACTTTTTTTGCCTCAGTTTTCACTGGGAAGTGCTCTCGCTACACTGCCCAAGTCATAGAAGGCAAAGGCAGGGACTGTGAGAGTGAGGAACCTCCCACTGTAGGAGAAGATCAGGTTTGAGACCATCTGAGAAACCTAAAAATGTACAGGGCTGTGAGACCTGGTGAGATTAATTTGTAGGCCCTGAGAGACCTAGCAGATGAAGTTACCAAGCCACTATCCATCATATTTGAGAAGCTGTGGCTGTCTGGTAAAATTCCTGCTGACTCAAAAAGAGGAAACATATCCCCATTTTTAAAAAGGGAAAAAAAAGAAGACCCAGAGAGCTAGAGGACAGTCAGTCTCAGTTCTGTGCCTGTTCCTGAAGCAGATCCTCCAGGAAACTATGTTAAGGCTCATGGAAAACAAGGAGGTGGTCGGTGGCAGCCAGTATAGCTTCGTTGGTGGACCGGGGGAGAGCAACTGACATCATCTACCTGGGCTTATGCAAAGCATTTGACACTGTCCCGTATGACATTCCTGTCCCTACATTGGAGAGACGTGGATTTGAGGTATGGTTCACTTGGTGGATAAGGAATGGTCTTATTCAGACTCAAATGGTCACGCTCAAAGAGTTGCGGTCAATGGCTCAATGTCCAAGTGGTGACAAGTGGAATTCCTCAGGGGTAGGTACTGAGACCGGTGCTGTTTAACATCTTTGTGGGAGACACAGTCAGTGGGATTGAGTGCACCCTCAACAAGTTTGTCAACAACACTAATTGCACTGTGTAGTGCAATTGACATGCTGGAGAGAAGGGATGCCACCTAGAGGGACCTGGACAGGCTTGAGAGGTGGGCCCATGCCAACCTCATGAAATTCAACAAGGCCAACTGCAAGGTCCTGCACCTGGGATGTGGCAATCCCAAGCACAAAAATACAGGTTGGGCAGAGAATGGCTGGAGAGCAGCCCTGAGGAGGACTTGGCGGTGCTGGTGGATGAGAAGCTCAACATGAGCTGGCAATATGCGCTCACAGCCCAGAAAGCCAACAGTATCCTAGGTTGCATCCAAAGAAGTGTGGCCAGTAGGTCAAGTGAGATAATCCTCCCTGCCCTACTCCATTCTCCTGAGATCTCACCTGGAGTACTGTGTCCAGTTCTGGGGCTGACAACATTAGAAGGACATGGACCTGTCAGAGCAGGTCCAGAGGAAGGCCATGAATAAGATCAGAGTGATAGAGCACCTCCCTTATGAAGACAGTCTGAGAGAGCTGGGGTTGTTCATCCTGGAGAAGAGAAGGCTCTGGGGAGACCTTATAGCAGCCTTCCACTACCTAAAAGGGGCCTACAGGAACAATGAGAGGCATTCTTTATCAGGGAGTGTAGCAATAGGATGAAGGGTACTAGTTTTAAACTGAAAGAGGGTAGATGTAGATTAGATATTAGAAAGAAATTCTTTACCATGAGGATGGTGAGATACAGGATTGGGTTGCCCAGAGGAGTTGTTGAGGCTCCTTCCCCGGAGGTGTTCAAGGCCAGGTGTACGGGGCTTTGAGTAACCCAATAGAGTGGAAGATGTCCAATGCCTATGGCAGGGAAGTTGGAACTACATGATCTTTAAGGTCCCTTTCCAACCTAAACCATTCTATCCTTCTATGTTATTGTGAGACTGAAAAAAATAATCTTGGAATAAACGATCTGGACTGCATAAGTTCGTTCTGCTCTTCTTTTATGTCTATTAATAGTCCCTGTGTTTGACTATAAGTGTGTAGGATTAACATTGTGAAGAAATTCTGCTGTCTTGATTTCTGCTGAGGAAAGTTTAGCAAGGCTATACTTGGAAGAATCTGGCTCACAGAGCATGTCTGAGATAAACTCATGTTTTTAATAGGTCCGTCATAGTTACAGTAACATAGATATGGTTTACTTGATTCAGCTTCAATTCCATGTTTATGAATCCAGAATCTGACTCCTAATTGTAGCCAATGTTAGGCTCATTCAAGTAGCAGGTGACATCTCAGTGTTGTCAGATTAAGGTTCAGGGTGCGCACTAAAAGCTTAAAAATGAAGCTTGACAAACAGCCAGCAGGTCTGCCCAGTGACTTTAAAAAGCAGAACATTTCAAACACTTGCCAGTATTTTGAAGTAGTAAGTTCTTAGGAAAAAGTAACTACGTCTCTGAAAGAGCTGCATGATTCAGTGCTGTGAAACTTGCACTCACTGCCTGTTTACATCCTATTTTGCATGTTTACATCCAAGAATGTAGCAAGGGAAGGAGAGAGATGGAAATGACTGAAAGGATGGAGGATCGGGTTTGTTTCAGGTTTTGTTTTTTACCTCTTGCTTTGAAAACACCAAAATGTCTGATTGACTTCCATATGAACAAGGCATTATCAAGATGCGTTCCTTCTAAAATTCATGTTTCAGTTGCTTTTTGCATCGGAAAACCTGACACTGAGAAATTCCTCATCACTGCATTGGTGTTTTCCATGTTTTACTTCCTTTTACAGCTCCTGCTATTTTGACCCAAACCTTTGAGATTTTGAAGTTTCTTCACCAGTAATTACAATAATTTAACTACAAAATTTAGTGGAATTGCCCTAGTGGGTAATGTAAACTCATGGGAGAAATAATTGCAGAACAAACCTTTGTCCTGTATTACTTTTCAATAAAATTATTCAAAATATGCAGCCCATCAGTGCTCCCCTTACTGATTATTAATCTGTTAACCATACAGATTGCTTTAAGTGAAATTAATCATATGTTAACACACTATTCATTGAGCTAATGGGTTCATAATATTCATCAGTGGCCTTAGTCATTAACATTTTTCAGTGGAAATACAACATTGTGGAAAATGCCATTGAAATATAAAAGCAATAGAAATTAAACTGTCTCCAAATTACTTCCTCATATCGCTAATTAATGCTTAAATGTATGATACTGAAGTGGTAACACTGTTTTATCCTAATTAAAACCTGGGTATTCTGCAAGCAATTAGAAATCCAATAGGAATCAAACGATAAAATTATCCCCTCTTTTTTCAGTAAATATAATGTGGTATATAAGCATTTGAAAAGTAAGCATAATTTGGGCCAAGTACAACCAAAAAAGTAAGCAAGGTGTGGAATAGTTCAGACAGTTATATATACAGGGGAAGTGACAAGAATTTAACAACATTTTAGCCTATATTTATAAAAAAGTTGTTTTAAGATTAGGATCCCAAGTGAATTTTAAATAGGTTCTGCAGAATGACACCGTGGGACAACTCGTTGGCAATGATGGAATGGAAAGGTGACAATGGTGGATGAGGTGGCTGCCCAACTCCAGCGATATGAAGAAAATCTCTCTTCCCGTCTTGTGTCAGCCGTGGAGAAGTCTCTGTCTGGGAAGGCCTAGTAACTTGAAGAGAGCATATCCTACTCCCGACCTGTACAGGCCAGTGTCTCAGCTATTAGAAGCAGAAATTTCCCCAATCAAGATAGTGAATACAGAGGATACACACCACGAGGCACCCTGTGGTACTACTTGCATGACCATGGAGAGGACATGAGAAAGTGCAATGGACAGCCTACTTCAATCCTGCGGGCACGGGTACAGAAGTTGCAAGGAAGAACAACCATGAAAGGGAATCCCTCCAGGAAGAGTGCCACCTCAGCTTCCAGTGGGCAGTTCCCTGGAAATAATAGGAGGCATGATCTTGCTTCTGATCCTCTTGAGGGAACTTCTACATCTTTTCTGTCAGAAACAAGTAAGGGATACCATGACCAGGATTAGAGCGGCCCTGCCTCCAACCAGGAGGGGGAAAGGGACCACTGGGTGTGTGGATTCAGTGGTCTGGCACATCAGATTCACAACAGTATAAGGCTCTAGTGGATACAGGTGCTCCGTGTACCCTAATACCATCAAGCTATAGAGGGGCAGAACCCATTTGTATTCCTGGAGTGACAGGGGAATCCCAAGAGTTCTCTGTATTGGAAGCTTAAGTGATCCTACTGGGAACGAGTGGCAAAAGCATCCCATTGTGACTGGACCAGATGCTCCATGCATCCTTGGTATAGATTATCTCAGGAGAGGGCATTTTAAGGACCCAAAAGGGTACCGGTGGGCTTTTGACATACGTGTATTGAAGACGAAGGAAGTTAAACAGTTGTCTACTTTGCCTGGTCTCTCAGAAGACCCTTCAGTTGACGGGGCTGTTGAGGGTTGAAGAACAACAGCTGCTGATCACTACCACAACTGTCCATTGACAGCAATATCACACTAACCAAGACTCTCTGATTCCCATCTATAAGCTGATTCATCAACTAGAGATTCAAGCAGCAATCAGCAAGACAGTCCCATATGGTCATTGTGAAAATCTAATGGAGATTGGAGGCTAACTGTGGACGGTCATGGCCTGAATGAAGTCACACTGCCACTGAGTGCTGCTGTGCCAGACATGTTAGAACTCCAACATGAACTGGCGTCCAAGGCAGCCAAGCGGTATGCCACAATTGATATCACTAATGCATTCTTCTCAGTCCCTGTAGCAGCAGAGTTTAGGCCCCAGTTTGCTTTTACTTGGAGGGGCATCCATTACACCTGGAATCGACTGCCCCAGGAGTGGAAACACAGCCCCACCATCTGCCACAGACTGATCCAGACCACGCTGGAACAGGGTGAAGCTCCGGAACATCTGCAGTACATTGATGACATCATCATATGGGGACATCAGCAGAGCAGAGAAGTTTTTGAGAAAGGGAATATAATAGTTCTAATCCTTTATGGCAAAACCATCATTTTATGGTTTTGCCATAAAACAGAGCAAGGTCAAGGGACGGGTGCATGAGATCCAGTTTTTAGGAATAAAGAGGCAAGATGGACACCGTCAAATGCTAATAGATGTGATCAATAAAATAGCAGCTATGTCTCCTTCACCAACTAGTAAAAAGGAAGCACAAGCTTTCTTAGGCATTGTGGGGTTTTGGAGGATGCATATCCCAGATTACAGTCTGATTGTGAGCCCTCTGTACCAAGTAACCCAGAAGAACAATTTTAAATGGGGTCCTGAGCAACGACAAGCTTTTGCACAAATTAAACAGGAAATAGTCCGTGCAACTGTTCTGGGCCAGTCCAGGAAACACAAGATATAAAAAATGTGCTCTACATTGCAGCCGGGGAGAAGGGCCTCACCTGGAGCCTCTGGCAGAAAGCACCAGGGGAGACACGTGGTCGACCCCTAGGGTTTTGGAGTTGGGGATGCAGAGGATCTGAAGCCCATTATACTCCAACAGAAAAAGAAATACTTGCAGCATATGAAGGGGTTCGAGCTGCTTCAGAAGTGGTGGGTACAGAAGCACAGCTCCTCTTAGCACCTCGGCTGCCAGTGCTGGGCTGGATGTTCAAAGAGAGTGTGCCTACCACACATCATGCAATGGATTGCCCTGATCACACAACGAACTCGAATGGGAAACCCCAGTGGCCCAGGAATTTTGGAAGTGATTATGCACTGTCCAGAAGGCAAGGATTTTGGAATGTCACCAGACGAGGAGGTGATGCGTGCCGAAGAAGCCCCACAGTATAATGATCTACCAGAAAATGAGAAGAGCTATGCTCTGTTCACTGATGGGTCCTGTCAGATTGTGGGAAAGCATCAAAAGGTGAAGGCTGCCATGTGGAGTCCCACAAGACAAGTTGCAGGAAGCCACCAAAGGGCAAGGTGAATCGAGCCAGTTTGCAGAAGTGAGAGCAATTCAGCTGGCTTTAGACATTGTGAGAGCAATTCAGCTGGCTGAGGCATTGCTGAGTGAGAAAAGTGGCTGGTACTTCATCTCTATACTGACTCATGGATGATAGCAGATACCTTGTAGGGGTGGTTACAGCAGTGGAAAGAGAGCAATTGGCAGTGCAGAGGCAAACCCTTCTGGGCTGACGATCTGTGGTGAGATATAGCTGCCCAGACAGAGAATCTGGTTGTGAAAGTACGACATGTGGATGCCAACGTACCCAAGAGCCAGGTCACTGAGGAATATCAGAACAACCAGCAGGTAGATTGAGCTGCTGATTGAAGTGTCTCAGGTGGATCTTGACTGGCAACATAAGGGTGAATTATTCATAGATCGATGGGCCCATGACTCCTCGGGACATCAAGGTAGAGACACCATCTATAGATGGGCTTATGGCCAAGGGCTGGATTTGGCTATGGACACTATTGCACAGGTCATCCATGATTGTGAGACATGTGCTGCAATCAAGCAAGCCAAGCGAATAATGCCTCTTTGGTATGGAGGAGGGTGGCTAAAATATAAATATGGGAAGGCCTGGCAGATTGATTATATCACACTCCCACAAACTCGCCAGGGCAAGTACTACATGCTCACAATGGTGGAAGCAACCACTGGATGGCTGGAAACGTACCCTGTACCTCATGCCACTGCCCGGAACACATGGTGACATGGCACCCCAGAGAGAATTGAGTCAGACAATGGAACTCTTCTGAAATAGCCTCATTGATACTTGAGCGAAAGAGCACGGGATATTGAATGGGTCTATCACATTCCCTATCACGCATCAGACTCTGGGAAGATAGAACGGTACAATGCACTGTTAAAAACTACACTGAAAGCAGTGGGTGGTGGGACTTTGAAACACTGGGATACACATTTAGCAAAGGCTACCTGGCTAGTAAACACCAGAGGATCTGCCAACCAGGCTGGCCCTGCCCAATCAAAACCTCCACGTACAGTCCCTGTGGTGCACATGAAGAATATATTAGGGAAGACCGTCTGGGTTAGTCCTGCCTCAGGCAAAGGCAGACCCACCTGTGGGATTGCTTTTGCTCAAGGACCTGGGTGCACTTGGTGGGTGATGCGGAAGGATGGGGAAGTGCTATGTGTCCCTCACAGGGATCTGATTTTGGGTAAGAATAGCCAGTGAATGACAGGATATTATGATAATTGCTGAATGACCCTGCCACTGTGCATTCTCATTTCTGTAACTGCTATTGGTTGTACTATAGCAAGAATCACTCAACCTAATGAGTGATAAGATTTCAACAAAGATAGACTCTGATGAAGAACTGACTGAAGTGCAGCAGTGAAGGGAGGGGACCTGACCTCATCAGTGGGCACCCAGCAACTTCATCAAGATTCACGTAAGCTGTACCGGTTACATCAGCTACAAGCCCCAAAAGTACAGCATGCAACAGTCCAATCCCATACACCATCTTTCCTGCCCCGAGAGACTGTCCTAGTAAATGAAGCCCGAGGTCATGGATTAAATGAACACAATGGACATTTTAGAGTGACAACCAACAGAATATGTCACGGGAAAGTGTTAGTGTTTAATTGGGAACTGCAAGATCTGGGCAAGGCATAGATGGTATGGAATAAGGGGTGGATAATGTCCTGGTTCCAGGAGGGACAGGGTTAATTCTCCTAGCATGGGCACAGGTATTCCATCCCATGTGGGTCACGCCCAGGGGGTAGCAGGGAGCTGGCCACAAAGGGGAGGGAGACAGGAGGTTGGTGGTGCTCAGCGCATGACGGTCCTGGGTGCAGTCAGCATCGTAATCATGTTTTTATACTTCTTTCATCTGTGTTACTGTTACTGTTTTGTTGTTCTGTTAAACTGCCTTTGTCCCAACCCATGAATTTTGCCTTTTTCTTCCAATTTTGCCCTCTTGTCTGTGGATGGGCTTGAGAGAGCGACTGCCACGTGGTTCTTTGTTGGCGTCTGAGGCTAAACCAGGGCACGATCACATTCACAGAGGAAAGAAATGTGGAAACACTTGTAACACACAATTTGATTAGGAAAGGCAAAAACATGGAAAAAAATCATATTAAATTTTTTTCAGTCCAACTGAAATAAACACTTATGTGTTATTATTTTATGTGTTCCCAAATTCTAAGTAATCCTTCAGAATAAACTATACCTAGAATTGAAAAGATGAAGCAGTTATTCATCGACCTTCAAATTATGTCCCCACTGAATTTCCACTGAAATCAGTAAAACAGCCTATTTTTCACAGACAATTAAAAGCTTTCAAAAATTTTCCTTTAAATCTTTCAGATCTTAAAGATATAAAAATATGTTTCTGAAGCTCTAGCAGTTCAATAGTCTACTTAACTGAAAGGCTGTTCTGTACCCTGCCGTTCTGGCTATCCATTCCTCAGCTCAAGAAATCACTTCATCCTCCAGCTCTCAAATGTACTCAGCTCTCAAACCCAGTACTCACTTGAGTTCAACTTCAACATCATGTCCATGTACTCTTTTAGCTTCCAGTTAATTTCCACCTAGAAGCAGTCATTTCTGCTTCCTTCCTTCACTCCACCTTGGAAAGGATCAGCTGAGTCTGGTTTTCTTGTGTCTAGTTCCAAAACTGTAAGGAAGTAGAAGAAAGGACTGAAATAGTTGTCTTAGAATTTATGTAAAGGAGAAGAGAGAAAAAAAGGGCTTTGCTTGAGAACGTTATGGAAGCTTCTGGAAGGAATAGGAAGAATATCTAAGTTCTTTTTTCATGGAAAGCTCTAACCGGAAGCTCTTCTCCAGGAAGTGGGAAAGCAACCCTAGAGAGCCTGCACTTAGGAGAGTCTGAAATACCCCTAATTACTAGGAGAATGTCTTCTAGCCAGGAAGACCTTTGCAGATGACACTAAGTTGGGTGGGAGTGTTGATCTGCTTGTGGACAGGGAAGCTCTACAGAGGGACTTGNATCGATTGAGGGAGTTGGGGTTGTTTAGTCTGAGGAAGAGGAGGCTGAGGGGAGACCTCATCACTCTCTACAACTGCTTGAAAGGGCACTGTAGAGATATTGGTGCTGGTCTCTTCTCACGGGCAATGAGCGACAGGACAAGAGGGAATGGCTGCAAGCTGCAGCAGGGTAGGTTTAGGCTAGACATTAGGAAAAAATTTTTCACGGAGAGAGTGGTCAGCCAGTGGAATCAGCTGCCCAGGGAGGTGGTGGAGTCACCCTCCCTGACTGTGTTTAAGAGCAGATTAGATGTGGTGTTGAGAGATCTAGTGTAGGGGGGAACTTGTAGAGTAGGGCTGATGGTTGGACTTGATGATCCCAGGGGTCTCTTCCAACCTAAATGATTCTATGATTCTATGATTCTATGACCTCCAGGAACAGGTAATCTGGAGTATTACCTTAATTACATTTAGGAGTACTTGTTTTGTAAAGTCATGGGGAGAGACTGAGCTTTATTTTCCTTTGTATTATTATCAAAATATAATATGACTTATTAAAGAAATCTTTGATTTAGATTATTTTCTTAATGCTGCTCTATTCCACAAGAGTTGTTCATACTGGTTTTAGGTAATGAGAATGTAAATTTTTATTATAACAGATCAACTACTTTGTTATAGTTCAACAAGTTGAACTGTAATAATACATTAATAATAACATTTTTAGGAAAAATAGCTTGCCTTTACACAATTTAAAGTGTTGCTGTCAGTTTGGTGTGACAGCCACAGAAAAGGACGAAACAATAGAATATTGCATTATGACAATATCTGCACAAATATAAAACAGAAAACAAAAGATTAGGTAACATTTCTGCAGGAAAGAATTACGTGTTATTGTGAATTATCAGAAGCTAAACAGGTGTAAAACATACTACACTATTGCCCAAAAATCAATACATCTTTATAGATGTATGAAGGGAGAGATGCAAAATTGTCAGTTTGTGCAGAAATGATGTGGTATCAGTGGAAATTCAGCATCCAAGTTTTGACAGTACAGTAGTAAGAAAGATGGAAAGAGTTCAGAGGAAAGCAACAAAGATTGTTAAGAAAATTAGTTGCAAGGAAAGATGCATAAAATTGTGCTGGTTAATTGAAAAAAGTGGAAATTGACAGAGGAAATTATAATGTTGTGCTGTAGAAATGAAGCAATAATCAATTTCTCATATTTAGTATATAAGCAAAGGTAGAATGGCTTAATTTATGGCTAAATAGTTTAAGGAGATAAATAAGAGCAAAGTACCTAGCAGAAAATATGCTGAAGCACTGAAAGGGTGTTCCTGGAGCAGGTGTTGAGTGTCCATTGGCAATATCTATGAACATGCTGGACAATAGTTCCTCCTACCAAATAATTTGAGGTTGCCAGCCAAACAAGTATAGGATATACAATGCAAATAACAAAAACTTATTAGAACTGTATAGCCAGAATCAATTTCACTGAGTGAGCTACATTCCTGCCTCACCTACAGTCATGTAGTCAACCAGAAGGAAATGCAGCACTTCATGTAATTAGAGGGGTAATGTAATGCAAGTCAGCTGAAAACCAGGACCAGTCTTCTTTTGGCAGTAAAAATTGTAGCACTGTCTTCAAATTTTGTATCGCTATCACAATTCCAACATGAAAAGTCATCAAATATAAGATATTAGTTTCCTCTCTGGTCTTATGTGCACCTCTAAGAACTCTCTCATACCTCCAGCACCAGTCTTAGTTTCAGTGCTTAATCAACCAGTCACAGGATTTAAAATTCCCCACGAATACAGACTCCTAAAAGGCAAACTTAAGCTTACTAATAATTTCTTTTCCTAATTATCATTGAAGCCTGGTAGAAGGTTGGAGATTACCGAAGATCTGTGGACCTTTTTTTGAAAACCATTTCTTTGAATCAGTGGAAAAAGTGACACCTGCTATTGACAACTGAAGCTATAAAACAAGCAAAGGTTGTTATATTAATATATTAAATATTAAATATATAAAATATATTAATTTACCTCTGCTTTCTATTGGTAAGTTTTCACATTATTTTTCTCCTTCCTATTACTTTAATACTTATAAAGAACTTACTTGACCAAAATCTCATTTTACAGTTTATTTGGGATGTCATTTTGATAAACAGCAGAAAAATTGGTACCAACTTTACCACTTTAATATTTTTAGTAATTTAAATTAATTAAAGTATAATAAGCTTAGGATAAGCTAAGTAATTTAAATGATTATATTTACTAATATTATTTTTTAAATATTAAGAATAGCATCTTATAGAATGCAGGGGTTTGGTTTCTTCACATTTATTCACCTCTATTTTATTGCAATTTATAAACTAGCAACTGTATTTCAGTTCATGAAGCAAAAAAGAGTAATGTTAACAAATATCTGCCTTTTTTCCTTAAGTTTATAACTGACCAGGTACCAGTTTGCCAGGATGCCTGTGTGAACTTCTGGTATGGGTCAGGTCTGAGATAAAAGAGTGACACACCTTAGCTGCACCCTTTTATATTCTGGTGCATTCACACAAACTGCCAGGGAAGTTGGTTACTGGAGAGTCGTGTCTGACATGGGAGAGAGTGAGCAGGAAGGGAACATCAGCTCCTGCCAGCTCTGTGAGGACAGCAGCAGGGTCTGGTAGTAGGTCCAGACAGCTGACATAATTCATATTGTCAAACAAGCGGCTGTTTGCTTCTGAACACACTGGTCACAGTCCTCAGATCCTACAGACACTCCACCAGCAAGTGTTAAGTGTCCAGCTCCTGTTAAGATTTGCCTTCTATCACATGTCTGAATAGTAAGCCTGGTTTAGATAGAAATTGTCTACAACAACGCCAAATGGCAAACAACAACGCCAAATGGCAAACAACAACGCCTATAGGTAAATGGCAAACTATCAAGTCCTTAAACAATCTGCCTTAAAACATGAATTTTAATATACTTAGAGCAGGCAGCAGGGAAGACCAAACCTGTCTAATGGGCGAGAAGCACTTACCACAAAGCAGAAAAGCTGAAAGAAATGAGAAAGACATAATTATAGAAGTTGCCAAGTAGTTATTTTTTCCTTGAAATCACTTTCCTGGAATTTTTTGTATAATATTTTCGTTTTACTGATGAGTGAGAGGAATCAGAACAAAGCAAGAAATGCAGGCAGTCTGTTTTTTTAAATTACTATTTATATTTGTCCTTCTTTGACTCCTTTCCCAAAACATACCACAAAGAATGCCTTTTTTTTTTTTTTCTTTCCTCTCTTTCACTTTTTCTAGTGCCTTCCATAAAGCNTCGATATCTCTTTTGTGTTGAGGTGCCCAGAACTGGACACAATACTCAAGGTGTGGCCTCACCAGTGCTGAGTACAGGGGGAAATAGAATAGGATAGAATTTTGTAGGATGAGTATCACAAAGAAGATTCTCACTGGCATACACAGCTAGACAAGGTCATGATATGCCTGGTTTTAATTCCTACTTTTGCTACAGTTTTTCTCTGACAAATTTGATAAGACATTTAATTGAGCCATTAAGCTGACTTCCACCTGGAATTCACCTGAAATCTTTTCGTATATTCCACAGCTCACTCAGGGATAGGGATCTGGTGACTACCTCTGGCTCCACCTCTTCCTCCTGTTCTTGTGATGACCCTGGTTCATCGTCATCCCTTGCTAAACGAACTGACTTCTTGGTGTATTTCTTCTTCTGGGTAGGGGCAACTGAAGTGGGAATGGGTTGGATTTTGGATTCAGCTGTAGTGCCCGCCACTGGGGTCAGAGCAGCTGCAGTGTCTGTCACAGGGGTTGAGGTAGCTGCAGCGTCTGCTGCTGTGTCTGCCACCAGGGTTGAACTGCTGCAACATTTGGCTGGAGTAGCCGCAGTGTCTGCCAGAGAAGTAGCCACACTGCCTGGTTTCCCTCTCTTTCTCCTGAAGATGCTACACAGATTTGAGCAGTGCCTGGTACATGCTGGTCAGGGCCCAGCACAGTGCGGTGAGTTGTGCCTCTCTGGGATAGCCACCACATTTTCCTTTCAAATATTCAGTCACTTTATCAGGGTGCTGTACTTGTTCAGGGGTGAAGTCCCAAGCCACTGGAAGTGAAAAGGTCTCTAGGTACCTGCCCATATTCTCCCACGTCCCATGCCACCCACGACTATCCAGCCCCGGGGCAGATCTCTGGGTTGTGTTCACATTCAGGAGTCAAAGCAAAAAAAACATGCTGGTTTCAGCATCCCGAGGATATTAAAAATTCTCAAAAGCTGGAACACCTGGCCCAAAGGAGAAAAAGGAGGTGAGATAGCTGGGGAAAGCATCCCCCTCTGTTTCCCCCATAGACTGGGTGCGATTTTCAGTAAATTCCAAGACGCTGCCCAAGGTATGGGAAGGACAATACCACATAGACACCCTCCAATAACCTTCTGAACAGTGATGCCAACACATCATACACTGGTACCACACAGGACAGCAAAATTATAAACTTGATGCCTCTCCCAGAAGTGATAAAACAACATCACAGGGAGTACGTAAACCATGTAGGAATGTACATAGCAGAGCCATGAGAACAAAGCAAGCAACACGGTGACCAGTGGCAATTCCACTCATACAATAAAAGCACACAGCAAGTTAGTCTAACCAGCTCTGGTCGGATTTGCCATTATCTCCACCTTCCGAGTTGCCCCACGTTGGGCACCACAAAGGACTGTTGTGGTTTGGCCTCAGACAGCAACAAAGAACCACATGGCAGCCGCTCTCTCAAGCCCATCCACAGCTGGGAGGGCATGATCAGACGAAAAAGGCAAAACTTATGGGTTGGGACAAAGGCAGTTTAACAGAACAACAAAACAGTAACAGTAACACAGATAAAAGAAGTATAAAAACATGATTACGATGCCGACTGCTCACCAACTGCACCTGGGACCATCATGCACCGAGCACCACCAACCTCCTGTCCCCCTCCTCTTCCCAGTCAGCTTCCTGCTACCCCCTGGGCGTGACTCACATGGGATGGAATACCTGTGCCCCTGCTAGGAGAATTAACCGTGTCCCTCCTGGAACCAGGACAGATCATTAACATCACTGTGTGATAATGTTGTAATTATTAATTATTGTATGCATCATGGCTTTGTCAAGAGAATATATACAGTAACAGGCCTCAATGAAGAACAAAGGTTTCAACCAACGCTTGTATTCATCTGTTTGACACTAGGCATGTTTAGAAATCTTGCTGTAAACTGCACCAGTCAATGGAAGGAATCACACTGCCATCCATCCAGGAAAGAAGCTGCTTTTGAAATTGCATGTTTCTTTTTTAATTCTGACTCTAGGAGGAGTTTAGGTTTATAAGCATCACAATGTGGATACCTCAGTGGAGGTATCATCTTTCATGATGAAATGAACTATTTAGGTTGCTTTTATTATTTACTTACTACTTACTACGCATATCTTCTTGCAGCCCACCAGTCAGCAATGTGATAAATTCACTACTTGCATAGTGTAGTCAGATACCACTATATCCTTACTCCTACCTTGGAACTCTTAGTGATTGTGCTTCAGACTTGTGAAAGATGAAGAGTTGAAGAGAGGAGATGATAAGAGAGGGTCAAACTCAACTTTCTTTCTTTTTTTTTTTTTTTTTTTTTTTATAATGGAATAAAGAACGTTAGGGATTGTATTTTGTATTTTAGACATAGTTTGACATTCTCTTAAGCAAGTTAAAGTGTATAGTGTCCAATTAGAAGTGCTGGAAAGAAAGTCAGAGTAGGTTTAAAATTACATTGACAGAACATATAGCCTGAAAGGACACCTGAAGTTGCATTTGTTCATGTGCTTTCTTTTTTTAACTCAAAATGGAGGGCAACTGGTTAGACAGCTAAAAAGGATGTCCTTGCTGTTATCCAAAGGGTCATAGATTAAATATAGTACAACAGTGTGAAGATGCTGGAAAAATACTGGTTCTATACTGGACTCCATTAATGATTTTTCTGTAAAACAATGAAAGAAAATAAAAGACATTGGGTTTGTTTAATCTTGAAAAGTGGAGCTGGAGTGCAGTCATGATTACTGATTTTCCAGTATGTTCCAGTATGTTCTCCATTGTCATTGAAAGAAAAATTGGCTCAAGTTTCAGAAAAATAGATTTTGTCTTGCTGTTAGGAAAAACTGTCTAACTACGTAAGGTTAAAGAAACTGTAGAGCAGGCTAGATATGGAACTTGTAGAATCTCACAGTGGAGATTTTTAAATTCTACTAAATTTTACTAAAATCTGTACATGTTGGGAATATGCAGGTAAACAGTGACATGGTGCAGATAATCAGTCAAGGTATTCCTTGAATTTTTTTCCAAATCTACACATCTGTGATTCTGTAACTCAGAATTGCCATACTCAAGACAATAATTAAGAGGTTAAAGAGGACTACCATTTGCAGGTGAAGTCATGAGGCTACTGACATTAATACAATCTTACATCTGTGACAGGACTGGTTGCCATATTCCCTCAGTGTGCTAAAAAAAAACGCCAGGAAGCAGTGCTTGACAGCATGGTAGGACCCACCACTCAAAGAAGGAATGAACATATAGTCTTGTCTTCTGAAATCCTGATCCCTGACTCATGTAGAGAACAAGCACATGGAATATGAAGTAAGAATTAAGAAGTCAGCATTTACCACAGTTAATCAAAATTTCATGATGAATGCACTTCCTCTGAAAGCAAATATCCTTTCTTCTGGAAGTAGATGATAACTGAAGACCTATAATCTCAAAACTAATTTACCGAATGTTATGTGAGGTATGACCTCATTTCTTTGCAGAAAAAAAAAAGTTTATTTGCTGTTGATACTGTATAATGTAATAATGTATTTTATAACTTCACATTTCATTCTCTAAAATTTACAAGTTTACAAGTAACATTGCAAGTTTTTGTTTCAATGTGTCCAATTCCCTAAGCCCCACAAGACACACAAATGCTTTTTAATAATGTAGGAGTGAACAATATAATGTTTACAGACCAATGTGGTTGTAGATGGAGCTCTTCAGAGTGTCCTGGTGGACTGTGAGGCAGCAATGTGCCCTGTGGCCAAAAAGGCTGATGAGATCCTGGGATCCAGTATAAAGACTGTGTCCAGCAGGTCGACGGAGGTCATCCTGCCCCTCTGTTCTTCCCTGGTGAGGCTGCATCGGGAGTACTGTCCGACAGGTATCAGAGGGTTGAAGTTCCCCATTGGGCACCAGGACTTGTGACCATGAGGCTGCTCCTGCCTTTCCACAGAGGGCCTCATCCACTCAGTCTTCCTGGTCTGGTGTCCTGTAGCAGACCCCCTCTGTAGCATCACCTGCCCCAGTGTTCCCTTTCAATTTTGACCCATAAGCTCTCAGTCACCTCCGCATCCATTCTCACATTCCATGCACTCAGGGTGGTCATTGACATAGACAACACCCCCTCCTCATCCTCTTGCCTGTCCTTACTGAAATGCCATTCCAACACTGCACTCATAGGAGTCATCCCATCATGTCTCTGTGATGCTGGTAAGATCATAGCCCTCCAGTGCCGCGGCCAGGAGCAGTAAATCACGTCGGGGTTATCATAAATCTCCGTAGCAGTTATCACGTCGGGGTCACCATAAATGCCGCGGCCAGGAGCAGTCGAGCCCGACGCAATCAATCAGGAAGCCATTCCAGCAAGCACCCGAATCAGGAAGCGCACCCAGGAGGCACTTCTCTCAGGAAGCACTCACAGTCGGGAAGCACCCAGGGAGCACACAGGAAGCGCACCCACAGTTGGGAAGCACTCACATCAGGAAGCGCACCTCCAATCGTTCTACAGTTACAGGTCCTCATTCGCTAAGCACTACATTTCGGATAGGGAGAGGGGTATTGTCCACGAGCTTTCCACACACTTTCCACAGGCTTAAAGTTGCCCCATGATTGGCTACAACATTTGTGTCATTTGCTGTTTCCCATACTTTGTTTCGCCTTCACTATACTTCGTTTCGCTTACTTCCACTTATTTGCATATGTGCCCTTTCAGTAACTCCCTCTTAAAGGGCCTGCTCTCAACACTCCAGGTGTGCACATGTCTCTGACACCTCCTGTTTATTTCCCATGCTACATACATTTGCATAGAAGCATTTAAGTTGACCCCTGATGAAACTGACTTACTGGCCGGAGTGTCTGGAATTCCTTTGTGCTGCACTCTAGGTGCTCTTCTGATTACTTGTGATCCTTTTCAGGTTCTAGGCATTTATAGCTGGCACTGTCCCTTTGTCCCGGCAACTTTAATCTAAAGCCCTCTTCTTGAACTTAGCAAACCTATGACTGAAGATGCTCTTCCCCTTCTCTGACAGATGGGCCTTATCAGCCACCAGTAGACATAGTTTCTCAAAGTGAATCCTGTGGTCTAAATAGCCAAACCTCTGCCTGTGTCACCAGTCCTGTAACCATTTGTTGATACACCAAATTCAACTGGCCCTTTCAAACCCCTTCCATTTGACTGGGAGGTCTGACGAAAAAACTACCTGCATTCCAGAGTCCCTTACTGCTACTCTATAATCCTTCTTAATTCTCCTCAGAGAGAATTAATAATACTGCTCCTAGTAGAATTACTAGTGCCCATGTGAAACAACAGCAGCAGATAATAGTCAGTGGACGGTATGAGGCCTGCATACTATTAACCAGGTTTGCAGCTGGTTGCCATTTCTCAGCTTTGGCCTTCATTTGAGCTAATACATTATTTAGTAAGAGATATAGTTCACTGCTCTGGTACCATCAGAGATTTTACTTTTTTCTTCTTTGGAAAATGCAAGTCATAGAATAACTGAATGGTTAGAATAGGAAGGGATCTTAAAGCTCATCTAGTTCCAATCACCTGCCCTGACAGGGCAGTGACACCTTTCACTAGACAGTCTCATGAAAAGTCATGAAAAAAATGAAGTCTTGAAAATGATTAATTCATTAATTCATGAAAATACTGCCATACAAAAAATACTTACAACTCTTTCATCACTGAGTTTTTATTCTCTATATCATGTGCACCAATTTTTCTTTTTTTGGTGACCACAGAAGTCCATAAGTCTTCTGTAAAAGGTCAGTACATCAGCTCAAATGCAGACCTTCATTTTCTAGCAGACGAACTGAGCTTTTACCAGTTCCCAGGAAATTAATTACTGTTCTTTGTATCTTTCTCTTGGGAATTATGGACATAATCCAAAGTACAGTGCAAGTCAATGTCCCCTCTATGAGGCATTTGCAAGGAATGAACCTAGTGATCTAATAGGTCTTTTCCATCTCCAATTACCTCCTATGAACTCCATTCTCATGGTGAGGTATACCAAGTAGTCTCTAAATAGCTGTAACATTATTTTTCTTGAAAACAAGATCTTGGGACATTTAAACTCACAGCAATTTATTATTATTATAACAACACTGGCATCTTATGTCCACTGTATCTAAGCATCAGTGAAAAAAATACATTAAACACTGGCACTGATTTATTTACTTATGTAGACAGCGTGACATTATCATGACCTATACTGAGACACTCATATGATCATAGAAACATAGAATCATTTTGGCTGGAAGAGACCCTTGGGATCATCAAGTCCAACCATCAGCCCTACTCTACAAGTTCTCCTCTACACCATATCCCTCAACACCACATCCTTTCCTGTCTATCCCTCCTGAAGAGCTTGTAGCCATTGATTGCAGTATTCTGGTCATGAGAGGCATCCCACCATGTCTCTGTGATAGCTACTATGTCATAGTTTTCCTGGAACATCATGGCTTCAAGCTCCTCCTGTTTGCTGCCCACACTGCGTGCATTGGTATAGATGCACTTCAGATGAGCTGTTGCATACTCTGCATGAACTCCTGCATACTCTATTAGTCTCAAATGGGTGGCCCATTGTGTGTATGTCAGCTGTGCATCTTTCATCCTCCCAGTAGGATCAGCATTTGATGAGACAGGTGCTTCTATGTTTTCTGAAAGGCTAGGAAAGAGTTTTCTAATGTTGCCTGTTTGGTCTTGCCAGCATGCAAATGAGTTCACAGTACACATGTGATTTAACAATCTCTGCTGACAATATAAACAATTTGTTTGTTTTCTTTAACCCTCTTGTCCTCTCCATAATGAGAAGAAATAAGGGCAGTGCAAGGATGACTAAAATTTGCAAATGCTGCTCTGTAGTGAAGATGCTGAATAATTTTCTTTTCTTGAGTCTGGAGAACCAAGAGTAGGTAACTGAAAAACAATTATTCTTTAATTCAGGAAAGATACAGTTCAAGTAAAGTCAAAGCATGGGGAGGGATTCAGTCTATTAAAATATTGGTACATTAATAAAATAATTGAAACTTTTACATATGAAGTTTATGAGTATCCTTACCCTATTCACAACTAATTACACTACCAGTCCAAGCAAGAGAACTATGAAAAGTACACATTGAAGTGTTGTTATTTTTCCATTCCCTACAAGTGTGTTCACAGTGGGCTTGACGTTTTTGGATGCTGACAGTCTTTTATCTTGTTAATCCCTGCTCCTGCTACAGGGAGCAAAACACTAAAAGTTATAGAGGTAGTACTGAAGTAAAAATATAATTTCTGTTTTATTAAACCAGGTTTTTTAATAGATACCTGTAAAAAAATTAGCATTGGAATGCTATTTTAATATATTTAGAAAATTTAGTACCTCCCAAAATAAAAAAATTCTTTGTGCAGATGAGACTCACCTGAACCTGAGAAGGAATTTTAATCTGCTGTTCAAGTTTTGATTATATGTGAATCTGTTAGTTGTGCTTCATATAAAATTGCTCTGTTTCAAACTGCATAACATCCTTGGGGTGGTTTGGTGGTCTTGGGAGGGATATGGGCTATAGATATTTACAATGCCTTGCCATTTCAGAAGA
>VZTM01006631.1:2484-26150 GCA_013400555.1 Jacana jacana | reverse complement strand
AAAAAAGACAATTAATTTCCACTGATTTAAATCACAGTATTGGTTAAGGCTCTCATGTCAGAATCCATGAAAAAATCAGAAAAAAAGAAAAGTAGATGCTTTTCCCCTCAATTGACTACAGTCTCCACCCTTTTCAGTAGTTGTACAATAGATGCTCTGTAACAAAGTTCAGAAGAAATTTGCATACCCATCTGGATAAAATATAAAATTCATTAACACCTTATCTTGTGGATGAAAATTGCAAATTTAAAACCTTTCTTCTTGTGACAAACTGGAGTCTTTTTTTTGCCAGTAGTGTGAATTGATGTTTCCCATCTTTTACTTCAAGTGTTTGGTGGGAAATGTACAATTTGCACTTCAAAGACTCACTCCAAATTAGTCATGTGCTTTTTGGATGTAGGAAAGTCTTGCAATTGTATTGCTGAAGTCAAGAGATTTCCATATATTTAAAGTGACAGGCTTACATTTATTTAATTCTGTAGGAAGCATTAGAATGTGTATTGTTTGGAGCAGTATGTCAGCATATTTGGATCTCTGATCTATTTATTTAATCATGTAAATGGTGAACTCCATTGCAGTACAAAGTCTTGTCTGTATGAAATAATTTACCTAAGAATCTAAAACTATGAGACAAAACCAAGCCAGACTCCATGACCCAAACAATCCTCTAAAAAGATTTCCTCCTGCCTTAAGCCATTGCTAGATTGCACAATATAGCTTTTAAATCTACATGGTACCAGACCAAACCCTGACAACTTTACTCATCCAGTGATCCTGATGGAGAATGTCCCATCACAAAGATTTTGAGTGAGAAGCCACCAAAGCACCCATCAAACCCTGCAATCATCAGAATCCTTTTCACTACTTCTGTTTACAGAAGCAGCTCTGCAATCGCAGAGAGGCACAGAAACGTTCTTGCTTCCAATTCTTATCCTGCTCAGGGAATATAACTTCACAAACATAGTTGGAAAGTGAAGATGCCATGAAGCTCTATCACGGCACGTAGCTTTGACGGCCTCACTCTCAGCTGCTGTCTCTGCCAGAGCTGGGAGCGAGACTGTTCTCACTTCAGGATGTGCTGTTCCCGGCACCCGTGTGCCTGTGCCTCATGGCAGGAATTACGTCTCTCCTACCAGCGACGGGCCCATGGGGCCAAGGGGGCTGCTTATCATCTGTCATCTCTCCCATGTTCAGAAAGGTATTAGCAAAAATAAAAATCAAAACACTGTTACTTAGGAAGCAGGCTGAGTATAGCCTTCTGAAATTATCAAACCCTGAAGAGCATTATTTGCAAGGAAGTCTGTGATGTTACTTTTCACAGGAACAGTATAAAGCATAGCAGATCAAACTGTTCCAGGCAACATGGAGGCAGGGGCCATATTGTCCTCCCTCCCCAACCAGCCCCATCCCTCAGCCTCCAGCAAGGTCAGACAGGCTGGGAAAGGTCAGCCACAGCCCAGCCTTCCCCAGGCACTGCTGCAGGCCTTGGCCTGGCCGGGAAGGCAGCTCCCCTGAGGGGACAGGGTCAGGGTGAAGGTGATGCCAGCCAAGCATGGTCCAGGGGCAGGGAAGGCAACCCCAAAGCAATGGGGGCCTGGACACCATTCTTTTTGCCCAAGTGAAACCAGCAGATGTACAGTGTTGCATTAGGTTTTTAAAGCTTTGATTCTGTGTTGTCCATGACAGCTTAATGACACCATCCTCCCCAACACAGCACTCCATTAGCAGAGTTCTCCTCCTAGTTCAGCAGAGCTGGTCTGAGTCCAGCTACTCCTACTCTCTCCTCTGAGGTTGGAATGGCCACAGGTTCATTTTCCCAGTTACCAGTGCTAATTAACTTCCCCTTAGTAAAACCATGAAAGTACTTCCACATAAGATATAAGTGATAAGTGACAAGAAAGATGCAAGTCTGCGAGAGGAAGGGGAAGACAAGGGGTTCCCTCCACAAATCTTGATTTGGGGTAAGTCATCTATGTTAACAGTATGTCATTATAATTTTTGTCACTGCAAAAGGCAGAAATTGCAGAGGGATCTTATAAGGTAGAGGTTTTCATTTGAAAAACTAGCACAGCTTACTCTAACTTTGAAATGTTGATAGCACTTGTAATAATAAAAAAGAAAAGAAAAGAAAAGAAAAGGAAAGAAAAGAAAAGAAAAGGAGACACACCTGAAAGCTCTAGTACTTAAACACTGTCAGCTAAAACTGGTTGTTAGGAGAAAAATAAATGCTATGGAGAATTCCTTAAGAGCAGAAAAAGCTTTTTTGTCCAGGAACTCTGTCTTCTATACTTTTGTATTCACCATTTCTAAATAGACTTTGCAAGTCTTAATGCATTTACAACATTTCTGGGAGGTAGGGGAGTACTACTGTTTTTCATTTTACAGATGAAGAGCTTGGGCAGAGGAAAGGGAATGCTTTGTTCATCGCCATCAGTATGAACCTTAATTTCTGGATTCCTGGGCCGCTCTCCTAAATACTGGGGAATGACTTCTACCACTAGCATTATTCTGCCCCCATCCCTGATTATGGATAGTCCTAGACAGAAGCACTGATAGCATTTCATCAAAAAAGAAAGGTAGAGTACTCTTTCACTTCCTTCCTTGAGGAACCAATACTGAGATCTCCTCCTGTTCCTTAAAAAGACTAGTAGATAACGTAGTATTAATGAAATTATTAATTAGCTCCTGAACTGAGTTTCTGTTCCTTTTCATCCTAGCACAGAACACAAAAACCTGTTCTATAAATTTTGGCTCCCAAAGCAAAAAATTCCTGCAATGATATAGAGCAATATAGCACCTCTTGAACATGGTTTTGGTCTAGTCTCCTCCTTCAGCTAGCTAAAGTAACTGTCACTCATAGGGATACAGGACTAGGAGGGTGAAAAAATTTTCCCAGTGCTGGCAAATGGGGTGATACCCCAGATATAAGCATCACTGAAAACAGATAAATGACTACCAAAGCCTTGCTATAGGCACCAATAGATTAAGAGAGGCCTATGCATAACATGAACTGACACACCGAAGCCTTTAACTCATCCATATGTAACAGAAATTTTTGTTTTGCTGGTAACTGCACCTCTGCAGACTCTTTAGCTGATATATAAGGTGCATTATGCATAAACCTCATGTTTCTAGATACATTATTATTTTAATGAAATAAAGTTGTACTTGATATGAAAACTATTACGTTAAAGTAGCTCAAGGACTGAAATTAGGATGATTTCATGCTCTTACCAAACACATGCAGCTTCTGTTGAAACATCTAACAGACTATATGAAGACAATGGGAGAGAGCATGTAGGCACCCTGGCACTAATGGTATAAATCACAATAGACCATTTGCAAGAGAGACAGAAAAAACATCCATCAAGACTGCACCTTTTCCCTTGAAGGGACAAGACCTGGCCTGGGAATGGACTCGATCAAATGAGTGAGCAGGTGCATTAATTCACATAAGGAATTTTTCATTTAGTTATACACTTATATAGTAGATGCTCATTAGTGAACAATGTACTTGCCTCTTTTCCCTACAATCCTCCTGGTCCCATAAAATGACTCCTCTTGCAACAACAGTTGACTCAGCACCTCTAAACCACATAATTTTTTGGCTGCCAACATGTGTCACCACGAGGAAGGAGGAAAGTCAATTGAGATTTGTTCTTCAGGATTTGCCACAAAACTGTTCTGGGAAGCAGCCTGAAGAACTATAGAATCATTAGCCTGTTCCAATGCTTGATAACCCTTTCCATGAAGATTTTTTTTTTCCCAAATATCCAATCTAAACCTCCTCTGGCACAATTTGAGGTCATTTTCTCTCATCCTATCACTTGTTACTGACCTCTACTTCACTGCAACCTCCTTTCAGGTATTTGTAGAGATCAATAAGGTCTCCTTTCAACCTCCTTCTCTCCAGACTAAACAACCTCTGTTCTCTTAGCCACTTCTCACAAGACTTGTGCTCTAGACCTCTCACCCACTTTGCTGGCCATGAAGGCGATGCAAACCCTTAGTTACTTGTGGTTTTCATGGCTCTACTGTCTTAAGCCATCAGTATCAAAGGAAACTTGGCATCAGCAGTAGAGAGAATCAGAATATGTTCCCAAAATGCTGCGGTTTTGCCCACTGGCCTTTTTCTGTAAATTAGCCTTAATTCCTTCCTCCTTCTAAACACATACTACTTCATTCCAGAATATAGGAAAAAAATTTTCTCTATAGAAGAGAATAATACAAGAAGATTGCACAAATGAAATGTTTCTGACTTTTCCATTGCCTTTTTGTGCAGGATTTTCTTTTAAATGGTTTTCTTCACAAACAAATTTACATGCATCTTTATAGTGTATCTGCACAGATCATATTTTTCCTACACTCCCAAATCCTGAACTTTTCTCCAGCTCTACTACATTCTTTATTTATTCCTCTTGTCAGTAAAATAATTTATTCTTTAAAAGTCTATTTTTCTGCTAGATAAACCAAAACCATAAGTTAAAGGAATCAGCTACATTACTACTGATGTGAACTTCTTTAGTTAAACTGTTCATGTTCATAAATCTGTACTGCTTATGAATGCTTAATACAAGTGGATGTAATCAGAGCTAGTCATTGCTTGCATTGATAATTTTAGCACTTCAAAAAGGCTGATTATAATGATCAGTCTCTTGGAATTTGTTTTATATTTTCTGATCCTTTTGTTTTAACACACTGTATGGCTCTAATAAGATAAAAGGAATGCCTACTTAAAAAAAAACCAACAGTTTTCTACATTCTTCTCTTTCAGAAATTAAATCTGCTCCAATGTACTACCGATAATTGAAAAATGAAAATTATGTGCTCATTTTTAGCTTAAAGAAGAAAACTCTTGCAGAACATTTCAATCTGGAAAGTCTGAAAGATAAGAAGAGCGGTTATGCAACATTCAGATAAGGCCCTTCCCAGTGCTTTGCAATTAGACAAAGTTCCTACTCTTTTTAACAGAAGTTTGCAGAAGGGTAGAGCACTGATACTGAAAGCTTTCATATATAGAAGGCATGGACACAGGAATGGAGGACAATTATTTAATGAGTAAAGCACCTAATATGGAATCCAACTGAAAAGAGTGAAATTCAGGGAGAAGTAGATCTACTTTCATCTCTAGTAGCTGCAATACCACAGGATTGGAAAAGTGTCATGAGTCTATAGTTTATATCAATGCCCACATTACTTTAGTAGATAACACCTGCATGACATATATTGAATTGGAAAATTCTGAGATCATTGTTGAATGCTCCAATTATTTAGGTATAATTATATTGGCTTCAATATGAATTACTATAGATTTTTTTTAATTGGAAATTATTGTTGGTAATTTTTCTAATTTGTTCCAGAAAGTGCTAAAATATCATAGTAGACTAAACTCAATGTTATTCATTTGGATTTCTGGATTTATGTTCTTTTCCTATTATTATTTGACATCCAAGTAGCAGTAATTCCTACTACTTGTCATAATAACTGAAATGCTCTGTTACTCTCATTCTTTCTAAAACACTTAAATGTTATACTGAGCACTTAAATGTTATATTCACATGGAAAAAAATAATTATGAAAATGATCAGGCTAGACATCTCAGAAGACAAGAATATCTATTATATCTAATATCTATTATATCTAATATCTATTATATTATTTGGAAATATGCCTCCTGTGACTGCTGTAATTAAAACACTGTGACAGGCAAACACCCAGGCATCTATATTGATTCACAAAACTCCTACTATTTACCATCTAGCTGTAATGATTTCAAATAAAACCTAGTATGTGGACTGAAGGTGTGCTTTAAAACATGTTTCTTTCTTGCTGTAAAACCAGAGTATTCTCATACTTCTGCTTCACTTCATCTTTGCAGAGTTATCTTGTACAACTGGTTGGAAATTTGTGCAACAAGATGGACTTCTGTAATTTGCTGGGTTAAAAACTGTTCAGAGACACCATCTAGCTTATATTTACTATGCAGATCCTTCCATTGATCAGTTCACCCCTTTAACAGTGTGCTGGCAAAATTTCAAAAGTAATAAACTACAACGAGGGGAAAAAGAAAAATTGGACATGAGATATTTTGGATCAGCTCTCTCAATTTAAGAAAAGTAGCTGGAGGAGAAAACTTAACTGCTGAAGAGACTGATCTGTGGAATGCAATCGTAACAGTTGAGTCAGGCTAACTGCTCCAAGCACAGCTGTGATTTCCTAGCTCAAAGGAGGCTTAGGGCGCATTCAATAGCTGTAACAGCTTGACCTTGAACCTAGCCATCTTTGGGTCAGGTAACTGTAGCCACAGCAGCCAGGGGCTCAACTAAGTTAGAATGACTGGGTTTGAGTGCATGCTATGAACTACATCTGGGAATTAAGCTGGGTCTGCAAACGCTCTTTTCTGCTTTTATTACTACTATTTTCAAGCCAGTCTATTTCCCAGTTCAGTTCAGTCACGTTGTAAAACCATAGTTAGAGTACCACTTAGTGTTTCAGCTTCTATCATGTTTAGCTACTCAAAAAAAAAAAAAGTGAGACAACATCTGAATTGAGCAGATTGATATGGGCACAAGAGAAAAAAAATTGTAACCCTACATACTTCTGAATAAGCATAAGTCTTCAAAGCACTCAGGGTAGAATACTCCACAACATAAGCATGCAAAGTAGATAATTACTGGCTTGCTTATTTTCTTGCCATTCTGCAATTTTCATTTCACTTTCCCCAAGTGCTAGGCAAGAAAATATGGAATAAGAATGACAAGGAAAACAAACTTGAAGTGCCACCCTTAACAAGTTAAAAGACATTAGGAATAGTTTTAATGATAATCTCTAGAATGACTGCAGTGTCACAGCACATTGAAAAAAAAATTATGAAGAGCTGCATAATAGGTACATAATAGGAATTCAAATCCCTAAACTTTGCCGTATGCAAGCATATAATTAGGAGAGTACTATATAATAAACACCAATTAAGCCAGAACAATCACAGGGGGAATAACAAAAGGAATTCTAAAGCAGGAAAACCAAAGCCATCTGCACACTGAAAAATACCATGAGTTCAGAACAGCCTGGGCATAACTGAATACCTGAGAAACTATTTATTAGCAAACCGGGAAGGAGGAAGAAAGGATGCCATAACAATGTTCTTGTTATAAAATTCTCCAACTGTGATGATGTTAATATATAGCCACTACGTAGGAAACTGTTTCACAAGAGACACTAAAGGAAAAAAAAAAGAAGAGGGTAAGAGCAACTACAGTCAATTGTTTAAAATAAAAAAGTTAGGTTTTCTCACTGCCATGATTAAATGCAAATAATTTAATATTAACCTGCTACATTAATAAGAAAAAGTATTTTGCTTATAGAGGTTTCCTGAGTATCTTCTTTCTGTGTCTCACCTGATCATAGAAATGTAAAACACAGGGAGCAACAGCCCACATCAATAATAATAACTGCACTCCCTTTCAAAACAGTATCAAGCCAGCTCCTTCACAGCCCTTTCTACTAACATATTAAGTTCCTAATTATCATATCTAAAACAATTACCTGCTACATAAGTATCTTTTATTTTCCCAAATATGGTATAGTTTTGCTTCCTTTGCCTATTAAATAAAGGACTCATTCTCATGAGAACTTAAAATTGATTTCACAAGGAATTAAATCAGTAGTAAAATTCACGTAACTGATATCCACGCTGAAGGAGTACTCAGCTAGTTATATTTAGTACTGCATCTCTCACGGGAAACAAAACCTTAACCACTAATGAAAAATGTGTGAATTAACTGATGGCTTTTCACAGGTGAGTTATTTGCAGAACAATGCTTCTTCTGTTTCATCTGGTAGCAGTGTTGCAACCCAATGTACAACCTTTGGGTGCCTTGAATGCCAGTAGCCCAGGAGCTAGCAAATTCCCCAACTGGAGCTCTGCGAAGTGATGGCAACACCAATAACACCAAGAAGGAAGAAAATAAGGTAAAAGGAAAGAAGGACATGATGCAAGGGGTGTAGATTAATTAGGTTGCAGCTTCATTAAATCTGGAATAATTTCTCAGCAGTAAGTCATTCCTTCCATGTTTGCCCCAGCCCATTTCAGAGGGTGCTCATCAACCCACTGAGGTGGTGGCAGTCCTTCAGTCCCTCCTTGGTTAAAAATGAAAGCAGTCTGATGTCTGTTATTTGCTACCCTGTGGCCTCATAGGTAATAGGTATTTTGGTGCCCTATACTCTCTTCCTGCCAGCCCATTTCCACCCTGGTTTATTGGATAGCCAAACCCTTGTGATTGTTCCTCTACTGCAAATACAGTTAGAGAAAACATCAAAGCAGAACAAAACAAGTAAGCCTGACCAGCCCAGCGTTGTGGGAAATTTTTCCCCTTTTCTCCATTTCAGTCCCCCACAGAGTTCAAGTCCTCAGTGTGAATCACCAAACGTGCTTTTCTTCTGATCCAATAGGTGGGGAAAGTGAGAAGTGAAACTAGCCTTCAGCAGCAATAGAGTGTCAGGGTCAAAAGAAACCATGTCTAGTCATACTCCATCCTCACCATGCACATGATGTGACAGTTTCCAGCTCTTCGGTAGTATTCTCTGCCGATTATTCTCACCTTCCAGGCAGATGTGCAACAGAAGGATTCAAAAGTGACCTCTCTGCAGAAAACCCCAAGCTCACTTCTTGTACTACATAAATAAAAAGGCATTTGCATAGGGTGCTACTAGAAGATACTGGACATAGTCTAGAGATCTTACCTGGGCAAGCAAGGTATTTTTAATTCTTTATGTTCATGTGTCCTGTGGACCCTTCTAAATATTTGCCAGTATATTGTTTAAACCTAAATAATAAATTAAATGCTGGAGCTTTATATTTTTGGCAATGTGTTATTTCTATAAAATGAAAAGTCAACAGAGAAAATAGAATATTATACTCAACAATATTGATCAATATAAATTATGCATGACTCATTTTGAATTACTTCTATAACCCAGTATTCTCCTCTTGTTAGTGGGAATGAATTAATTCTAACATTAGAAGCCATTGTACAAAGGTTAAAAACAGGCAAGTCGGCATTCAATCTACAGAAAACTGAAAAGTTTAGGTTAATGAAATGTCTGAGGAAAAGAGTCTTATTAATTAGCAGGTTCACAGCATTCTTCACAGCTATATTTTAGAGATGCCAAACTCTAATATATTAATGCTGTAGGCATCTCCATCTAGAGAATCACTTCAAGCTTATTTTATTCAATCTTGGATCTTTTTTCTAGTGATTTGTATGCCACAAAGCACTATTACTTCTTCAAAGTCTTGCATGAGACAGAAGCCAAGTACAATGTTTATGGCCCTGTAGATAATGGGATAAAACTACTGAAAGAAAGCTGTATGTTTGGTTGGTTTTTTTTTTAATGGATTGCATTTTCAAAGTTTCATTAACATAGTATCTGAAGCAGGTAAGTGTTTATAGATTTTTTTTTTCTCTTCACTGGCTTTAGATTTCATGTTAATATAATCTCTTCTAGGCTTTTTTTTCCATTTCTTTTTTTTAGGGTGGGGGTCGGTAGGGTGGGAGGGGAGGTGATTCAGGCTCATTGCAGTCAGCAGGAATCTTTCTACTGACACTTCAAGACCTTGGGAAAAAAAAAGAGGTACAGTACTTTGCAACCTAACAAACTTGGAGCTTTTTGCATAATATGTAGAGAAGGCATGGAGTGAGTACTGGCACTAGCTATCACACTGTTCCAGTCCTTCAACTGTGACCTGAAAGCTATTCAGGAATAGATATTGTAATACTTCATTTTTTCTCTTTCCAGAATTTGTCCTTTGAAGAATGTCAGTAATATTATTTTTCAGTAGGACTGTTTTGGGGAGATGGACACTTCTATTTTTTAAGTACAAAGCTGCTTTTGTCACTGAGCATCACCTCTAAAAACCAAGCACTAAACTAACATTTGTGGTCCTGTAGGTTGTTTTTGTTGGGAGAAAAAATCACGGCTGGAGGGAGGTGCAGGAACGGGTGAGCTGCCAGACTCACAGACAGTTCCAGGGATGGGGACTTCTTGTTCTGTGTTTGAGTGGGCAGGAGAAGGAGGAGCTGCCTGCTGAGCCAAATTTGGGTGGCATGGTTCCCAGCAAAGAGCGTACTTCTTCAGATGAGAGATAGTTCAGTATTCAGACCTGATTTGTAAACCCAATCATCTGATCTAGAATGAACCACATCTGGCTCAGCCCAGGATACAGCTATGTCTATGACTAAGGTCTCCGCAGTGGACACATCCCTTCTTAGCAATTCCAAGTTCTTTTCCCAGATAACACTGCACCCCAAAATCTCACTCCTTTTCCGTGAGCACATTCCAATGCTTGCTTTTGCCATTGTTTTGATTGTCTCTCCTTCTGAAAGACTTCCTAGATTTTTCTTTATTTCTCTCACTTTACACTGATGATCAGGTTGAAGATTTACATTATTTTCTGCCTTCATTCTTTGAGACTTGTCACCACTCTCCTTCTAGTAGTTATTATGTCCTCAAACCTACAAGCTTCTTAACCTATCCCAATGAAGATGTCACAGTTTAGCCGGTGTAATTTAAACAGTAGATCTTTGATATCAGTCAAAATGCACTGAGGTAGATTGGGTAGCAATTACATTTGCAGGAAAGACAATAGTCTGAAGGGATCTGTCAGTTCTGCAAGTGATTGATTGCACTTTGTCTGCATCATTCTGCATTGTCTATTAGTTTTCAGGGAAGCACTTGAGGTTAGCTTCTGTTCAAGTCTCAGCACCTATTGGCACAGTGCCCTGGTTTGAGGTAAAACAAAACCAGTTTTCTGTTCAGTAATCTTACTTACTCTTAAGCCTCTTCTAACTAACTGAACTCTCTAAAATTAACAGCATATTGTCCAGACATTGTTCATTCTCCAACTGGTAAGACCTGATTTTTTTTATAGTTAATGCCAAGGAACAGAGAAGCAGAGAAGCTCTTGCTTATACTTACTGCTATAACAACCAAGGCCAGCTAACTGTTCTTTACCCCATTGGAGGGTCAGAAGTGGAAGAACATAGAGGAGTTACACCCATGAGGGAGGAGTAGACAGAACAGATGACCCAAAACTGACCAACAGGGCATTCCATCCCATCTGCCTCATGCTCAGTATAAAAGCTGAGGGATCAAAGGGTCTTTCTTCAATAGCCAATGTCCAAGGACTCTATCTATTCATTTGCCTTTGATCCTGATCCGTACATTCCTGAATCCAGATTTGGGATCCAGTTCCTGTCCATTGCTGAGTCCAGTATGGGACTTTCCCAGTGCCTACTGATGACATGATAATCATCCTGGGAGATTGATATGGTTAGGTATATACTTCATTATTTTCTTTTTATTATTTTATCAGTATTTCATTGAAGTAGTTTAGTTTCTTCTAAATTTGTACCTCTCTTTCTCTCTTTCTCTTTCTCATCTCTTTTGAGACAGAGGTGGGGAAGAGTCCAGCCCAAACCATGACACATATATCAGACAATGGACAAAGCCTCTCATTTTTCTATTTTCAGTAAAGATGCCTATTTGCATATTCCTTGCCCTACTGACCTTTCCAAGCTTCCCGCTCAAAACAAACCCCAACAACCCGCTATCTTTTTGTGTGGGCTGCTGAACAGTCGGTGAAGCTCTTGGTCTCTTTTAATCCACTTTTCTTTCCTCAAATTATCATTATAATTTTATAAAATATAGATTTATATACTTCGAACATCAGTGAGAAATATAGTAATAGCAAGAGGAGAAAAAGTTTGATCCAGTGACATTGAAAAAAATTTTTTTTTGATTGCAGAAGTTAGGACAGATGGACCAAATGAAATATAAATCAGCACAAGTCCTTCACCTAATAGTGCTATACACTATACCTCTATATATTATATTAGATATTTATCATATTTTTCTGAAAACTGGTTCTCAGTTAAGACATTTTAAAAGTGTACATTCTGCCTCAAGGACATATAATTTCAAAGTAAATTTAGATCCAGCTATTGATAATCAAGGGTGGCCCAAAGATTCTATTGTCAAGTTAACAATAACTTATACAAAGGCTGAAGCTTTTATTGCATGCATATACACAGACAAATATACAAGTCTACTACCTCCAATTCAACCAGGATCAGAAGGCAACAGATCTTAACAGACAGGCAGAGTCATACTGTTTCTGGAAAATTTCCAATTTATGTGTGTCTCTTCAATAATGTGGACCTACAAGGATCCCATGTGTTTTGCTAGTCAAAACATTGGGAAATATCCAAAATTCAGCTGTCTTAAAATAGAGTAATATGCATTATATACACCACAACACCTTTAAGCCATAAGCACAGCTCCCGACATTTTTCATGCAGCCCTCTGTTCCTCTAAGGAAGATCAGCTGGAAATGGAAATCAAATGTGATAAAGTGAAAGAATTGTATTGAATAAGAACTGAAAAGCTAAAGCCCATCTGCTCTGCATCCACGGTGAAGATGCCTTGCTATATTTTATAGGAATAGGGGCGTGTCTTGGCACCCAATACATGACAATGCATGCATCTCATGTTGGGCAGTATGCCATGCTATGATTTACTCTCTGCCTTCCCCTTAGACTTGCCTGAAAGATTGAAACCACAGACTAAAAGCATGCTTGAGCATGGAATAGCTGGATGGGAGGGAGAAGATTGGTAAAGCCTTTAGACACCCTTTGCTCCTTCCTTATGCTGTGTATTTGTTTCTTAATTGGAACAAATGTGTAATATGCATATTATACACAAACTAAATATTTTATGAAAGTTTGTCTCCTGATAGACAAAGAAAATATTCTGAGGTAGAAAGGAAGTTTTAACATCAAGACAGTTCCATTAGACTGATAGTTTGTGTAACTTAAAAATTTATTTTAAGAGTTTATTTCTGTGTTAAGTGCAATAGATTCCTCTCGAACACAGGAAAAACCTGATACTGCTATGTACAGGAACTATTGCTTGTCAGTTCTTATTCATTTTAAGAAAATAATAAATAAAAATCACTGCAGCTTAATTCTCCCAATTTCAGATTGTTTTGCTAAAATGCTGCAGAATCTAATTCACTGAAGATTTTTGAAAGTGTCTGTGTTATCTTACATCTTGCTGGGATTAACTGACATATCAGTTAAAAACAAGTAACAAGCTGAGTTAGAAGCATTTCAAAATGGGCAAAGTTCCCATCTTAAATATAGACAAGCATACTAGTCTCTGGAAAGTCAAGACTCCTAATCCTCCAGTTGCCTTGGTTTTCCTTTTCTTGCTGTTTTTGAACAGACAAAATGTGTCCCATTACATTTTCTTGCACAGCTGGCAGGTGGGGTTCCCATTCTTACAGCACAACAGATATATATTCTTCACACATTGTTTGGAACAGGGTGTCCAAAAGCACTTGAGCTGCTTTTTCCTGGTGTAAATCCCTGTACATTCAAGGAACTCTGCTGATTTAATGTATATCTTCAGAGTTGACTATAGCCTTCCTCTTAGCCCCATATCTTACATTTCACCTTTTCCACAGACATTAGATTATCTACAGGTAGATGAGATGAGAGCTTCCTCCACTGCTGTTTTGAGCTACTGGCTGTGAAATGCCTCTGGTCTTGAAATCACTTGGCAACAATGGTTAAGTTACTAAGCTTTGCTGAGATGCTGGGACATTTTAACTTGACATTTGAGGAAAGGACTGAACATGTAAAAGTTCCAATAGATACTTATTTACAATGCATGTAACTGTCATATTTGTGTTAAATTTTTATGAAGTGGGCCTACTTACACTGGTGGTGATCTTGATAAAGTTATACCTAGATAGTTTGGGAGTTCCTGCTCCATTGCCCTGACCTGCTCCGGGCTAAATTACACAAAAAGAGACAGCTACAAGGCTATTCATACCACTCAGTAATTGGAAGTTAAACCAAACACGCCTCTTGTATCAGATCACAAATGATGTTCATTCAAATTCTAGGGTTTCTTTTTTTTCCACTGCAGTGATATCTTCACTGAAATAGTTACAGACGAGTAGCTGGAGTCTGCTGACCACAACAAGCTCTGTATAAAACATGTGTACACTGCCAACTGTTTATGATATAAATTTCACTATTTGAAACAGTCTTCATGATGACATATTGCATTTGAATAAATTCTGACACAGATTGATATGATTAAGAATACATTAATAAAGCATCATTCATTTAATTTACTAGAGCTTTGTTAGTTCTTAATCAAAATATTGGCTTAGTGCTTGCAACAATATTTATGCAAGTGTATTTTTCCCTAAATACTCATAATATTCACATTTCATGTCTTTAACTTGCAAAGAAAGAAAAAAAAAATGGATGATCACATTTCCCTTTGTTGACTCATCTTAAATTTTTTTCTAACTCTATTGTCTGAATATAACAGGAAAAAAACACTACTACAAAGCAAGGCCTCTGTCCTCTGAAGGTAGCAAAACCCAGAAGCATTCTTATTGTGATCAAGTTTTCTGCATGTTGCAGTTTCTTTAACAAGGTTCATCCCGCACTGTCATGCTTAACTACAGCAAAATGAATGATTTGAGATGTTTTCTCTATTGTTGTTCATTTGTAGTTTATGTGAAAAGGCTGCCCTCTTCTGACAATTTTTTCATTTCTTCTAAAATCTTAACACATTTTTCTCCATTAATATTTTATCCTGTTTCTCTGTACATTATACTGGTAGGATCATTATCGCTTTTCTTTCCATTCATAGTCAGACCCATACAAGCAACATAGATATGAGAAAGGTTAAATGCACTACGCTATTGTGTAGCAGGAAGCAAGTGGATGTCCAGTATTCTGAGGTCTGATAGAAATAGGTGTCACACTTCCACTTTTTAAACAGATGTCATCTTCCCATTTTTCAGACACATCCATTGTATGGATACCTTTATCCACAGCGTTTTGGCAGTTTCTGCAAAAGCCTTTTAGTTTGAATCAGGACCGTCCTGACTTACTACATTCTAGTTCGCATTGCAGATCAGTCTCAGAGCATGCTGAGTGATTGCTTTCAATGAAATTAAACTGAAAGATGCCTTCCAGGAGCACACTTAATACATTCTAACCAGTACAGGGTCAGAACAGAGCCTGTCTGAGGACTTGCTAAAGCTAGAGTATATGGTTAGTGGTCAAATCTCACATCAATGGCAGAGGCTCCCAATCTTCTGTCCCTTGCCCATGCTACTTGTTGACCACAACCACAGTCTCCAGCTGCACTAAAGTCATAGCAGGTCAGGGACCTAAGAGCAGAGCTTATCTAAAAGCTACCACAATACTTTTTTATATCACAAAGCTCTTAATCAGTGTTTCTCTCCTACACTCCTACAATACACAGAGAGATGCAAGGGCTGAAGCTAAAACTGGATTTTGATGCCACAGTGCAAAGCCTCTTTGGCAGCTGCAGTGAACCCAGCGGCAGTAGACATAGAGACCGCTCCTTCACCTTGTGAGAAAGGACAGATAGTTCAGTTGGAAACAAGAGCAACTGTACACAGACTTTAAGAGTCAGCCTGTTCTACGCATTGACCATTTAAGAGCCCCTGAAATAAGGGCTGTCACCCAGGAGTCTCTCTCCCATTGAGTAATCCCCCTGGCACACCTTCAAGAGGAGAGGGGAAACCATGTCACCCAGGAATGCCTAGAGCATGAATGAGGGCACTAGAACTCCCTTGGGGATCCTTAGATGTACATCTAAACCTTCCTGATGCCATGGACACTAACTTGTACTTCAAACAGGGTCTCTTAACCATAAACCGTGTCAGCTGAGCAGCATTTCATTTTCCTTACACTTTTTTAACAGAAGGCAGAGTCTGTCTCAAATTTTTGTGTGGACTGTAGTTCAAAGCATTAGATATGCACCAGACTTGCCCACTAGACTGAAGGGGGAGGTGTAAGCATGCTTCGACTTGAGGTATTGATTGACTAGGAGGCAGCATCAAATTGTTCAGCAGTGACTGATGCACACATCTGGATATGCTCAAAAGAAATCTTGGAAACTTCAAAGTGAAAAAGTAAGTTGAGATACCCACTGAGTGCTGTCAAATGCAGTAGGTGACCCTGGATTTAGCATAAATCCTGATTTAGTAGCTCTTTGTGGTGCCATTTCTGAATCCTTCCTTCTTCACTCATGTCAGATGCTCTGTATTGCTCTATCACCTGCCACACAGACATTAATGCCTTATGTGATTATTAATTATCCTGAAATGCTGCTTTAGAAGTAACTCCTAACTCTACAAAATTTGCATAAAAAGAGCAGATGTTTTTACAGCACTTCTTCTTCCTAAAAAGATACCTGACATCCTTTCAGCATCTCCTTATTAAATTGTTTTCCACTTAGCTGTATATAAACCTAGCCATTAATTCCACCATCATAAATCTGCACTTTACCTTATACAAATAAGCAATCCCAACGTGAAATCAATCTTTATCTGAGGCAGAGATCATAAACCACAGCCTTAACTATATATAGCATTGCTGAAATCAATAAAGCCATCCCAAATTAAACTGGCAAATGTTCCTGTTTTGCATATCTTTAATCTAGATCATTTCAACCTATCGCGAATTAAGAGAGCGGTGTAGAGAACATCTCTTGCATTAGACATTATCTTTTGTCTAAGTAAACTACTGCTTACTCCAGTGACTACTAGCACTTAATGAGTTTCTTGACATATCCTCACTGTCATATAATTTGAAATAGTGCAGTTAAAAGAATAGAAGACGTTACCAAATACAAATCAGGTCTAACATAAACAGGAAAAACAAGCTTATATTAGTTTTATAAACCTGTCAATTAACAATTTCATCTCCCTGTGACTAAGCACTAAATATAAGCACTGCATTAAATCTCCCAAGCTTGTTGTATTTGATAGAAATAACGTAGAGTTCATTACTGGAAGTATATACGAATGAGATCCCTTTGGTATTACTACAATATGTTGGTTAATTACAGAGCCTACATGTACTCATGGGGTATATCTTTCTTCACATATATAGAGGTTGTTCCTTATAGGTAAACACACTAGATACAAAAAAACTTCTAAAATAAAACTATTAACTTTTATAACTACAAATTAGGAAGTGTTTCTTGACTGGTCATCAGAGCATTTAGGGTAGTTCTATAGAGCAAATATTTCATTTCATTCCAAGACAAACTACTCTGAAATGACCTATTTCTCCATTTTAGATTTTCTTAATGGAAACTGATCTGGGGTTTTCAGCTCATTCTGAATTTTGCCAATGAAAATCTATGTAGTAAAATTAAAATTTTAGTGGATATTCTGTACTCTGACAGGAAATGCAAAGCAGTACTGCAATGTGTCCAACCTCTCTTCAGCACTGATGCAGAAGTGTGCTCCACTGAACTATCATCACCACTTACTTCAGATCAGGGAACTCCTTGGAAGATTTAATTTTCTGCTTGACCATGGTATCCTCTGCTGAGCTTAAGGGAACTGAAAGAATTAGTACAAAGTAGCATGTGGCAGTGTGCCATAAAAAGCAATTACAGCACATTTTTGGTGGTGCTGGGAGACACAAGGCTACATTCCAAGTGCTTAGCCACTTGAGAAGTGCAATTATGCGCTAGAAATGCACTCCCTGGAACAGTCCCTCTTACGAAATGGAAATTACCAACTAAAATGGGAAATTAGAAAAAAAAAAGAAGTTTCTTTCCATCTCACATTGTTTACTGGAACCTCCTTACCAACCCTACTGTTTCTTTCCTTTTTACCCAATGTTTATCCAAATCAAGGCAACAAGTCACTATTCCTGTCCTACCCTTTTTATAGATATGTTTAAAATATGTGAAAATATCGTTATTACCTTTATACTGCACCATTGTGCAACATTGTTGCCTAATTCCTCCTTGGAATTAAAATTAGCAAGGGATGTCAAATTCAACAAGCAGGATTTTTTCAAGTATATCGGAGCCAAAAGGAAAATGAGAAAACGTGGACCCACTGTTGAATGAGACAGGTGCCCCGTGACAGAGGATGCAGAGAAGGCAGAACTGCTGAATGCTTTCTTTGCTTCAGCCTTTACTGCTCAGGCCAGGCCTCAAGAGTCCTTGGGAGAAATAAAGAAGGTCTGGATGAAAGAAGATTTCTCCTTGGTTGAGAAGACCAAGTTAGGGAACAGTTAAGTACCATGAATATCCACAAATCCTTGGGTCCTGATGGGATGCACCCACGAGTTCTAAAGGAGCTGGCAGAAGTCATTGCTGGGCCACTCTCCATCACCTTTGAAAGGTCCTGGAGAACAGGCAAGGTGCTTGAGGATGGGAGGAAAGTCAATGTCATCATAGTCTTCGAAAAGGGCAAGGAGGACCCAGGAAACTACAGACCAGTCAGCCTCATTTCCATCCCTGGAAAGATGATGGAAGGATTAATTCTGGGTATCATTTCAAAGCATCTGGAGGAAAAGAAAGCTATCAGAAGTGGTCAACGTGAATTCACCATGTCTGACCAACATGATAGCCTTCTACAATGGCATGACCGAATGGATGGATGAAGGGAGGCTGGTGGACATTGTCTACCTTGACTTCAGCAGGGCTTTTGACACAGTCTCCCACAGCAACTTCACAGGTAAGCTTAGGAAGTGTGGGTTAGATAAATGGACAGTGAGGTGGGTTGAAAACTGGCTGAAAGACAGAGCTCAGAGGGTTGTGATCAGGGGCACAGAATCTAGCTGGAGGCCCGTAACAAGTGGGGTCCCCCAAGGGTCAGTACTGAGTCCAGTTCTGTGCTCTCCAGCTCAGGAAGAACAGGGAACTGCTGGATAGAGTACAGCAGAGGACCACAAAGATGATTAGAGGCCTGGAGCATCTCTCTTATGAGGAGAGGCTGAGGGACTTGGGTCTCTTCAGTCTGGAGAAAGGAAGACTGAGGGGGGATCTGATCAATGCCATAAATACTTAAAGCGTGGGTGTCAGAAGGATGGGGCCAATCATTTTCAGTGGTGCCCAGTGAGAGGACAAGAGGAAATGGGCACAAACTTGTACATAAGAAGTTCCATCTAAACATGAGGAGGAATTTCAACTTGAGGGTGGCAGAATGCTGGAACAGGCTGCCTGGGGTGGTGGTGGAGTCTCCATCTCTGGAGACATTCCAAACCTGCCTGGACAAGTTCCTGTGCAACCTGCTCTAGGAGGTTTGGCAGTAGGGCCAGACCAGATGATCTCCAGAGGTCCCTTCTAACCTCATATCATTCTCTGATTCCACCATTATGTAATTCTGTAGGACTCAATTGCATGAGAAACTAGAGTTAAATACATAAAAAAATCTCAAGAAGAAAAGTGTAGATATATATTTTTCAATCAGTACCATTCAATCAGTGCCAGGCAATCTGACATTGGAAATTTTTTTTCTGAACTGGAGTGAGATATATTTATGTAAGACTTATTCCTCCATTCCTGCTTGCATTCCAATAGGTGAAAAGCTGTCACCAATTTCAGCCTGAGCAGCAGCTCTCATTCCACAATGAGAATAGAACATAGGCACAAACAGAAACAGAATAAAAATGCATTTGTTTCATCTTTAAGCTTTTCTCTTCAGAACAGACTTCAGAACAGCTTCATATCTGAAACATCACTGCCCTGTCCATAGGTTTAATAGAAAAAAATCTGAATGGTTGCACTAATATTCATCTACAATGAGCATAAAGATAATTGATATAAATAGCAAATTTACATATGTGCCCACAAAGCTTATCGTTCCAGTTCTCAGGGACTGAGATATTATATAATGAGAAAGTGTGAATTCATTTATGCAATGAACATAGCACAGCAAAACTGCTGTGTATTAGATCTGTAGCTCACATGTAGAGCATATTAAATTCCCCTAGTGGACAGATAATTATGTTTCCATGTAAAAAACATTACAAAAAATAAACAATTAAATGTATGTATGACTTGACAAATAATGTTCCAGGATTATGCAGATAATTAGTATTTAATTCAGTAGTTCCTTCACTGCTAACAAATAATAAGGAATATACCACAATACATGATACATATGCTTTATTCAAATGTCCCAAACACATAGATATATGAACTTTTCATTTGCTTTCACGCTAAGGCACTCAAAGCAAATAATGCATATTGCCAGGTAGACTCTTGAAAATAAATGTAGCTTATCTCATTTCCTTTTTCATTACAGTCTTTATCCTAAGGAAGAATCAAAATGTCACTGCTGTAAGAGAAATTAGATTACTAGAAGCTCTCTCTTCATGTACGCCTCTCCGGGCAAGGGATAGGTTTGAAGGTCATTTCGGTGTTCTCCATCAGTACAAAATCATATCTGCACAGCTGCAGCCTACAAGAGTGGAAAAAGAAAAGAATGTGTACAGTAGAGAAAGTTAACATTAATGGAAAAATATTTAGGTATTGGAATTATTAAACTTCCAGTATTTATCGTATCTCAGAGACAGTACTCAAGACAAGAAGAAATGTCATCTTGTCTATGTTTACACTCTATTTACATATTGCTAGAGTAGTCTGCCAGGCTGCACACAACAACCAGGACATCAGCTGGGTGGTGCAAAGTGACACGAGTAAGAAACATATCACATTAGGCCGAAGTATGAAAATGCAGTACTTCATCCACTAAAGATGTTCGTCTGGGTTTAAATTTATTCTTTAGAACAATGGCCCAAGAAAAGCCCAGTTCCTGTTAACACTGGGCCTGAATAATTTATTTGGAGTTTCCAAGGTATGAATGTTTCTCTGCTTTCATTCCACAGAAGAAAGTAAAAAATTACATCGCATCTTCTGACTCTTTCAGTTGCAATGATAGCACACCTAAGAAAGTTTCATACAAGAGAGTAATTTGTCATCTAAACACCTAGAAAACGCAGAACTGCATAATACTATGTGAACACATACAGAGGTCACATGGGCAGTCACACTCACAAAATTTTAGTTTTTGAGGTCAACATAGATGTTCTGCCTTTTAGGGCAAGGGCAGGTCATAGCTCTGCCCTTCATGCACTACTATAGACAGATGGTGAGAGCTGGTTTGAACGTACAATGATTAGCATACCCTCTGCTGGCACCTCTAAGACCATACAAGCTCTGATTACTTATTTTATTTAAAACTATCTTTTGTTTTACTCTGAACTCCCAGATGCGGCTGTACAATACAATCCATCTTGGACTGGGATGCAGCATAGAGTGAAAGAGCTAAAGGACACCCTGCCAGGACCTTCCATTGTTGCCCATTAATGAGAGATTTCCAAACTGTCTGTGCATGAAAAGATTGTGTTATTTCTTTATAAGAATATGAGGCCCTTTAAGAACCCTACAAAGCCAAGATAGTAGACTTTACTTCTAAGAAGTTTAAGACAAATTCTGGTATTCTGTATAATGCAAAACATAGAGTTTCATCCAGACCTTCATTCACAATTTGTTTTGACTTGACTTTAATGGTTTACTATTACATCCTTTTTGTAGAAGGAGAAGAGAAAAAAAAAAGGGGGGGGGGGGCATAAAAGAACAGAATTTGCTATAATTTTAAGAGTCCTTATAATAGACTGTGAAAGAATTCATGGGACAAATTTCCAACCAGAGCGATGTAAAATGATTACACGCATCCATTTTCTGAGTTGAATTTCAATATCTCATGTAACAAGTCGATGCTGTTTTTTAGCACATTTGCAACGGTATTTGCAACAGAGCAGCATAATGTGTTAGCATAACCAGTTCCCCAACAGCAGTTGTCACCTGGGAAGGGCTCTATAGAACCCCAGGGGACACATTGCTTAGACAAGCATAATGATGAATACTAGAAATAAAAACGTGGTTTCCAACATATTGTATCTCGTTTGAAGTGTGATTCATCTAAGCTTGTAGTTATTGATTGTGATTACCAGAAATGTTTTATGGGAGAGTAGCCCTGAGCTAGGTGCAGGTTCTTCAGTTCAGCATCAAGGAGTAAAACACAAATAATTTTTTTGGGGGTGAGGCTTTCATAATCTCTCATGCCATGTGTCTCCTCAGCTGTCTGACAAAAAGCAAAGGCACGCCACACTCTCATGTTCAATAGAGGTATTAATAAGGACACCTTCATTATTCCTGTTCTTGTTTTGGTTAAAAGAAACAAAGGTGGGTGGGGTCAATATCTTTGAGACATTCACCTTCCCCATCAATTGAGTTCAAACTGACAGGTTCAAAAGCTTGTTGAAAGAATTGAAAATTGGACACACACGAGTTAGGAAAGCTTTCTGATTTTATGGGTGGGCAGGAACAATTTATCTCAGAGACCAGAAGAACAACCTGAAAATTACATGCACTTTTTAGCACTCCCACATTCACACACCATCTGTATGAATAATGGACCAGCCCAGCGGACAATTATTAGTGATATTCCAGCAGCTCCCACTGCCTGCTCTTAATCCAGATCTGGGGAGGCTGAGATTCCTATTGTCTTTTATCCCTGCACCTGTATCTTTGCTTTTACCTACTACTTTGTTATATGAATAATTTAAATATTTTAATGTAGTTTCTAGTTGCTTACCCTGCATTCAAGTATCTGTTGTAATTAGATGTAACTAAATAAGGTAAATATAGGTAGTTATAATTACAATGACCAATTATGTAATTATACTAACCAATAGTGTTGTAACATCTGCATTTAAATTACCTTCACATGCAGATTTAATACAGTATTTTCCACTGCTGTGTAAAACTATTGAAATGCCTATGTGACTGCCATCTGATGAGGCTTGATGAAGGACTTTAGTGGATCTTATATTAAATCAAGTGTATCTTACTTTAAAACTAACAAGAATCAGAGAAACAGAAACGAAAACTCCAAACAAATAAGGGCTGTTTACTGAAAATCTTCCTTATTTGCTAGATCATTATCTGGAAAAGTCCTGAATGCTGATAGGCTTGCTTGAAATGTATCATCTGATTTGTCATCATTGGGCTGAGGAAAAAAATTGCAATATGATTTAGAGCTCTGACTGTCTTTTATCACCAATTGCTTTTAAATAAAATTCCAGTTCACCTGACAGCTTGAGGCCACAACAAGTTAATAAAGTCTAATATATATACATTCTGGGGTACTGTTTTGATTACTGAGCATTCTATTTCTTCATAAGTCTCTCCCACCCATCTCCTCCTCTTTCCCAGTAAATGTGAAATAGATCGATTTAACAAGGTGCCTTGACTTTTACAAAGTATCATACCCAATTCATACTAGACTATTATCATATACCAAATCAGAAAACCTTAATGTTATTTCTCATGTTAACAAACTAAACTGACTTAAGAATTACTCATATTTTAATATCATTCCCACTCATTATTCATTTGATAACCATTACTTAGTTTTATTTTAAATTCTGACATTGTTGAATCTGCCATTCATAATAAGTAAATAAATGTAACAAATTTAAAATAAAGTACTCCTGCTACTTATGNTAAAATAAAGTACGCCTGCTACTTATGGATATTTCTTACCTACTCCAGGTAATAGATTATTTGCACAAGATCTGAATGGAAAATTTAATTGTTAGTGCTATTGTACAAGTAACTCTGAACATGTGAAAAATGAACATATGGCAATACTGCTGAAGTACTTAAAACCAGAAATAATTAATATAAACATAATAATTACACTTAATTATCAAAACATGCGGATGATTTTT
>VZTM01006630.1:58230-115862 GCA_013400555.1 Jacana jacana | reverse complement strand
TACAAAGTCTCATTTTTGCTTCTCTACAAGCATGTGTGATTATGTGTAATAAGAGAATTGTGAAGGATTTTGTTTTCATATTACACTTTATTATCCTTTTGGTGTAAGTTAGCATTACACTTCTTGGCAACTAGAGATAAGGTGGCATTTTATCCTACGTGGGTTCAGTAGAAGACTAATGTATTGTCATGGCTTCCTGCCTCGAAGTTGTCTTTTCTCCTGGCTAAAACTTGTCATAAAAGTAAGGTTTTGAACAAAATGGTTTTACTGAGAATGAATGGATGGAGGAATCAAAAAAGCTTGTATGCAGAAGAGGGGTTTATAAAGAGACTTTCTGGAGTGTAGCATGCCAAAGATTTTCAGAGTGATACGGTCAATTTATATACAACCTGAATATCTGAAATAAATGTTTTAATACCAGGTTGCATGTTCCTTGTATTTCAGGCCACAACTTTTGTGCAGAGGGACACAGATGTGGTGAAAATTCAGAGTGCAAAAACTGGAACACGAAGTCTACTTGTGAATGCAAGAATGGTTATCTCTCTGTCCAGGGGGACTCTGCATATTGTGAAGGTAAACAAAATATTCAAAGACCTGTCCTCAACTCAGAAACAGCATATTAAATAAATGGTTGGTGAATTACTTTCATTGCAAAGTTCAGTTCCATCATGGTAAGTATCACAAAGTCCCTTTTTGCCTTCGTAAATATGGATTGAAGATTACAAGCGGTACTGGACCCTTCAGATTGCCTGTGCATGGGCATATGTCATTGTTGCAGTGGTGCCTTGATACACCATGGTGAGGCTGTCATTACAGTTTTTAAAAATAGTATTTTTCAGATAGTAGTACCCAACTTCCAAAATGCTTTTTAGAGAACAACATCTTTATAAGGTGAATTCAGGAAATGGAATTTCTGCAGACATTTGTGAGAAAGGTAACTGTGCAGTTGTATGGAGGTTTGAATATAGAAATGATAGCCTGCAGTCCTTCCTGAAGTACTACTGTGGGCCAGGTACTTTACCAAAATGGTTTTCCTATGTTACAGAGGAGACCTATTTCTTAAAAGGGTGCAGCTGAGGTACTTCTGTTAATGTATTATTCCATCACAGGAATGAATGCCATGGGGCATTTTTCTCCTTTCTGTTTCTCTGGGTTTTCTAGAGCTTGCCGTTACTCATAGCTGTGATGTACTTATTAAAAACTAAATTGATGAATCAACATGTATCACATTCCTTCTTACCTTTGCATTCTGAGGTTTTTTTAATGCCCTTGCTGCAATACTTGATCTGCAATATTTGATCTTTCGGCCACCACAGGAAGCTTTTGAACTACTTCCTAAAAAAGATACTTCCCTAGATTCTTTTTCCAATAGTACTGGTGATGGAAGGGAGATGGCAGTTTTGACAAGCTGTTAAAATACATTGTAAGAATTGAAAGACAGGATGAAATATAAAAAAGACATTCATGGGCTGGTCTGAAATGAGCCTGATTTTGTGAAAAGACGTTGTGGTGTATGTAAGTGAACAAGACTGCTTTAAATAGCAGTTTATAAACCTGTTGAGTAAACTGCAACTATAAATCTTATGGTATTTAGTTAGTTCTCTGCAAACAAAAATTGGAATTGTCCTATATAAGTACTTTCAGCAACTGGAAAAATAGTTTACGCGTTTCTTTTAAAACTGTATTATAGAGAAAACTTTTTTATACAAAAACCCGTGAGAAGAGGTGCTGTATACCTACTGCAAAGACTACTTAGAAGACAGTAACAAGGCTCCTTATCAGCTATGATAGAAAAATCCAGTATTTGTGCTTTTTTGCTGTTTTAAATAAATTCAGTGTTTACTGTTTTTATTTACAGTGTTTACTGTTTTATTATAACAGACCGTCCCTTTTTCCCCTCTGTGGGAAAAAATTCAACACCTTAAATAATTTTGGAGTTGTTGGCAGTGCATTAGCAGTAGTTATGGGGAAAGAAAGAGCTTTTTGAAGAAATTACTGGGAATTGCAACATATAACTGGACTACGTTGTGTTAAATTTAGGAAGGGCAAATCAAATCTCTGACCCACTCTGTGGGTCTGACATGAGGCAGGAGAACAAACACAGCTGCTTTTGTTGCCTGACACCATGGGAAAGATGAGAGGTACTTTCTGCATGTTATAAAAGTTTAAATTTGCTAGATGGAGAGTAGTTCTTAGGAGATAACGTAGAGAAAAGCAGGCTCTCCAGTAAGGGGAACTGCAGACTGAGAAATTGATTAGCCAAAAGGTGACTCCTTTAAGTCTTATGAACCAGCTTCCTGTCAGAAACCTTCCTCCTCAGAATGGTTTTCCGCCAAGTTTCTTTCTGTGCCTCTTTAAACTAATTTCTCTAATCTGTGTGTTTAATCTGCTAAATAGAATAATTTCATAGTTGGATGTATAATGTTCTCAAATGTGTGATGAATCTGTGACTTAAATGCAATCTAAGGCATGTATCTGAAGGTACAATTTAGCAGGATGTCGGTATAGTACAGTGGTGTATTTCTTTTTTTGATTTTTGGATTTCTGTGAGTACTGTGTAAGAATTAAATATGAAAAAAGCCTGAACAACAAATATTAAACATAAAAGATACCCGTGGAAGCAAGGAAGATCGCAATCTCAGCTGTAGTTCTGAATTTGCTTTTGTTTTCCTAAGCCTTTAAACTTAAAAGGCATGTAAGATACCTGTTTCATTTGAGATGGCGAGGTTAAATGATTTCATACTCATGACATGCACTGGTAAGTGGCACCCTAGTTTGGAGCGCTCCAGATCATTAACGTGGATGAGCTTTCCAGGTTTCTCATCTCTTCCAATGTATTTGAAGTACTTGTGCATGTGAATTCTAATGTACGGTATTATTTCACCTTATTTATGTTTTTACTGTTATTTCTGTTCACTCTTACTCACACAGTTTTATCCTGCTGGACCTTAAGGTATCATTTTTATCTTTTGACATGTATTTGTGTGGGATTTTTTAATACTCCATATTCATTTGCAGTATGATGGCAAAAATTAAAAATATTCTAACTTTTGTCAGAGAATTGGCATCAGCAAATTTATAAAATAAATAACAAAAACCTGAGAGGCTTTTCAGTCTCAGTAACTATTTTTGAAGTAGTTAGCAGCTTCTCATGTCAAAATACACATGTAGGATAACGACTCACTATATGTGTTCCATTTTTAAAATAACATAGATATGTTTAGGGAAGACACTTGCTGTAAACAAACAAGTAAATGAAGCTTGTAAGGAATGGAGATAAGTGGAGATTCTCTGTGTTCTGTAAAGGCAGCATATTTCACTTGAAGCCAGAAAAGTCAGTGTTTTTTTGACATTTGCTGACTTGTGTTGCAGATATGAGATGTATTTTGAACAAAGGCATATAGAGATACTTCTATTAGTTGTGCTGGCTGAGCTTTAATTACTGATGGGGATATGTAGACACAAGTGTTGAACTAGTGCCCATTTATCTCCATCCCATATACATGAATAAATTCTGCAAACCACTCTAGTAGCTTGTGGGTCCAACGTCCACAGGATGCAGGCATTCAAGTTGTAGCACCATGTGCACACTTGCAGCTGTGACTTAGTAGCGCGTGACATGGGAGTACCTATGTTGAGGGCTGAAAGTTGCATGCTTGAGAGTTAGTTACAGGTGGTGCAGCAGTTCAGTGGCAAAACCTGGACCAAAATGAGGAATTCGTTTGAGGCTGTCTCATGCTGATTCTTCCAGTCGCAGTATGTGATGTGTGTGGTAGACCTGCAATTACTCTTTACTTCTTCAAAGCCAGAAATATTCCACAATCTGTGACTACTTCACAAATACTAATAGGGCAGTCTTCATAGTGCAAACAGGAAAGTGTTGGCAAATGGAGAGGCTGAAGCTCAGAGATGAAATGAGAGAAATCAAGCCAAATAAGATGAAAGTTGGACTTGTTGCTAGTGGGATTATCCTCACTTTCTAGATGCTAACAAGTAAGCAGCCATCTCTTCTGAAAAGAATTTGGTGTTTTTCTGCAATGTATTTCATAGCAGAGAGCAAAAGCAGAGTAATTTTTTCCTGCCACATCTCAATTCTGCATTCTTTATTACCTTCTTAGCTTGGAATATTAACAGCCCTTTTCTACAGGCAAAGTTATTATATTGGTGCAAAAGTTATTATTACCTCTTTGCTGTTGAGTTCTCATTCATTGTGAGAACTGTTTAAATCTGAAATGGGATAAAACTCCCAGTTAGTATAAATGCAGGCCTCATCTCCTGGACAAGGGTGCATGAAAGCAGAATTACTATCAACCTTCTGTTCTTCATGAACAACTACTTATGCTCCCAAGAAACACCTAGTAAAAGTGATACAGTACCATTCAACAAGATGTCTTGTCATGTTACACAGCAGTGTGTTTTCCCTTTCTGCTTAAGCAGTGTCCCCTGAGAATGTTCTTGTGATAATGGGTATAAGAAAGGACCCCATGACATAGGTGGACCTACAGGATTGATATTCTCCCTGTATTACTATATTTTAGAGTATGCTTTCCCTGTATAGTAGGATGACACATGCTCTCTAAGATGTCTTCTAGATGTTGGTGTAAAGAGTGTAAACAAGCTATGTGATTCTGAGTTTTCTTTTAGGAACAGGTAACAAAATAAAACTATTTTACAAGAATATAAAAAATCCCAAAAAGCCTTCTGTGGCAGAAGGGGCCTGTTAGGCAGTGGTTAGGACAGGATATTTCAAGTGACTGCATGGCCCTTAAAGGGGGCAAAAGTTCTGAGATCAAATGTAGTGTTGAGAATGCCAGGTATCAGGCTGTTTTTTTGTTTGTTTTGGGTTTTTGTTTGGTTTTTCCTCCTATGCTGGTAAAGCTGCATGGTTTAATGGTGGCAGAAGATGGGTGAATAGTTAATTTCTTTGAGATGAATTCAGGCATAGTTAGTTTCCTCATGTGACCTGACCCTCAAGGTCACCTTTGTGGTGTTACCTCAGCTTAATGAGTTCATGAATTAAATGCCTTAATAGTTGTGAAAACTCTTTCCAGTTTTTTGTCATGATAGAATGCTCTTCTTCGTCTCTTCTGTGCTCTCAACCTGGGAGAAAGAAGGCTGGAAACCTCAGGATTCTTCTGCTATTTATTTAAAAAATGAACCACATTAAATTTCCTTTTAACTTCTAAGTATTTTCCAGAGACATACATTAGTCTTTACTGCTTTCTGTTTCTTCTCCTTTCAACTTGTTGATGTCAGATATAGTCAGAAATTCTTTCCAGAAAGATAGATATGTAAATATGCTGAAAAAGTACATTCTGAAGATACTCAAATTAATGAGGGTTTGGTCAGAAAAGAAACATTTTCTGAAAGTTATGGAGAAAAAAAAAATTGCAAAATGCAGACGAAAAAATGTATGTATTTTTTCAATTTTTCACCAGAAATCAGAAAACTTTAGCTTTCTAAGAGAAATGCAAAGACCTTGCATGCCATAACAAAAAATTAAAGTAGAAGTTTACTTATGTTGTAACACACAGAGGAACAAGAAAATCTTTTCTCATACAGTATGGCTTCTGTTATGGTTCTGAAGAGGAGAGCTTCGTAAAGCTTACCTGTAGTGTTTAATCCTTTGACTCATCACATCCTGTATGGAAATAGCTGTTTAGCTTGCATAGCTTCTCACAAGCAGTTTAAACTGAAAAAGAATAAACCCAGCCCTGCACATGGCCTTCAGAGTAAAAGTATGCTGACAATCCACTGAGTTTTCACAGCTAATTTTTTTTTTCTTGCTGTATAAAGTTGAATTTTGTTGAATTCTGACCCCTCTTCTCTGTAGTGGCTTCATTGGAGCTGTTTTAATTTCACTGCATTGTGGCTTGGGAGGTGACATTTGTGGTATCATGTAAACCTTCTGTGTGGCAGTGATGTATGACTGTGGTTTTGGAAGGTGCCCCTTGTCTTCTGGATCAGCTTTTAATGATAATCTTTCTGTTTGTTGTATTCTCAGAAAACCTGCCTCACAAAGTGTCTGTATTTCCTACACTCATTATTCACAAATCAGATACTTCATGAAATGACCCAAAGTTGAGAAAATGGGATAGGTGTTTATGGCAATTTACTTCGTTCATTGCAAATGCACTGAATTTTTCTCTACCCTGAAACCATAGCAAAGTGGAAGGCAGTGGAAGAATCTAAAAATATTATAGTCAAGATCACCATCTCTGCCACAAAGACTACTGATGGCAGTCTTTCTGTTAAAACCAAGTATACACCCTGAAACAAATCCCACAACAAAACAAGAAAAAGCCCCAAACCACCCACCTCCCCGCCCAAAACGCCAGGCAAACAAGACCACACACACCGCACCCCCCTTTATATGAACATGAGACTTGGTGCCAGGTTGGCTTTTTTAAGAAGTTCACAGTTTCTTCGGCAGATGCTTCAACTTTGTAAACTTACTTTTCAAGACTTTGGTTACCTGACAGTGTTAATTTTAAACATCCACTGATATATGTAATCCCATTTATCAGTAAAAGTCCCTTCACTTGGTGATACAGTACAAGTAATGCATCTGTCTAGTGTTTTTGTAGAGAAAGACTTTTTATTTTAAATAATAATCATTGCATGAACTCAAATTCACCTTTTTGTAATGTGACCAAGTGGCATTTGTCAGTTTCTTGCATTTGTGAGTTTATGGACTTTAATCAGTGAGACTGTGGTTTCCTTGTGCTTGTCGAGGAGGCTGAATTGAAACCAAAGTAGACCATTGCCCCTGCCAAGTTAATGCGTATGTTCAAAGGCATAGTTGTGTGGACAGAGGGTTTTCAAACAAACTTTTTGTACCAAGAAGATTTGGGAGCTCACTGTGAGATGCCTTATATGGCTCTAGATAGATTGTGTTATCAAAACCACTTTTATCTTTACAAGTGAATGAATATCAATTCATATTCTAATAACAAACCCTTGAGATTGAAATTATTTGCCATTCCCTGGGGTAACTTTAGTTCTTTTGGTGTAACATGTTGGCCAGATTTATATGAAAATAAATTTTAATTTCTAACAGGGTAACAGTATGTTTTGGAGTTACTGTAATAAAATGTCATAAATAATTATAGTTCCAAACAAATTTGGCCTTTCAACTGTCAGTTTTTATGTTTGTAAATCTATTCAAATGCAAATTGCTGTCATTGCTATTAAAGGAAAACAAACCTCTTCATCCTTTCAGAATGGCAATGAAAACTCTGTTTTGGGGCTGTTGAGATTATTTTTTTTGTGTGTGTTTGGGTTTTTTTTGTTCCTTTGGAGGGATTTGGGATGCTGTCTCCTCTTCAAACAAATGCTCTTACGTGTTAGAGTTACATTCTTCTGGATTGTATTGGACATAGTTTGATATCTCCCATCTAAACTTTGTTTTTGACCTTTTGTTATTTGCCAAGATTGGGCTAGTAATTTCTAATACAGAATGAAACAATACTGGTCTGATTCACTGTCTGTGAGCAGTTTGCTGTCTCCAATCTCTATTTGCATTCAACCTTCAAGACAGAAACTTAGCTTCTGCAATCAATATCTCCCTGTGTGCCCACATTCCAGATTCCATGAATGCACTTGTGCATTTTTGACTTTGGTTAGGAGCCGAGATGGAACAGATCATGCCTCTCTCGGATGACCTCTGTAGAAGGTGGCCTGGAGTTTGAGTGCCTCATAAACTGCACTTGCACAGCCTTCGCTTTTAACTTCTTTTTAAAAATAGAACTTGATCTCATTTTTAGATGGGTTAATGAAAGCCTATTGACATGACGTTGGCTACTAATTGTAAGAGGATCTAACTTAAAAGGTGACCAGTAGGAAAAAAAAGTATTACTGCATGTTCTTACTGGGTCAGAGTCATTATCTTTACACTATAATGACTCTTTGTAGCAAAGAGCTCTTTCAACTTAGATGTTTAAAGATGTCCCCATCCCTGGAGGTGTTCAAGACCAGGCTGGATGGGGCTTTGAGCAACCTGGTCTAGTGGGAGGTGTCCCTGCCCATGGCGGGGGTGTTGGAATTCAATGGTCTTTAAGGTCCCTTCTAACCTGGACTATTCTGTGATTCTATGTTGAGGTTTTGCCTTTTTTAAAATCTGGAGTATAAATGGAATCATTCAAGAAATGTATGCATCGGTGATGTGTTAGTATGCATACTTGCAAAACAGGTCTTTTGTTGCAGCACAAAAATGTTTAGTTACACAGGATCTGAGAAAATCCAGCTTTTTCAAGGGCCTGTGAAGTCAGTGTGGAAACTGCAAGGACTACAGGTGGGTTTTAGGCAATTTTGGTGGAACTACTAAATGTGTGTTTGAGTTGTAGGGTCTTGTTTTCCATTGACTTTCTATATTATGGAGCTCAGTGATGTGTTTGCTATTAAATTTGATCCATTGGCTTTGGAAGAGGCCCTGTATGTGGGAAAGGGCTATGACAAGTCAACAGGCTCTTAAGTGCTGTGTATTAGCACAGCTCCATGGCCAGCTGTTAACAATTCAAGTTGACTTTAAAATCTTTTGGGTTGAATACTGCTAAACAAGCTGTCTCTGAATTCTCTCCTGTATGTGGGATCATCATAAACCATAGCTTCTACTGTGAGAAAGGTACAGAGTGGGCTCAAAAATAATAACTTCAATATACCCTGTACAGCTGCTTTTACTGAGCTGTATGCTCTGTGAATATTTGGGAAATGTGGTGGGATTAAGTACCAGAGCCAAGTCCAACTAGCTTCAATATCACACAACGGCAAAAGCAGTACAGTACATTTGGAGAACATGGTTTTAAAGCTTCAGCAAATGGAAATGTCAATCATCACAAGATAAGATTACTTTGGCTGTCTTTTTCTTTGATTATGATATCTGTTTTGTAAAGGACATCATGACTCTAGAGTGTATCACTAATTGTTTTTCACTGCCTGCAAGGTCAGTTCTTTCAAAAGCTAGTGGACTTTCACAATTTAAGTTGACAAGAAAATCCAGTAACAAAAAGTATTAACTGAAAACCGAATGCCAGTAATGGACCTGGATGGCTGAGCAAGTCCTGTCTAGCGTGATTTGGGGAATACTTCTGCAATGGATTCTGGTATTGGCTGGGCAATTGCTGCAGTTTAGAACAAGTGCATACCTGGAATTAGATGGGTACCATATAACTAAATGTAATTCTGAAGTTAGCACCACTTAAGTAAGCAGCTTGGACTAGGAAACCTCCAGAGGTAACTTTCAACCTAATTTTTATAGTGATTTTACTATCTTTTATCCTGTACTTTGTTTTGCATTGAGAGCTCTGGAGAGACCTTAGAAGCTGTTGACACTCTATTATGTTACCTTTTGCAGTCCTTGGGACTGCAGAGAGGGCAACTATTTTGCATAGTTGGAAGTACTGAAAAGAGAAAAAGATAAGCTCTTTTAAATACTGGTACTTGTAAACTTTTTTCAGCTACTTGAAAGAAACTTGATACACAGTTTTGACACTGAAGCTGTCTCTCCATTGCTCTTAGAGAATACCTTTGAGGGCATAGAGTCCCTTGTCCAATTGGAAGTTGTCATAGCCAGTTTATGGATAACCTGTTGGATTGGGCTTGACTGTGACTGTATGAAAATGCATGTTATAAATGGTGTCATCTATCTGCCTTAGGGTTTATGCTGACAAATACTGGTAGAACAACAGATCCAATTTTGAGGCTAAATGTAACTATAAGGTTGGTTTGGGCAGGTGAGAAGAGGGAACAAACTGAACTGAACACCCTGTGTCCTCTATCAGTTTTGGGAACACAGGAAAACCTTGATTCATTAGAGGACCCCTGTGAAGGATTTAGAGGAATCTGATCTCATCCTAGAGACTACTGAGTCCTGAGGTAATGGATGCAATGAAGTATGTGCAGAAAAGAATTCTGTTCTGGTTCATATATAGATGTTAGGGGTCTTGGGGGAAAAATAGCATGAATCTCCCCAGGGATGTTCTCATTACTGTGGCATGTAAAAGAATCCCATATATGTATATTTAACCTTTTAAGCAGATTCAAGTGCTTCTGTACACGTGAATATATTTTGTTTCCAGTAGATGGAAAAACCAAAATTGGTTCTAAAAGTCTAAGAGTCTCTAAATCCATGAGGAATTTTTCCCACATCATTTAGTAAGCACTTTGGCTGATACAGGTCTGGGTATGCAAAGCTAACGTGCATATAAAAAAAAAAGCACGTCAGTTAAGAAATCATTGGAAAATACATTATTGCTAACCTAAGGCTTTGCTGCGTAGTTAACTCTCTTTCTTTTTAGCATTTCAGCATGCATATGCTTTTCTGGCATTTTTCCTTACAGCTTTTATTCAGATTAATTTGGAATTGAGTTGTATATTGATTGTAGAGGGTGTGTCTGGATTATGTGCAAACCATTCTGAATTTATTAAGAAGCATTGAGCTTTTGACATAATCCCTATGTAATGCAATAGGGTTATACTAATGTGTAGCAATTAGAATATGTCTGTTTCTGCTCACCACTGAAATTGAGGCATATTTGTTTTACATATTTATATTGAGTTTTATTTTCAAATAATACATCAATCCCTTATTTCTTTCAGTGTAATTAATTTATGGAAACACGTTTATAAAGTATAGTGAAGAAAAAGCGCAAGGTACTTTCTAAGTGAATTGAAGGAGGAGATATATTTGAACTGAAACTAAAAATTACTACCTTGTCCAGTTGCACTGTCCTACTAAGGATAGTAAGCTTTATTTGGACCTTTTCGGATGTAGGATCTGTCTGATTCCTGGTATTTATCTGTGTAAGTTTCTCTGTTTTGGTTTGCTGTCTGGAAATTGGAATAATAGTGTTAACAAAGTCCTTAGTTGTCTTGCTAGGGTATGGTGAGGTTTACTGGATGAAGGTAATTGGTAAGGGAGAGCACAGTAATACCAGAAAATCGACAAGTGTAGAAAAGTTAGCAAACTGCTTATATAGTAGAAAATAAGTTTTTTTTTCTTCATTTTTATTTACTAAATATTATTGTCACCTGAGGAAAGACATTTGATAAAATATTAATGTACATATTTAATTTTTAGAAAGATAATTCCTTTTAGTCTGTATGATTTTTGACAAATGAATTTCATTCAAGTAGGTAGTTGCCTCTAAAAGACCTCTCAAAACCTGCATTTTTCTAGGACATCTCCCTCTATTTAATAATATGCTTCTTTGTACCAGAATCTTTTTGGAGGCTGGAGAAGAGGGTTAAAAAATGTTAAACTTTGACTCAGGTAATCAAAATTAGTACAAAAGTATGTGCAGCATCTATAAAGATAACTCATGTTGATATTGATTTTCTGACTTGTACAATATTTTTAGTATTATTTTTTTTCCTCCAAAAGATACCTTACTATTTTTCCAGTTAATCTATCTCTTCTTCATATCTAAAGGGTAAATTTAAAAATACTCTTTGGGCATTCTAGAATTTTTTTCACTATATCTTTTACTACTTTCTTAATTTCTGCCTTTTATTCCTAGATTAGACCTCCCAGTTTTCTTTCTCACTATTGATAGTTTCCAGTTAGTTGCATTTTATTAACCTAACTGGTTCTGTTGAAGATGTTGCTGTGTTTGTATTTTGTCTCAAACTCCCTTGGGTGCAGCTGGATGTGCCTCATAGCAGTTGCCCCTGTAGGGATCACTGTATTTCAGTAGTAGAACATTATTTTCTCTCTACTTACAGGCTTGAGAAAGCGTTTGAATATGATTAGAATGAAATTGGCTATATTAAATGTGTTAGGCTTAAATATTCATAGTTCTAGTTCCGCTTTTTTTCCTTGATCTGATTTTTTCAGATATGTTACTGGTGTGCTTAATGTGCAGTAATCCCAAACAAAACAAATGCTTTCCTCTGAAATGTAAACTCCTGTTTATCTCTCATCTTCCTTAGAATTGTTTACCCCTCATCGTCATTTTCATTATTTTGTTTCCCTAATTCTTATGACTCATATTTTCCCTTCAAGCTTTCACCAGAGAATGCATCTGTACATATTGGTAGCTATTAGTGCTGAGATAATTATATGAATACACGGTAGCATCTTCAGATGTGAATGTGAGTTGTATTAGCTCAGAGATGGACTGTGTTTTGCAAAAAGAGAGATCTAATTTGCAAAGATTTTGTGCTGAGAAATTACTGGTTTGCCTTGGGGCTGGCTGTAGGCAAAGGCAAAGCAAGGGGTTTCCTGGGGCAGCAACCTTCTGTCATGCTGTCATGGCAGGTTGGCCATGGGCTTCCTCTCTACTTTCGATGTGTTGAAGCCCAAGGATCAGGGCTTACTGCTGCTCCTGCTGGCCAAGGGAGAGATTACAAAGTAGGTCGTGTCATGGTGGTGAATGTTCAAAAAGTAGCTATTGCCATTCCCACTTTCTTGGTTTCCTTGGGAGCAGATCACCTGGATCTTTGTTTCCTTGCTTTCCGGCCCCCCATCTGTAAGGCAATAAAACTCCATGTTGTGCTGAGTTGGCTCAGTGCTTTGCGATGTCATGGGTATGCTGGCTTATGTGGGAAGCTGTGGCAGCCTAAAAGCATTCCTCTTTCCAAAAGTAGGAATGATCCTGTATGTTTTCTCTCTGTGAAGCTCCTCTTTTCTGCTAGAGTATGGGCATTGTTTTCCACTGGGAGTTTCTTAGGCAAAACAGGAAGAATTTTGCAGTACTTACATGGACTCATGTTGTAACGTAACTGACCAAATGGGAGATTGCGCAAGTATATGGGAAGATCAAGATCATTGCTAGATAGTAGAATCTGTAGCCAACAATGAGACCCATTCAGACCCTTAGGTCACTAGGTACCAAGTACATGCATGTGAATGGCTTTACAGTCAAACATCCTGTTTTACTGGAATTATGTCTATTTAAGAACCACAATGTTGGTAATGAAAAGTTTCCTTCATTTGCTTGGGCATAAGTGACATTAGCCTTTGAATGTCAGGCCTTCTGCTCTGTTCCGGAGCTTGCTTTAACCTGTTACCCCCTAGGTGACTTTTATTTGCTTTGTGACTTTCGAGCTGAATCAGTGCTATTGTGAAAAGGTCAGCAGCAATCTGAAGTGCATTCAGTTTGTGAAAGAATGTAAGACAAAATCTCCAGTCTTTCTTTTCTTTGAGAGTCAAGTCAGAGCCTGGCACTGTCACTATGTGTGGTTTCCATCTAAAAATTTTTCTGTATAAACAGTTATATCGAATTTGGCTAAAACGTGGTAGTCCTTTGTGGCTGGTAGGGCAGCTGATGCTTGACAACACAGCAGTGCACCAACATACCTTTTAGTAATTAGCCCCCTGCTGTTTTTACTGTCAGTGATACTCTACTTAAAAGGCTCCAAAACATTGGATGTTATAAAGACACACAGCTTTTGCCATACACTGTTTTGGTTGCCAGGAGTACTTAGTTTTGTGTTGTGGATTTGCGGGGAAAGTGGCAACTCGGTCTGAGTGCTAATAGATTCTGTCAGTTGTTTCTTGGTTAGTATTGGCGTTATTGGATATTCATTAATGTGCAACAGATGATGAATGTGGAGGCGGACTGAAGCATCCACTCTTATTAAACATTTGGAAACAAATGAATTTCTGTTTCAGGTGAGCAGAATTCCTTTTTTCTCACAATATAAATAACTGGAGCTCAGCTATATATATTTTGCTATTCACATAAATTGTGAAATGAACTAATGAGGAACATGGAAAAGAGAACTGTATCTTGGACTACATGGGAATCTAATCAATATGAATTCCCTTGAGCTAGATCTGTTTTGTGCTAGGCTCCCATTGATTTTGTAAACATTTTAGCATTGGCCATAATCTGCTTTGAATATAAATCATTTGCTGGCAGTTTCTCCTGTATTTTAGTTAATTCTAAGTTGACCAACTTGAGAACTCTTCCTTTAATATTATTACTACAACAGAGAAATTCTTACTTGTTTTTTTCACAGCCCTAAGCTGGCTCCTGTGAAATCAGTAGGCAAATTGAATTCTCAAGAATTGGTGATGCTGGGAAAACCCGAGACAGCCAGAGAGTGTCAAAGTTAGAAACCACAACAAAATCAGATACGTTGAGGAAAAGCAACCCATTTGTAGTAAAGCATTTTCTTTACTTTAACCTGCCTGACTTTTTATTACAGTTGATAAGTCCCTATCCTTCAAAGAAAAACTCAAGGGATAACTGAGATGGTCCTTCTGGGACAGGAGAGTTGGAACGTGAACATTATACCCTTGTTCTGATTTAAGGGTACAGGGGACATGAACTATCTAGTCTTTTTTAAATTGAATAGTTGAAAAAAAAATTAAAATCCATAACTTGATTGGTTGGTGCAATTCTTTGATGTAAGTCTTGGAAAATAATATTACTTAAGTTGAAGAGATGAAACTGAAATTGTTTTGTTGTGACAAAAATAAGTATCCAACAACTAGCATGAGAGCTAACACTGTTATTTTTTGAAATAAATGTATAGCAGTAGGAGGTAGTTTGACTCATGGATAGAACGACTGTATCATCTGTTAAACTGTTTGGAGCTACAGGTGATAAACTGAGATAGGGCCGTCTTAAACTGTACCAGTGTCAGGTGCTATTCTTTGTTATTCCTTATCAGGAGTGCATTTAAACTCTAGGGGAATTTTGTTTGAACTTGTCGGTTGTATGTCTTGTCATAGGTTCATTCTACTTATTAGACTATTGCTTGGCTATATCAAGCAGAATTGTTTTGCCTTTTGAAAAAAATGAGAATATATTTTTGTTGCAGTTGTTTTAACCAACAGCAGGATTGAACTCCTGTGTAATGCTTAGCTGAATTGCGTGAGTACCGTGATGTTATGGTAGACATATGGCCAGGAAATAACCTTTATATGTATATAAGTGTGTGTGTGTATATGTATATATATATATATATGTAAAATTAACTTAGCCTGAATCGGTGTGCTTGCGGTGTGCTGCTAAATCTCTAGATTTTTGGGTTTTGCTAGTTTTATGGTCAGCTTTCCTTAAGAGATGCCATTGCAGTTTCAGGTTAGCTGTAAGATGCCATTTAGTCCTGGGTTTTTTTCATACTCGTGATTAGATATATCAGTAAGTGTGTTTATATATCACATGGCATGGGAAGATCTAAAGATAGAGGAGTTATATATGCTTAAAACTGCTTGTATTTCTACAGTGTTTGGGGCTTATGTTTTGGACACAGGCTATAACTGTGATTCAGATGTATGTTAAAAATAGGATTTGTTTTCTAAGAGGCTTTATAACCTAAGTGTAAGACGAGAGACCATGTTTTAGGTGGGAGGAAAAAAATGTGGGGATGTGGTTTGAAGCAGAAATCCTAGAAGAGTGTTCTTTTTGCTTAAGTAAAATCCTGCATTTTGAATTGAATAGATTCTGCTTTAAAATTTGTTTTTTGTAAAACTAGAATAATTTTGTTGACATACATTGGTTGTGGTGAGGAAAGTAAGGGAGAGGCATCTCTCTCTGAAAAGTAAGAATCTTTAATAAGTTCTTACTTTAGTGAGACCTGTCAGCCTCTACAGCAAACTCTAGCCCCAGGTGAAGAAGTCTGTGAGCCCAGCTTAGGGTGTCCTCTCTCTCAGGGTGGGTAGTTGCTTGAATGTAGCAGCAGCTCATTCCCACTCAAGGGAGAGCTGGCAGTGTGGCATATAGTCCCATGTCAAACACTGTCAGGAGATAACAACAGGAAAACATAGACAGCTGGAAAATTGCAGAAATGTGGAATTTGTTGGAGTACATCTTTAGCTGAATCCATTCATTAGGGCTTTTAGGCATCATGGAAAAGGATTATTACAAGGAGGTTTTGAAGGGAATGATATGCTTGGGGGGATACTGTTAACGCAGAACTAATCTCCAGTGCAATGTCAGAGAATAATGTGCTTGTTGGGGGTTTTTTTTCTTTTTCTTTTTTTTTTTTTTCTTCCCTTTTCTTTTAAAAGTAATGGATTGTCAAAAATGACTGTCATGATTTCGTTCTAGTTAATAGTCGACCTTTTGGCACTAAATGAGTGATTAAAGGTAAAATGGGAAGAAGTGTGATAGCCCCTGAAACTGAAGACAAACAGGATAGAAAATGGCGAATCAGTCAAGGACAGTATAGAGAAGCTATGATTAAATCTTTTAGTTAATCCAAATTGTGTAAATTTGAACCCACACATTGACTTGTATAGTCTCATGTGATAGAGCCTGAAGAAAAAGCTGAGGGTAGGGCCGCTGGGTGCAGTGTGATTCGTCCTTTCCATGTGTTTGTTCTTCCCTGCTGGTCATGGCAAAAAACTAGAGCTGAAAGCTCTTTCCTGTTACCTTAGCGAGAGTTAGATTTGGGAGGACTTCTTTGCTTCACCGAGCTTCTTAATTTCTCTAGCATTTTCAGGCTCTGGTGTTTAGCTCAGCAGTATGTTAACTGTTGCTTATGAGATGACTTGTGATAATTGTATGCTGACATGATACTATATTCATGGATGAAGTATGACTTATTAAAAGTTTTATCAGCTTTTTCCTATGAGTATCTAGCACCATGGTACAAGAGAACCACAGAACAGAGTCCCCAGTAAACACTGAGGCGGGGATTACGCTTGGGTTGCAGCTGTGAAGTATTGAAGTGAACATTGCCTGAAGAGTTTAGATGAATTTTATCTTAAATGCAGTGTTCTGTTCTCATTTTCCCATGCACTTAGAAGCCAACTCTTTTAATATTTAACCATCAAGGTTGGCTTGAATGACGTGAATAGTGATTGAAATGAAATGTGAATATCCTCATGTAAGCGTTAGTGTATGATCAAATCATTATGTTCTTTAGAGTTTGTTAACTCGTAGTTAATGACTACGAGTATCTCATACCAATTTCCATGCATTCCCCTCCGTTGCCTTTCTTACCCCTGTAAAAGAATAAGTGATGTTTAGTCATTAACTCAAAGTCACTTTGTTTTGATGAGGAGCAATTTTGAAGGATGTTAATAAACTAAATGTGAACGTACCAGAAAAATGTTCTAAGCTTTGATTATGTGAGTTGCTTACTTATGAGAACCATTGTCCATATCTACATGCATACTCATACATATTTATACACTAGTATATTTTAGATGTTAGCTACGTCTGTACCTTTAGGCTGTTGTTTTGTCTGTTGTAATCATGTTACAATAATTAAAACATCAGAGAAACAAACAAACCAAACCTCATTTTACTGTAATAGAGCTTATGATGCCTAACAGATAGAAGTAATTAATTCTTGCATAAAAAGCATACAATGGGAATGCTATCAAAACTTTGCATTAACCAAACTGTATGTCAAGGAGGCTTTAAGTACACTTGAACTGGGTGGAACTTGCTGATACAGGACACATTTGGGTTTTCTTGTTTGTTCCTTCCCTGTATTTTGTTGTACTAAGAGGATGTATTTGTCACATTTGAGCAAAGCCTAGTTACTCACCAGCTGCTTTCATTGCATTCTTTGCTAAATTCTCACTTAGTGCAAATGATATCTTTCCTTTCAAAAGGTGCCAGTCGTGTTTTTTTCTAAATGTTTCATCAAACTTAATGTAAACCCCAGGCTCTCAGCATGTGACTGACTCTTCTTATTTGTTTGGACACATTGGCTATGTAGACTCTCCATCACTATTTATTTTTTTGATAGGCTTCTTGATTTTAGCTGAGATTTCTGAGAACTTGCCTGTGTCCTGTGATCAGCATATATTTTCTCTGAAGCTTAGGTCAGCAGTTTTAGTTACCAGCCCTAGAACTAGTTATAGGGCTGTTAAGCAAATAGTTAAACATTCTGCTTTTAACTGTGCTTGACTCACTGTCTCTAGGTGAGTGTGGTGTAAGGGTTGAAGAACTATTTACAGGTAGTTTAAGAAGAATACAAATACTTTCCCAAGCCTTTTATTATTATTTTTCCATTGTCTGTGCATTGACTTTTTTCTAATGTGTTATTTTTTGAAGTTACTGGAAAGGCTTCCTAGTCTCTTCATGGGCTCCTTAAATTCCACTTCCAGTGGAACTAGAACTCAGTGTGGTCCAACAAAAGTGGCAGCTGATTGCTGGGGCCCAGAATTGTTGTGTTGCTGCGGTTCCCTACATGCTGGATCCCAAGAACTCATCTCCCAGGGTACCTGGAGTGGGCTTCACAACGTGGTAATGATACAGGGACTTGCCAATTGCCATAGGGACAGGAGCAGTGCTTGCAACCAAGAGAAAAGAAAACCAACCAAACCTTGCCTCTGCTGGCAGCAAAGCAAATGACAAAGTGCAGTACATGCAGGATAAAATCTGTGTATTCACAACCCCCCCCCATCCTTAAGAGTATAGTTGGCAATGGTTGTTTTTTTTTTTCTTTTTTCCTGACAAAAAGTGAAGCAAATACTCCATGAGTTATTTGGCATGATTTAAAAAACTCAGCATGGCTCTTTTGAGCCAGTAAGGTAGACTTGAATCAAGGTATCTTAAGATTTATTATGATACTTCAAATGATAGTAAATCTGCGCTTCTCTGGTGACAGCCTGGGTCACTGAATATTAGCTTAGTTGAACTTAAAAGTCACGTGAGATACTGTGTTTAAGGTCAGGAGATGAGGTTTTGGTGTGAATGCAATATATAGTAAGAACCTATTGCTAAAATCATCATAGGGCTTCTCAACTGGCTGTTTCCTGATTTGGTAGTTGGAATGAAGTCATTCCCAGTTTTCTTATATATTTTGATCTCTCCTTAGTAGTGCATTATTCTAATGTTTTGAAACACGTGGGTCCAGATGTTTAAAAAAAGTCTACGAAAGTTTGTGGGTGTGTGTTTTGGGGATTTTTTTTTGTTTGTTTGTTTTAGGATCTTCAGCTAAGCAATCACTATGTTTTTGTTTCTCCAGGGCATGAAAGGGCTCACAGCTCTCTTAGGACCAAACCTTTTGTATCCAGGAAATGCTGTGGTAGAGTCAAATAAGAACATGTTATATGAGGAGAAGAAAATAGTCAAGTTTTTCTCGTGTCCAAATAGTGTACCAGTTACAGCATGTGATGAAAATGGGTGCAGCATAAGGAACATGTACAATTCTCATGTTAGATACCAGCTGTCAGTCCTTTGCCTTGGTAAGTGCCTTCACCACTGACCTTAGAAGGGCAATTTCACTCTTTCCTGATGAATCTTTTTATGAACAAACATAAGACAGTTTGAGAGTCACTTGCAGACAAGTTTGCTCAGATTGTTGGGATGGTGGCCAGGGAAGTGGCAGTGTGAATCCTCTGAAGTGGAGGAGTGACTTGGACACTCAATGTGTCTGAACACATTTCATGGTTGGGCTGTTCCAACCATGGTTGGAACATGGTTCTTTCTCCTCTGCCCACTGGGAGGAAAAGGAAAAAGAAAAAAAGAAAGTCGTCACCTTTGAGAGATAGAGAGGATCAATCCCCAGTCCATAAATATACTTTAGCTCTTAATCTTCAATTTAAATCCTTAAATTCTTATATTTTTAAGGGGTGTTTTAAGTGCTTAAGTGGAAATTAGGAGGCTATACGCTTCAGCCCATTGTGCCTACATTCCTGAGAAAATGTGAGCCAGAGGCAAGTGTCTTCCTGTCAAATGGAGTGAGGCCTGTAAGCCTGGAGGAGAGGTGGGATTTGAGATAAACCCTTGCTGTTACATTTTTTTGGTCAACTAACATGGGCACCTTCCTTCTGAGTAAATAGTGTCTACTTCTTTAAGGATGGTGAAACTAAGCTGAAGTGAGCCTTTTCGTAGGCACATTTACTGAACAGCTCAGTCAATCCAGCAGAAAGATTTCACTAACATACACATCAATAAAAAATTCAGTAGATGTGACTTATGTTTGTGCTCATATTGTAAACTGATACACAGACAGTTTTCTCCACGTGAGAGATGAATGTGACTTGAGAATAGTCCTGTTTAAGATCTTAAATTAGATGCACAGTTTAAGATCCCAACATTCTAGAGATTCATCATAACTACTTCTAGAAATTAGTGTAACACTTGGATCAATTTTAAGGACAGGTGGGAGACCTCCGGGTTATATTTGAGTGATGAATGACTTAGCTGAAGGGGTGGTGACCAATTGAAAGGTTGTTCTTGTGCTTACCATTTTCATTTTTGATGCCTGTAGTAATGTCCGTAGATGTTACCTTCCATCTTTACTGATACTAGTGAAAGAAAAAGGTAATAGGAATTAAGTACATCAAGAGCAGGTACTTTCTATGTACAAGAGTGAAGGAAATGCCTTTTGCAATACTTGTCTGCCATCCTTAATCTTTGGATTTAATTGTTCATAAAAAATGAAGCCACAACCCACGAAAAAATATATGAAAAATTCCCCCCAAAAAACATGCCAGAAAACTAGAATTTTCTATCTATCAGTGTCCTGGCATTTCTTATCTGAAAAAGTGATATTTTAATTTCCTGCATTGGTAGTATGGATGTGGATAGATGACTGTTCTTATTGATGGCATTACAAGCAGCAAACAACAAAAGTAAAACTCACATTGAAACAGAAGACACTGGTGTTATGTTACAAAAGAAATAATTTTAATTTCATCAGACTTCTATAAGATTCAGCTGTTTTATGGCTCATGCTTCATTTATTGTCTTCATTACAGGCTGAGTAGCTTTATATCCTAACTTGAAAAAGAATTCCAACAGTAAAATTGAAAATTGTTTGGCTCCGAGTGTTTATAAACTTCGTTGTTTGAGTTCTTTTATTCCCCTTGAGAACAGAATACTCTTTTTTTTAATGCCAAGTTTCAAGAGCTGGATTTAAAAGTGCTATTCTTTACCACCTACGGAGATCCAAGGTCTTTTAGAAGTCCTTCCAGTTTTTTGTGGATGATATGAAATAGAATATTGCAGACAATTTAACAGCAGAGTTCTTGTCTATACCATGTTTTACCCATTACAGCAAGGTCTAAGCAGAATCCACACCAGTACCTACGATTTTATTCCTGTTCTTGCAAATTAGCAACTACTCCACTACTTATGTGGCCTCACCTCCATAATGAGATCTGAGATTTGTGAAAATGCCAGTAGATGTTCCACCCACACATCAAATATCTCTTGCTGTTGAAGTTTGGTTCTAAGGAATGGAATACAGTTCCTCATAATTTCTTGTAATCATTAACCTCTAGTTTCTAGAGAGTCAGTATTATCTCTGAGGGTCCAATGAGTCACTATCATGTTGCAAAATTTGTCAAGCTCCATCATGAAAAAAGTAAAAAATGTAAATAAATCTTTTAAAAAAAGTAAATAAATCGTTATGCTCCCCTCAGCATTGCTACACATCACTTAGAGCATTTCCTCCAGATCTGGACACTAAATGCCAGATTTGGATTTACTGTAAAAAGTCCAGGGACTAAGTAGTAATCTTCATTGAAAGAGCTGGTAGGTTAGGCTATTGATGAGGATACATTGTAACAATCTTCAAATACATAAAAGGTTGCAAAAAGGTATGAAATAGTTCCCTGTGTTTGGTGTGTGTTTGGGTTTTGTTTGTTTTTGTTTTTGTTTTTTTTTTTCTTGCAAAACAGTTACCTCATTTGTTGCTCCCATCCAGTGTCCATGTAGTTTATTATTTCTGTGTAGGTGTATGACCTTGTCCTTTTTGACTTACATTCTTTTCTAATGAATTGTTTCTCCAGTTATTCAGGACAGCTTTGTATGACCAACAACATTCTTGTAATTCCTGCCAGGTTAGCATTGTTGCAATATTTTGTCTGTATGTCATTTACTTCATCATCCAGGTGAAAGCACTGAATAATCTAGGAGTCAGGACAAACCCTGTGGAAACAATGGTTAATCATATTGAGTTTGATTAGTGAAATAAATACAAGCTTCACACAGTTCAGAAGTTCTTTTAGAACACAGTGTATGTCACAAGAAATCCTTAGATTCTTAGCTGGTCTGTTAGTTTCTTGAAATAACTTTTGGGACTTCAGTGACACAGGAAGGAAGAAAAAGGCTAAAATGTCCTGGATCCCATTATGGATAAAGTAATGTCTTTGCTTGGGTTTTCAGATACTGTTCATTCTAACTTCAAAATACCTTTTGTCTTGACTGTGTCCATTGTCGTGTATGTGCTCCAGGTAAGGATTTGGGAGTCATGAAGGTGGATGCTCAGTTGATGTAACTGAACCATTGCTTCAGCATCTGACTCATATGTCCCAGTTCAGCCAGTTAAGTCAGGCTTGGCTAGTAAATCTTGTGAATAGTCTCACTGAGTTAGCTGGTACTACTTAGGTGCTTGAAGTTGAATACATGATGAAATGCTTCACCAGTCTGTACCTTTTCACTTTGTTAAACACTTTGAAGATATTTCTACTGAATGAAAGTATTACCTTCAAAATTTTAAGCTTTGTGGGATCATAACTTTCTGAGTTAGAAAACTCTTTTGTACATGGAACTCTAAATAATTTGCAACTCCTACTAACTGCTGAAGCTCTTACTATAAAACCTCATTTTATAGTGGGGCAGAGGAAACTGGAGCCATCTTTCTACTATTAAGAGGCTTTACCACAATTTACTTCCCTTGTGCTCTTTTTCAGTCATTGTTGAACAACATCGCATTTGTCATCCGCAATGTCACTTTTTTAGCTTAAACGAGTTTACACCTGTGGGCAGTTTGGAATTGAAAGCGTTGAGTCTGAGAGGAATTAAAGCAGATTAATTACAGATCCTACTGAAGATGGCTAAAGATCCTACTGTGTATTAAGGCCTAACCAGACTGTCAGTTGTGGGTGTCAGTCTTGGAGGAAGTCCTTAAGGCGACTGGTTGGTATTTGGAGCTTCCCTACACTGCTTTGTTAAAATAAAAAAAGATCCTACATCTTCTGTATAAGCAAGTGCTATTTATTGTAGGTGGTGTGCACTTTTAATACTGTGTGAGGCAGATAGCACGGTTGCAAGTTAAACAGAAGTCCAGATAACAAATACTGTCAGAGTTGGGCTATGTGTGAAAAAATCATCTTTGCTCAGAATGCTTAAAAAGCAGTAGATTTAAGTATAGGTTTTTTGCATCAAGTCAGTGTTTACCATCTTGTTTGGCTTAAGCTTTTTCCATTTATAAATTAAATGAAAAATTCAAAGCATTGATGAATGCTTGATTCAAGAATTGCATACTAAAATCTGCTTCAAAGAAAACATTTGATTTGATTCTGTTTTTTTGACACAGTGAGAAGAGAATCAGTCAACACATTAATTGTATATATTAATCATCTTTCATGTATGGTATCTTCTAATAGCATGTAAAATTGTGGTTTTAAAATATGTTGAAGACCAACAGCAAAAAAAAATACCAAGAAATATTTTACTCATTATAAATGAATGTTATTCCTGAATGCATGGTTAGAATAAATTATTGTTGTACCTTTTTAAACAAACAAAGAAAAGCTCCCTATGAAATAAGTGGAAGGTGGGGTTCACTAATAATATTTAGTCTCTTGGGTTCCAGTGTGTCATTGTTATTAATGGCATTAGCCTGCACAGTGATTCCAGGCAAGGTTTTTAAAGGTAAGGTAAAAGAGGGGAAAAAAGAAAAAAAGAAGCTTAATAATGTTAGCATGACAATAAGTGGGTCTGCTAGAAACACAAAAGTTGAATGTCAGTCAGTGACATTCATAAATTGCAAGTTAAAAGCAATGGAAGCTTCTCTGGTGTCAGAAAAAAAAAGTAATTGGTGTCTGCTATTGTCAGCAGTATTATTTATCTTCAGTGTTTTCCCTTTTGTTGCTTGAGATGATCTGTGTAATTTCTTTCTGCCTTAGCCTTGAGAATGGAGAATAGAAGGAAAGCCAGAAAAGCAAGGAAAGGGAAGCTTTCTTAGAGTGATGTGTTTCCCTCCTCTCCTGCCAGTGGTGGTTTATAATAATGAAATGATACAAGTCTAAAAATGGAGTTGAGATAGAATGCACTCAGAAATAATGCATTAAATAAAGTTAGTATTCAGAATGACATGAGTTTTGAATTGCTTTTTCTCAAAACTTGACTTAATCACTATGTGCAGTCTGCTGTAGAAAAGGGCTAAAGAAAGGCCTGTGAGCTGTTGGTCAGTTCAATAACAAAAGCTCTTATTTTCAGTACTTTTAGTTTTTCTATTGTGCAAAAAATATTGTTACATGCACAGAGATCTATAGCTGATATTTTCCTTTTTGTTTTTCTCCCTCTGTCCCTTGATATAGTTCAACTGCATTAGGCTATTTCTGGAGGTAGTGCTTCTTAAGTTGCAGAAAGAAGTCTTGGTACAGGCTTACATTTTTCAATTTAAGCTATTTTTACAGCTAGCAAGTGAAGCACATGCTCCCCCCCTCCTGGCTGTTTTCTTAAGGAGTGTTAGCCTCAGTGCCTTGGCTAGAAACTGTTTTTGACCATTTTGTTGTGGTCCATTTTTACTCTGCTTTTGAAACTGAAAGGGCATCTAGTATTACTGACTTGCTTCCAAAAAGGATTGGGCTGTCCTACAGTTGTGCCATTCTAAATGAAAACAGAGAAGTGAAGAATGATTGGTATGTGTTTAAAATGTGTGTTCTGCTGTGCCGTATCATCACAGCTGGGCTTCATATGGATGTTGCTGCGTACAGAAAGAATTGATGGAGACCCAGTTCTGCACTTCAGTGACTCTGAAGTTTAAAATTTGTTTAAAATTTACTTTTCTGTTGGACCTTTGTAAAATTATTATATGTCTCAAGGGAAGGTGTTTTGTTTCTTAGGAAAATGCTGTACCCAAGGTGCTATTGTGGTTGCCGTGGCAGTTTGCCAGCAAACAACCTCTTAAATATGTTACTACTGGCAAAGAAATGGTGTCTTTTTGGTTACTTTGACAGATGCTCATTTTATAGAATATTATACGTTGAATGGTTTGATTTTGGGGATAAATTATCCTTTTTTCTTTAAGGTCATTACTTTCAAATGAATAAGTTTTGAATTATTTTCACTTCTATTCAATAAATATGTAAAGTTTTCATCCCCTCTCCCCCAGTCTTCTTCCTTTTTAGAAGCTGTTTTGATAACTGGTATGCAAGTGTGATTGAGCCAAGCTGGCTTCGCTTGCATAATCTCACTGGAAAAAGAATTTTCAGACATGTGATGTGCTTGTTGAGAATACCTGCGTTAATTTTGTTTGCAATCTGTCCTTTTTCCCTTGTTAAGTTCTGGGATATAAAGCAGAAGAACAGCCTGTGCTCCCGCACATATGTGTGTGTGTGTGTGTGGAGGGTGGGTAGGAGGATGAGTGAGCTACTTGCTGTTTAATAACCGAGGTTATATTTTTGCCTTTTTATCTTTTGAGCTGTCTGGAAAAAAAAAAAAGTTGTTGTTTCTTGGGGTTATTTTCAAAGTTTTGGTGGTTTCTTTTGTTTCTTTTTTTGTTTGTTTGTTTGGATTTTTTTGTTTTGTTTGTTTTTTAAGGTGTTTTCTTTAGATGACAGTGTTGGTTAGTATTGTTCCTTAAGCAAAGAAAAAGATGTGGGGATTTCTTCTTTTAAAAAATAAAGATACTGGTATTCTTCCCACCTAAGCATTGAAGGTAATGGAATTAAAAGGAAAGGACTGAAGGCTAAACTGCACCTCTTGACAGTTGTCTGAACAAGCAGTGCTGCTTAAACTGAATAGCTAAAGATTATCACAAGAGGTGGTGAGGCCCAAGAACCTCTCTGTCCCTGAGACCTTGTTCCTTGTGTTACAGGGTTTTGCAAGCAGCGGGGAAGTGGTGACAGAACTCAGCAACTGTGAGGGTTGTGCTGGCTCATATCTGGAAAGGCAGGGAAGTGGGATATTGTCTCTGCACATTCTCCACACTTTCTAGTCCACCTGCTCTGGGTGGGAAGGTGTTGGCATCTACTGCAAGAGTGGATTTATTATGACGCATAGCATAAGTTGAAGTCACAGTCAAGCCCTTAAGCAAGGTTTGATTTAGCTGCTCACAATTTTTTATGAAGGCTGTAGTGAAACTTACTCAGAAGGTTATTTTAATCCTGTTCTGCAGTATGAAAAGTGTAATTTAAAACACATGGCTTGCCAGACATCGGATGCCTAGTGAGCTTGTGCTAGTCCCTAGTGCAGAGGGTCATCAAATCAAATATTGTGGCTGAATTTTTGAAGTGCTTGGATAATTTTATGACCAATAGTAGCATTTGTAGTTATGAAAGGTAAGATCAAGATCATCATCTCTCAAGCTTCAAGGCATAAAGTAATCACTGCAGTGTTGCAGGAGGGATATTTTCCCTCTGAGCAGCATTACACAGTTGATTATGTTCATTATGAGGTGCATTCTTTCCTTTGATCTAAACCATTAGCCAAAGAGGTGACACTTGATGGGTGAACAGGTTACTAAGACAAATCTCATATTAGCCATAGAGGGGATATATGTTTTTATGTGAAAGGATTTTGTCGTATCACGTAACTCGGGCTGTTGCTTACAGGAACGTTGGTTCACTAAAAATAATATACAGTTGAGGGTTTCCCATTCTGGGTTCAGCAACTCTTCAGCTGCTTTGAGATGCTTATTGTTATGATGTGTGTGTAAATATATACATACATATATAAATACCGTTTGTTGTTTGCTTAGTTGGTGCTCTCTCCTGCCTTGCTCCCTCTTGAAGCCAGCTTGGTCTTGAAGACCACAGTCTGCAGGTGTGTCCTCTGATTTTACAGCAGTTGGCGTGTAGACACTTGGGCTCAAGTGCCACAAAACTAGATCCTGGCTCTGTTATACAGTCAGTGACAGGGTTGTCGGGCACTGCTGAGTCCTGTCTGAGGTCTTCTCTGCCCTGATGGATTAGATCTAGCTTCCATGTGGCTATTTAATACTTAAGAGCTAGCAACTAGAAAAAGCAAAGCATAGTAATAAATTATATATGTAATCATTTTTTACTATTTTCTTGGTTTCTGTTTAGCTAGGCTGAAAGGGCCAAAGTTTCCTTGCTTCTTTTCATGTTTATTTGCCCATTCTCACCTTAGAAACCCTTTTTTGGACACTTTTTCAGGTTTTGTTTTGAAAACAGGTGATCAGAAATCTCCACCTCGTTTCATATGAAATCTGACTAGTGCTTTTCTGAGTCAGCTGAAAGTGTCTTACACGTCTCAAACTCATTAGACCTGTTTGCAGCTGCAACACATTGGTACCTCATAATTGTTCTATCAACCAGCTTGCTTCTCCATTTCTTACAACTCCAAATAAAAACAGGAATTCTTGTTATTAGCCTGTGTTTTCATGATGTTGCATTTTTGCTTTTAAATTTCATCCCTTTCAGTTTTCCAGCTCAGAAGGTCATCTCATTCTTTCTGTGTGACAGTCTTGTCCTTTCCATGCTGGTTACTGTATCTTCTTTGCATTTCTTAATCTAATCCTTGAACCATGGCTGCTATTGAATATATTAAGCAAGATCAATCTTACTAAGAGAACACATTATTTTTTTCTCAAGTGATCTACTAGCAATGAGAATATATTATATTTTCTCCTACTTCCCAGTCTACTTCCATGCTTTCAGTTACTGCCTCTTCCAAAGTCTGCAGTGTTCAGTGTCGAAATCATATCAGTATGTATTTATTATTTCTTTTGTCTTGGAATGTGGGTCCTGTGTTTAGTATTCTCCAGTGTTATTTTTGCTTTAGCAACAGTGATCTGGGGTGCTAAAAGAATTTTAAAGGTTTATGGAACTAACTGGAATGCTTGGGAAAACTGTAGTTCCCATTAGTTTATAAGTTTCATTAAAAAACTTGCTATTGAATTTGTATTTTCATCTTCTAGTTCTTTCAGTATGCTGGAAATGCTCCTGTCTCCCTGTCATCATTCTTATGAGAAACTGGGACATTTGCCCAGGTTTGAAGCTACGCAGAGTTAGGTTCTCATTGGTTCCACATGAGAATAAGAGAATCCATAACTAGTCTTCCATTTATTTTCCTCATTCTCTTCTGCTTAGCTGAAAAGAGCCTTTCACTGTTCATTCTGTTTTCCTTTGAAAGATCGAGCTCATTTTTACTGTGTGGCTAACTTGGGAGACATGGCTTACCTTACTAATCAATCTCTCTTTCTCATCCTTGTAAGTTTTTTGTTTACTCCTGGTATCTGTGAAGTGCCTTTTATCTTTGCTCTGTTTCTCTCACATTCCATATGGTTTCAACCTTCTATTAATGTTATTTCTCTATATTCTTGAGCTCAGTGCAGCCCAATCAGTTGTGTTAACTTTTCTAGATACTTAGAGTTGGTCCTGTTTAATCCCAAACCTTCTTTGTAAATTTATGTTTATATATTCTGTTATATATCAATTAACTCATTAAAAGACAAGTCAGTACACAATCATTTGACACATTTCTCTCTTTAGCCAGCTTTTCTATAGGGTTATTGCTGCTTTGAATGTTTTCACCCCCAATGTTGTCCCCAGTGAGGCTTATCTATTATTAGTGGTAAAGCACTGAAGAATTCACATTGTGGGTTAAAGAATTGCAAACTGCCACACAAAAAAAATCACTAAAAAACGAAGATGTTTTCAGTCTATTCTTGTCTTTTGATATACTCTCAGTCAACAGGGTGTGATGACAGAATTACTACCAGCTTCATATACGTTGTATAGTTTTCTGGTTTCTGCTCTTAGTTTCTGGGATTGCTAAATATCTGCAGTTAATAAGATATTTTATTTGATTTAGAACCGTCTTCATTTTAGTTTCAGATTTATAACTGTAGTTAATCAAATTCTGTTGCACCATAATTCACTTCAAAATAGTTTTTTAGTAATGAGATTACGGGTTTTTAAAATTTGGCTGTTCAGAAGAACCTCTATTTGACCCACTTGTAGTTTTAAAGAAAAACATTATCTGGAGACCGGGCATACTTTTTAGGACTAAACCCCATAATTAGAAATGAGATAAAAAGTGAAGTGAGAACAAATGGTATAAGACTTATGAACTGTTATAAGCAGGCAAAAAAATTATAATTGGGTCTTTCTGTATAATTATTGTATCCACAGTCAAATTATTTCATTCATTGCTACAGTTCTTTTACTCCTATGGAAAGCCATGGCTAGTTGGAGTGTAACAACTCTATGGCTGTGCTGCATCGTTCTTTCTGTTTCCTACTGTAAATTGTGCTGAACCCCACTGAAACCACAGTTTGAAAATTAGATATAAGTTGCTCTAATAGCCATATGGCAAAAGGAAAGAAACCTGTTGGTTCTTACTAACCTTTAAGATTAATGGCCTGGCTAGAAGAGCTCATTCCCAGCACTTAAACAGTTCTTTTTTACATGGGGCAGTCATTGAATACTGGTGATTCAACATATTGTTTCATTCAAAATCCACTCTACCCAGCATTTTGGAACTTTTCCAAGTAAATTCTGACCTAGAATTTCACGACAGACTGTGAAATCTGACAGCTTCATAGACGTTATGTGCAAAGGCTTTCTGTATGTATATTTGACACAGTCTTTCTGCTTAAACTGTACTTTGAAGATTGAATTAGTAACAAACTCTAGACATTAAAACATCTTTCTAAATGAAATATATAAGAAAGTAAATGTTCAAGAGAAATACTTGGTCACAGGAATTGCTCGTGTGTCCTAGATTTAGCCTACTCAAGGGAGTTTAAACATTCAGATTGTAGGCATTAGATTTATAGAACATCTTAGAATTTGAAGCAAGGTTCACATCCATGGATTGGACTAGAAAGAGAAGAATGTAGGGGCAAGACTACCTTTAAAGACAGGATCAAGTTGAAGGGGAAAAAGGAACAATTGAAAATTAATAAAGATAATCTTTAAGAGAAATCATTGTCAAAATTAGTAATGTAGCACACAATGTAGTGCCCATGACAGAGGGATCAGATTTGAAGCTATTGCAAAAAGTTATTCTACAGAATCAGTAACATTTCAGCCATTTATAGAATAATAAATATTAAGATGTTAAGAAATGTATAGGAATGGTATGAAGAATTGTAAATTCTTGGGGAGTGTTGTAAAACAAAATAAAATTTCCCAAGAGAGGAAACTCACCACCCCAAAGAGGAAGACCCTTGTGAAATTGTCTCTATTTATGCTTCTCCAAACTGTGTCTGGGATGGTTTCCTGGTGGGAGAGACCCTTGTTCAAGCCTCTCCACAAACTCTTCTGTGTGCGGCGTTTGTTTCCTTGCAAGGCTGAAAGACATTATTTCAGAAATGTCGCACTCTCCAAAAAGTATACTTTATTTGTATTACTGAGCTCTGTATTCTTAATTTGTTCTAAATTCATGAATGATTTCTGGTATGCTGGAACTGTGTTTTTGAAATGTGACCCATTTACTAAAAATAAGTCTGTCATCCAGCCCTGCTAGATACCTCCCTAAAATCCAATAAATAATTTCTGGTATTGGTCTTCTTTGCTGTTTTCAATTTGTAAGAGATTATTTCAGGTTCTGTGAACCCTGTGTTCCTGAAAAGCTGCCTATTCTGCATTCCCTGTATAGACAGTCCATATTTATCCCCTGCTTGTTCTTGTTCTGAATTTGTCTACTTCTGTTCCTCAGGGAGAAACTCCAGGTTGTGTCTGTGGTCTTTAAAATATTTGGTAGCTTGAAAATGACTGACAAACTTTCTGTTCCTAACAGTACAAACTGAGTATATTGGTTTGGTAGGGAATAAATATTACACTTTTTCATTGTGTCTGTATTTAGTCTGTGCTCTTTTTAATGATTATTTTTGGCGTAACGGGCTAGTATGGAGAAATAGGTGTAATATAATGATCATTTCCTACTCACCACAGCTATAATCATACACTCTGTATTGTACTATGAACCTTATAACCCCTGAAATTAGCTATGGAAATACACAGTTGAAGAAATAAAGGAAGATATTGCTTCTGCCTTGCACTAAGTGTCACTGTATTATGTGCATAGTCACTTTTACTTTAAAAAAATGAAAGCAAGATGAATCCAAGATAAAAATCTGCACTTTAAACACATGTCTATCATCTCTAAATTTTGAGAAATTGCCAGCTGAGAAAAATCCCCAGTGTGAAGGACTGGACAATTATTGAATCTGAATCTTTTAGTCTTTACCTTCCTCTTTAAAAAATGAGTGGGTTTTTCTTTCAGAGGTGCAATTGGAAAATGGCATCTGAACACTGAGGCAAATATGCTCTACCAAACTTCATTGCCTGTGAAATAGTTTCACAGTGCAAAACCCATTTCTTAATGTACTTTCAGAAGTTGTCACTTCCTCTGAGAGAGAGGAGGTGGAGTATCTGAGCTCCAGATTTAAGACATAGGGGTTATCAAAGACTGATTTTAAAACTACTTTTACAAGCCACGATGCTAGGCTGGGCTGTTGTCAGAAATCAGGAAACTTACCAACTGATGTCTGAAGTAACTACATCATTATGTGTAGGTTGCTTATTCTTTCTCTCAAATTTGGAAGGAGTTGGCCTAACTTTCTCTGGAATCATGTGAGACACAACATTGACTCGGGCTGTTCCTGGTGGTTTATTTTTCAGGGAAGCCTCTTGCTATTGTAACTCCTGTGCCCTTCGATGCTGGGGAAAAAAAAAAGATGTGGCTGATGAGGTGAGGAATGAGAAAAGTCAGATATGGCCATGTTCCTCCTCTCCTTTCAGGGTGAACAGAAGAACATCACAGCCAACTTCTGCTGGTGAAGCCTGCTGGGTTCCTACTCAGCCTGTCACCACACGTCTGTAGTGTGGGTGCCCCATGAAATCTGTATCTAGTAGGGCCTTTCTGGTGTGAATCACAGAAGTCTTTGGCACAAAACCTTTTGTTAGAGTTTGTACAGCTGATATGTATTGAAGGGATGGAAGATCCTGTGTCTGTGCACTGAAGTGACCAACCTAGGAAACAATGGCATTGAAATTGATGGCTCTCTTATTTACTGTGGGAATGGGGTTGTCTTCTGTGGTTTTGTTATCACACTACTGTCATCTTCTCCCTTGTTTTTTTGCTGCAAGTCTTTGCTCTTTGGGGCAAACAGTAGGCTGATAGCAGAGAATCAAAGAATCCTTGAATTGTGTAATTTTTCTCTCTAACAATGCAATGAGATGACTTTATGTTTAATACTATAACTAAGACATCCAACACCAGGACTTTCCTTTTTCTGTATAATACGCTGTAGAGGATAGCTGTCCAGGAAAAATGCTAGGCTGACCTCTATGGTTGGATAGTCTAGGTCCAACTGGATGGAAGATGCCAAACTGATCTCCCTTTCTAAAGGAGATCATAACTTTGGTCTGCTGCCATCTGTGTAGCCTTGACATACCAGGCTTGGTTTCTTTGCTTCCTGCTCTTCTTTTTACTTGCATAGACAAAATGGCTTACAATTATCTCCAATGAAATGAATAGAATTATATTTGACCAAAACTGCTTTTGAATTCAGGAACGTGTCTTCTGTGTTTTATGGCTAATCCAGAAGCCTAGTGATCAGAGAGACTACTGTTTTAAGACATAATACATATTTATTGATATTGTGTGTTAGTCAGCTTGCATCAATAGCTATTGTCAGACCAATTCCTTTATGCCTTTAAGATATTTGGGCCTTTTGGGTTGGTTGTAAGACATTAGCTATATCAGTATTTATTTATATGAATGCTAGGTAAAATAGCATATGAAAGCAAGATTGATAAATTGCAACTCTATTATGCAAAATATAAACTGGTGAGAATTGTAGTCAAAAGTAGGAGCAGTTTTCCCATCAGGGAAAACAGCAAGACAACACGGGGGGAAAAAAAAAAAAAAAGGACCGGTGATTGAGAGATGCTTTGAGTAGAAGAATAGAGGAAGCATTTGTTTTTTCAAGGTAGTAGTAAGTTGGCTATACCTAAGGGAAATTTGGTAAGGAATGTGATTCACTTAGGTCACCTTGGAAACAAACTGTTCATCTGTCAGTAGATATTTGAATTATTATTGAAATATTTTATTATTATTATTATATCAACAACATGGCTAATCATATAGTTTAATGTGTAATACTTTAACAAAGTAATTTACTGACACAGAACCAAATAGGGATTTTAGCATATGGGTAATAATACCCTGGATTTGCTTTTAGCATTTACTAGCCAAGTCTTAAAAACTCCCTGTGACTGAATGAAGATGGATGCTTTTGAATTTTCATCTACTTTGTGTTAGTACTTATCTTTTGTTACTGATTCCTGAACAAATTGCAGTATGTGATATCCCTTTAATTATATGCCTGTGCTTAGATGCCCAGATAGAGACTTTAGTGTGAAAGGATGCCATTTAAGATGAACGCAACATGCCCAGGGAACATAACTCCTCCTGCATCAGCCTGGGAGAACTGAGGATTGCTTCAATTCACATATGTGTGAATATGTGTGTGTACACCAATTTTTTTTTTAAATAGTACAGATGTCAGCTATCTATTTTTTTATCAGCTGAACATTTGGCATGTAGACATTCTAGTGCACCTCATGATCTGAGGCTTGACCTTGAGCCAAAGAGATTGTCCTCTATTCATCATCCTTGGGATGATAGGTCTTCCCTGTATTTCATATAATAGCAGATTTACAGAGGATTTATCAGAGTACAAGAATCTAGCACCTAGATGGAAAACAGCAAGATTTGTGTAACCTAGAATCAGTATAAATTCAACGCCATGTCATCATGAAAAATTTGTATCAGTCTTCCTTTGGTTAGGAGGTCTTCATGCCACTGTGCAAACCTCAAAATCATTTAACCACAGTGATTTTACTATTCCCGTGTCATTTTTTTCTTTTCCTTCGTGTTTTCTCAAAAACTGTTTTAGCAGAATCTGGTTCTGGGGTAAGTTTTCTAGGTCAAAGCAGCATATGATTTTACCCTTCCAAAATCTTTGTGAAGATTCAGAGGCAGAGTTCAGAGTATGTGACATGTTGAGGCAAATGTCACGTGCAGTTAGACAATTTAAAATTAATAAATAGAAAGCTATTCAGAAATGACTGTAAAAATGATGAAGGGGTTATAGGAACTGATTTATGAGGCAAGACCAGAAATGAGATATGTATAGCTTGGTTGAAGGGATAGAAAGAACATAACTGTTTTGAAATATGTGCAAGAACAAAGAGCAGCTTTTTGTGAATTCAGGATTGTGGACTAGATAGGAATGTTTTAGGGCAGCCAAGGTAATGAGAAGGTAGAAAATAACAAAGTTGTTAAGATTTCTGAAAAACTGGGCGGTAATTAGAAACTAATTGTTAGGGAGAAATTTCTATATATGCAGCTTTGTTAAACCATAGAATCGGGTAGTCTATTGTGTTGATGTATTGTTTCATTCTTTTATATTTGGGTTTGTGAAAGCACTACAGGAGGACAAGAAGCTATTTATTGGAAGGTGTATGACGTTTTTAAAGTTGGGGTTTTTTTTGGCCTTGAATATCAATGTTTGGTGAGAAAGCAGCATGTGCTCGCTCTGTGTACAAATCTTGTTATTGGACGTTACTAATTTTTTCTTGACAGTTACCCAGTTACACCCAGAAATACAGATCCAGTCCACATATAGTAGTCATACCTTTCCTTTGATTTAATAGACTGTTAGCCTCAAAAAGGCTGGCAGTTGTGTTAAATGATGGTTTTATGGCTCAATAGAGTTTCAGTACATCACTCACCTTAGTGAAAAACATCTAACTAATTAAATAGCATCTATCAACTGTTAAAGTTACAGTTATTAGCATAACTCTTATGGAACTTAAGTAGAGTGGAAACTTGGAAAATCTTGATTTTGCCTTTCCATCTTAAATGGGTCTCTGGTTCTTCATTCTTTAGTACTTAAAGAGATACTAAATGTGGTGATATAATTGCTCTAGATTACTTTCTCATGGGCTAAAGGAAATAAAGTTCTTGGTTTAAAATTGTAAGCAAATGAAATGGGTTGACCCTGGATAGCTGCCAGGTGCCCACCAGGTGCTCCATTTCCTCAACAAGACTGGGGAAACATACAATGAAACTGGAGAAAATACAGTGAAAAGCTCACGGGTCAAGATAAGGGCAGGAAGATAACTTAGCAATTACTAACATGAGCAAAACAGTCTTGATTTGAGGAAATTGATTTAATTTGTTGCCAATCAAATCAGAGTAGGGTAATGAGAAATAGAAACAAATCTAAAAACCACTTTTCCCCCATCCCTCCCATCTTCCCAGACATAACTACAGTTATGGTTCTTTTACCACCTCCCCCCAAGCAGCGTGGAGGGATTACAGTCAGTTCATAGTGTGTTGTCTCTGCTGCTCCTTCTTCCTCGTGCTCTTCCCTTGCTCCAGCACAGATTCCTCCCATGTCCTTCATGAACTTCTCCAATGAGGGCCCTTCCCACAGGCTCAAAAGTCCTCCCAGCAAACTTGCTGCAGCATTGAGTCCTCTCTCCATGGGTCCACAGATCCTGCCAGATGACCTGCTTCTAGCATGGCTTCCTTTCCATGGGATTGCAGTTCCTTCCAGGAGCCAGCTCCAATGCTGGCTGTCCACTGGGTCACAGCTCCCTTCAGGGCACATCCACCTGCTCCAGCGTGGGGTCCTCTGGGGCCTGCAGGTGGATCTGCTCCACTTCTGACCTCCATGGGCTGGAGCAGGACAGCTTGTGTTACTATTGCCTTTACCATGGGCTGCAGAGGAGCCTGGAGCACCTCCTCCCTCTTGTTCTTCACTGACTTTGGTGTCTGTAGAGTTGCTTCTCTTGCATATTCTCACTTTTCTCTCCCAGCTGCTGTTGCACGGCCTTTCTTTTACCTTTCTTCAATATATTATCACAGATGGGCTCAGCTTTGGTCACTGGTGGGTCCATCTTGAAGATAGCTTGCATTGGCTTTTTTTGACATGGGAGCAGCTTCTGGCACCTTCTCAAAGAAGCCACCTCTGCAGCCCTCCTGCTACCAGAACCTTGCCATGCAAACCCAATATAGTAAAACAAGAGAGCTTCCTTTCTGCAGAAAGGCATGTGGTCTAAGTGATCATGACATAACTTCTGAAATGGTTGTCTTTCTGCACTTTCTCAGCAGAAGAATTCCAATTACGGTTTTGAGGAGGAAACACGCCCTTGGATCATGATACAAGGACTTTGTTGTGGAAATGCACTGGTTTTTGTTTGTCTTCTTTCAGTTATACAGCCATCTCAGTCTTGTTTTATAGCCCACCAATATGAGCTTCAGCTTCTTCCCTTTATTCCCTAACTGTTTTCACATATGTACTCCTTGGACTTGTTATCCTAACATATAGACTCTTCCCTCTCTAGCACAGTTTCATCTCTTTTTTTTTGTCTTTTCCCAAACATTAAGGAAATGTCTCCATTAACATTTTTACTCTGGACATATTTTGAGATACTCTCCCTGTTTTCCATCAAAGAGCACACATTAAGGATGGAAATACAGATGGTGGTTTCTCCCTTCACTTCTCTTTACACCAGTCCTAAAAGTGCTGTTGTTATTCTTGTGAATGAAGAGCAGATTCTCATGGTCTTTGTCTTTGCCTTCATGGAGGCAGTTCTGTGCCGCTATGTGGGGATGTGACTGTGTTAAAAGTTGTGGCCTCTAATTCTGGGCCTGACTTTCTCCTCAGTATTTGGCTAGATGCTGGTGAATTAACTAGCTGTTGGTCTGTTTACCCTTTTCCTGAAAGCTCAGTGCAAGTAAAGATTTTCCTGTAGAGATGTTTTATGATGGCTGTTATACTAGGAATACCAGGTAGACAAGATATCAGTTTAGGATACCCACAATAGGGACATGTGAACGAGCACAGATAAGTGGAACTGTGTGGCTTAATCCAGGAACTTGTTAAGGTAGGAAATGTGGGGTTTGTGTTTTGGGATTTGTTTTTTGTATGTTTTTTATTTTTTTAAACACCTTTTGTCCAGGATTCAAGTGTCATTTAGTAATCTGCCGCAGCCAGGCCTGTTGGGAGACCAAATCCCACCAGTGCCTGTCAGCTCTCTTCTCCATTCTTGGCAGCTACAAATTAGTATTCCCTATTACAGAATATCAGGAATATCCCTATATTCCCTGGTATAGACATTGATTTTTACTGATGTGGGCTCTGTATTCTCAGAATTTTTTTTCAGTAACAAAAATGAGAAAATTGTGTTAAGAAAACAAATCTTAAAGACTCTTCCAAGTAAGATCTTTATAATCTCATAAATTCTATGTAGGGTACCTTAACTTTGACATCACCTTTCATGGTTTTAGAAGTCTCTAGCAACAGTAGTATGTTTTCATAATGCAGTGGCCCGTCTGGCTGTGCTACATGGATGACTTCATGCTGTGTGATACAGTGTGACTAGGTTACATTGCTTTTAATAAAAAAAGAACAGTAGCTTGAAATGCGTGTGCAGGGAAGAGAGAATATTGGAAACTGTTGGAGATGTGGATTCTTTTCTCTGATTTTTTGATATTGACTTTCTATCCACGGCTTGTCTAGTTCTGCCGTCTTTATTTTTTTCACAGTTTATTTACCACTAACCACTGAAATCAGGCTAGAATTTTGCTTCTTAATAGAGATGGTGAAAATGCGTTTTAGATAACAATAGTAGCCTCTGTCCTCATGTTGATAGTGAAAGCTCATAATGATTCTCTCCAGGGACAAAAACCACAAAGCTTTCATCGACAGCAATTTAAGAGTTACTATTTTGCTTTTAAATCACAACTTAATCTAGCTTAAAAGATTGAGACAGAGCACAGCATTTGAAACCAGTATTGCCGGTTCAACTGTCCGGTTCTTTCTCCTTGTTCGGTGTGAGATCTTTGTTGATTCATCTCCCTCTGCAGTGCACTAATAAGTGTTTACACATGCACGTGCACACGCGCACCCTGTTCAGTAGGTTGGCTCAAAGCCTACTTGACTCATAGTGTCTTTCTCTTCACTTCCTCAAGGTGTACTTCAACCTGCTGTATGCTTCTGCCACTGCCCTGTATTTTGCTGGGGTTTGAGAGAACTGCTTATAGTTGGTAAAAGCCTGTCTTGGTCATGGTAGAACTGGGATTTATTGCCAATAATGTGCTCTGAAATGCACGTACTAGTGCTGGTAATAAAATAGTAATGTAATATTGTGAATAACACTGTAATACTGCCTTTGTTCCCGACCTCCACTCCCAAAGGTCAGGATGCTGTGTACTGCAAATTAAAATCCTGTTTCTGGAAGAGTCTCAGAAAGCTTGTTTGCAGTTAGGCTCTTTTTAAGGAGGATGCACTCACAGTCAAGACCTTGCATTAAAGCATCACCCAAACAACAGCCATACTCATAGTTAGCTTTCGTGTCTGGGGAGAGTTGGGTCAGCATTTCTCCACTCTCTCCCCTCTTTGTGCTCTTACTACTGGTCTTAGTGGAACCTGAGGGAATCTATGTGAGTGAATTGCTCAGTAGCTGTTACTGATGAAGCAAATGTGAGTCAAGATGTCTCTGACTCACTATGGTGATAGTGATACAGTCATTGGGATGCAGAAGTACTAGAAACAAAATTAAAAGGACTTGAGTGTCCCAATTTAGTTCTTTTTAACTGCACCTAAGCTTTCACTATATTGTCAAAGAGGAAAGCACTGGATCACCAGTTCAATTTCATAGCCAAAAGCAGCGCAATTAAAATAAAGTTTTGTACTAAGTGTTGAGGCAGGAATGAGGGTTGCAGGTAAAGAATATTTTTTATGTTGGAATCTTCCCACCCCCTTTTACTGTTCCTCATTGAAGTCACCTCAGATTAGGCAACAGGAATGCAGTATTATTGCTATCTCCAAACCAGAAATGCCTCTTTCAGTAACTAGTGCTATAAATCACACCTGATTACCGTATTTGCTTGGATGAGAAATGAATCTTGCCCTGTTCAGTTATGTCAATTACGGTTACATTTATAGGGGAAAATATTTATAATACCTAAAGTTAAGGAGTTTTCTTCTGCTGATGTTTGCTTATTTATTTTTACATTATAGATTAAATTTTAAAAGGCACAAGCAATAAGTCTGGATTGTGTAGCAAGAATATAGAACAAAAAAAAGTCTTTAGTGTGGCTTAGAGGGATATTAGGAAAGGAACTGTTTCCCAGTGATCTATAATTTTCTGATCTGAATTTGATATTTGGCTCTAACCCTCTGTGGAACTTGGTTAACAGGAAGTAGTTTGGACCCATGAAAATGAAAACAGTAAATCCTCTATTATGTCTAACCACCTGGTTTGGCTTGTGAGGCATTGAAGAGGCACAGTTGCCAGCTTAGCAATGGTGATGAGACTGCCACTTGAAGTTCAATATTGCCATGTGGATATTTCAGCAGAATTGGACAGGGGAACAAGATGTAATGGAAACAGATGAATAATGAATGATTGAAAAGATGGTAAGAGAGAATATTTAGGAAAATGCAAATAGTGTTGTGAAGGCCATAAACTGAGAAGATGGGGAACAGTGAGTGTTCACCATCAAGGGATGATATTTTTCCATTACTTCCTTGCTGCGCACAAATGGTTATCAAGTGAACAAATTACTTAAGTGTGAAAATGGTGCAGTATTAATTTTGTATTATTTTTTTGCTACTAACATATCACATCTCATTTGTTATAAGAGTATGTATTAAAAATAATTATAAAGTGCAAGACAAGTAGTTTTCCAGGGACTGCTGGCTTTTTAGACATGCTAAAGATGCCACCCCCGAACCTCTCTCCCATATGGTTTTCATCAGCATTTAATTTTTCAGAGAGATGCAGTGTCCTTCAAAATGCCACAGTAAAAGGTTGCTGTGGGCACAGGGATTCTAGATCAATTATATGGGTAGCCTTCTACAATTTATCATTTGAAGATAGCATCTGTGTGGATTTGAAAGAGTAAGCCAGTCAATGCCTCAGGACAAAGATAGGAGACAAACTGGATAAGAGTATTAGGGATAAAAATAGAACAGTGAAGCAAAAATTGTGGACAACGGTATAAGACGAGTGCTGATGGAACCAAGTCTGTAATGTAATTGCTCTCAGTATAGCGGCATGAAGAAAGAATTGTTCATTTTGATACAGTAATCCATTGCTCACCCTTAACCATTAGTAAAATCAGATAGAAGGGATTGAAAGGATAAGGTATTAGTTGAATGAAAATGGATGCAGTTATTTCAATTTATCATATTGCTTGGCTAATGTAGGTGAATGGAAGATTAGAGAACAACGCTCCCATCACATCTTTCCTTCCCCTCTTCCTCCTCATATAAACATCCACTGGTATCTCTAAGAATGTTTGGAAATATTGAAAAATAATGATAAAAATAAGGAGGTGAATCTATTACAGAAACCTGACATTCCTTTTCCAACAGCAGTATTTATTTAATCAGTGCTTACTGAGGTCCAGTAGGAGTTTCTTTCATAAGTGAAATCAAAGCCAAAGCAGGCAGGGCTTTGGGAGTACTTCTATGTAATCAGTAAACTAGAAGCAGTTGTTCTAGGGAACAGAGCTATTTTTTAAGAATGAGGTGATGATTATATTGCTTTGTTTTCTAATGGGTTGTAATACATTTGGGAACAGTAGTAGCATAACCCTTTATTTGACGAAGAGTTATGTAATGGTAACTTTTACAGCCAAGCATGAAGTAGTTAGAGTTGAATGAAGTCTTGTGCGTTAAGAGTCTTTGAAGAAGAGAAATGGGTGAAAGAGTGGTACTAAATACCAAGGGAGAGTAGTCCAGTTAGATTTACTATCTATAACTCTTCCTTCTCCATCCCTGTAGTAATTTCTTGATGTTTCTGTCATGGATTCCAGCCAAGGGAAAGAGGTTAACTCCCTCTGTGTCATGGATAAGCAAATCATGTTGCACTGATGAGCACTGCTTATGTAATGGAGTAGACTTCATATATATTCCTTTTTTTTTTTGATCTGTACAAACACAATGGAGGAGCATGGGGCGGATCGGACCCTTGTCATGCTCAGGGTTTTAGCAAGGGAGTAATGGAGAACAGCAGTGTCAAGTTGCTGATTCCAAACTTCAAAGCTCGCAGATGCCCAGATGTGCTCTGCTGACAGACTGTGACAGTATAGCTCAGAATTATGGTTTGGCTTACCAAATCATCTTTGGCAGTCGGAATGTGTCCCACTATGCCTTGTGATAAGCATTGTTTTTTCACCATCTTCTCCTCAACAGCTAGGAGATTCCCCAAACATCTCCTGCTTTAGGGAAAGATATATTGGATGCCTAGGGGGGAATCTCATAATTTTTCCACAGTCTGTTGTCTGCTGCATGATGGAAAGAGCTGGTTGCTTTTCATATTTTGTGTACTGTTTAATTTCTGATGAACCACCAAACATGTTTACTGTGGTGAAGTTAAGCAATGTTTTTTTTCATTGAGTTGCACATCTCTATACCCATGCAAGCATTTATTACATTTTCAAGAATGAACCTTGGTTACCCCAATGTTTTACTTACTGATTGGCTGGAAGAGTTGGGGTTGTTCAACTTGGAGAAGAGAAGGCTCCGGGGAGACTGTATAGCCCCTTTCAGTATCTGAAGGGGGCCTACAGGAGAGATGGGGAGGGACTCTTTCTGAGGGAGTGAAGCGATAGGATGAGGGGTAAAGGTTTTAAACTGAAAGAGGGGAGATTTAGATTGGATTATAGAAAGAAATTCCTTACTGTGCGGGTGGTAAGGCACTGGAACAGGTTGCTCAGGGAAGCTGTGGCTGCCCCTTCCATGGATGTGTTCTAGGCCAGGCTGAATGGGGCTTTGAGCAACCTGGTCAAGTGGGAGGTGTCCCAGTCCATGGCAGGGGGGTTGGAACTTTATGATCATTAAGGTCCCTTCTGACCCAAACCATTCTATGATCATAAATGCAAGAATTTTAATTTATTCCAGAATTAGCATTTGGAATGAAGCTTTAAGGAAACTTCTATTCTGAGAGATTATGTTATGATTATGATTTGATTATGAAATAATCAAATATGATTATTTCCTAACTTTGAATGAATATGGGTGATAGATGAAAGAATTTATATTGTGAACTACCGAACATACCACCTCTAAGACAGTACTACTACTGCTACTAAAGAATAGCAGGCAGTTTTTGAGCTGTTTTTAAGACGAAACTCATACAAAAGAATGAGGTAATGCCATCATAGGACTTACAGCCATGTGGATGTACCTCTAAATTCATCTTTTTATATGAGATTTCAAAATGCATCATATTTGAATTGCATCCTTTTTCTGAGTTTATCTTTTATCTTTCTCTGAATTAAATTATCTGTTGCAGTGTCCTTGACAATCTTGTCAAGAATATTGCTCTAACTAGGAAATCCCTTATGTATTCTCAACCAAAAAGTGGACAACTCCTGTTGTAGACTTGCTCCTGTAAGGTTCTGAGAGTCAACAATTCCTGTAGTGCCAGTACCTGGTTATTTGAGATTAACTCCATTTTAGTTGAAGTGGTCTCATTATAATTGGGAGCAGTCACATCTTACGTTTTACTCTTCAGAGGGATTAATATTGCTCAAGAGTACATAAAAGTGTTCTTTGCTTTTTTTTTCTGATAGACACCAGGTTATTTCCCTGAAATACAGAGTTCTTTCTTGATGTAGCTGCTGATATTCCTGAGTATGTTAAAATACCTGGGGCTGACAAAGAACCTTTGTGCCATAATGTCCATGAGGAGACATAATGAATGTTCCTCAGAATCTGCAAATCCCTTATAGCAGAGTGTCCTCAAAGACATTGATCTGCTTTGATTGAGTCCAAGAGGCCAGAGAGTAGCTCGGTAACAGAGACAGTGGCACTGACAAGTAAAAGTTCTGAATCTCCTTGGCTGGACAGACTCGAAACGGAAGTAGCTTGCTCGTTACATAGCCTCTCATAAGCCATTTAGTGGAAGAGCAAATTAAGCAGCATCTTTAAAGAAAAGTCTTTACACCCATTCAGGCACACTGCTTAGTAGCCCATTCTGCTGCTGTGCATTGTAAAGACAAATATTATTCTTTGAAAACAGACCGATTAGAAAAAATTAAAAGGCCTGAATAATCCCAGATAAAACAATCTGGATTTCAGTGACGTTCTAAACATCATAGTGGTTGCTATTATACAAGAAGAATCTTGACTTGTTTTTGCTAGTTGCTTTGGTGTGTTTGAGCAAATGACTGAGCTGCTGCCGTTAGCCAAAACCTGTTCCTCCAAATGTTTCATTCTGCTTTTTGTGATTATTTTTAATCTATGTTCTCTAAACTCTCACATTATAATATGTGAATTCTGGCTGCATATTTTTTAAAATAACGTATTTGCAATTGTCAGAGATACCTTATGAATAAGTTATCAACTGTCCCTAAGAGCTATAGCTGCAAACATTTTTAAAAAAGTAATATTTATAAGTCTGTGAACATTTTCTATTAATGTATTTATCAAATGAATGCAGTCATTCACTTAAGGTTAAGATAACAGCTCCTTTCTGTTAAACACAGCACCATATCACTTCTATTTCCTTTAATACTAACATGTCAGTGGCAGTTTTCCAAATGATTTAAACAATCTTTTACGAAAAGTTCAATTTAAGTAAACTGGCTTTATCCGAAGAGATCTCAAGGCTCTTGAGGACCATTCCCCCAAACCAACCACCTAGCCATTTAATAATGCATTGTAAATTGCCAGTGTAACGATGGAAGGCACAAGGGAGAGTGGAACTGCAAATTTTTAGTTGTTAGAGAGCAGCAGAATTTGGTAGAACAGTAAAAAGAAAATCCTCTGGGTAGTTTGAATAGCAAGCGTTGAAGCGTCTGGTGCTGTCTTTCACAATAGGATTGTGATATTTTGAGGAATGATGTACAAAATGACAACAGCTGCAATATCCTGGCTCCAAATAGTCGGTCAGATTATTGGAAACTTGGGTTATGAAAAACTCTCTTTATTTTCATTTTTTAAGGAGACAAAAAAAAAAATAACATAAGAACACTGGTATTGTAAGGGTGTAGAAGAGGAGCTCATCTCAGGTCTAGGCGATACTTTAATGTCTAAGGCTGATTTCACCAGAGCAGATTTTTAGGAGGCAGCCACTTTCCTATGTCTGCTGGGTGGACTGCTTACTAACGGAGCTGGGAAGTAGGTTGCTAAGTGGTGCTAATGTTGTGATCATCTTTTGGGAATGACCTGTTACTCTATGGAGAGCAATTGGTAAAAGAATTTAAGCCTAACAGTATTGAAATGAAATGAGGAAGGTAACTTCACTTGAATTTTTTATTTTTGTCCTCCTCAGGAGTGTTACATTATCTTAGGGCTGATCTGCACTGGCAAGTATGACTCTTTAAGTGTGATTTGCATGTGAGTGTGTGTTTTTAAATATTTGTTTGTTTAACCTGATAGTTATGCGGTTATCATCACTAGAGGGGCAGTTAAATTGATAGAAAGCAGATTTGGAATATTGATACTCTTGTCCTGATTGTAAAGTAGGTATATCAACGTAAAGCACTTTTATGCTCTCCCCAGAGGAAGAGGCTGCACCATTTTAATGATGCTTTAAAACTCAAGGCAATAGTACTTCCTGATATTATTATATTGATAGTTATTTTATTGCATATGGATTCCCAGGTGATGCTACACCAGCCCTAATTTATGAAGGCAATTTTAGCTAGTTAGTTACTTACCGACACTAGGGTAATGTTTCTCACCCTTATGGAAAGGCTGATCTGCTTTTGGTTTGGGTTGTTTCCCACCCTCTGACTGGGCAGCGGATCAAGGTCAGAGGAATTGTGAGGGTCCGCCTGTGTTTGCACTGCTGCCCTGCCTTGGAGGAGATGGATTGCTATAAAGAAGACCAAGTTGGTAAACTTTTTAAAAAGTTGATGTAAGGTTAGCCTAAACATTTGCAGCCAATAATTAGTCTTTTCTTGTTCTGGCAACTGGGGGAAGCTTAGCTGCAGCCAGCTTACAGGGAACTACTGACTGCTGCTGTCTAATGTTTTATGGCTCCCTGAGGGTTGTATTGCACAGTTTGAGAAACCCACCCTGTGTGAAAGGTGAAAACCAGGTATGGAGTACGTTAGACATATGCAAAAGAAAAAAGGCAGTGGAAGGGAAAAAAAAATCTGCAAGGAGAGCTGAAGTCAAGTGAGTCTGGCAGTGGAAAGGAAGTAAGAGGAGAGGACAGAATGAAGGAGAATCTGTAGAACAAAAAGTAAACATAATGAACACTGCTAAATCAGTGGAGTGAGAATTGCTCTTTTTTGCACAAGCATAAGGTGGCTGAAATTTTAGGACCTTTCATATGCCGCACTAATGTCATGTGCCACTGTTTGGAAACTGTTTATATGATTGTGTCAGTTTTTGAACATATTTTAAGACTTTTTATTATTTAAATAATAACATAGGCTGATTGTTACATTTTTAAAAATCCAGACTATTTAGACCAGGGTTTAATACAGTTCAAGTCAAGGCATAGTATCAAGTCAAGGCATAGTATTAACTTGAATAAAACGCGAGGGGAGGGCAATTTATCCTCCACCTTCCTAATAACATTTTCGATTTGGGAGTCATGAGTTAGTGATCAAAGTTTTCTGCAAAGGCTGCTCTTTTTTTCTTGCACTCTCTGGTTTTGTGTCTTTGCTTCTACAGAGTGCTTGAAAATCAGAATTAACTTTGGGAAAATAAACTCTTCAACCAGAAAGTGAAAATTGGGAGGGAGTTGCAAATAGCATAATTGATTCTGATACTTAGCAGGTTTTGGTACCTTTTTGTTTGTTTGTTTGATTTGGATGTTACTATCTTCTAATGGTTAAACTGTGAAGCCCGAAACAACGGTGTCCAAATAGATTATTGTTAAATGCATGCAAAGGGTGGTCTGCAGTTCCAGAGGCAGAGTGCACTTTGTTTCAAGATTGTTAACTATCAGTTATTGCAAGACTAACAGTTTAAAAAATAGTAAATCTATTTCAACTTTTGAGTGAATGGGAAGAACTTCCATTGCCATCAACAGGAACTGTGCCCTGTTTACAGCAGTTTAATTTGGTTTGATGTGACTTGTGGAGGAAAGAAACAGCAAAGGGACGCTTGAGTTGTGATTTGATGTTTCATTGTCTGTCATATTTAAATATTTTAAATATTTAGCAATAGGATTCCAGGTCAGGCATGAAAAGAGTTAAGTGGTTTGTAAAGTTTGAAAAGTACAAAACCTCTTTCACTGGCTGTAGTTTGAATCATAGAATTGTCTAGGTTGGAAGGGACCTTTAAGACTCTCTGGTCCAACCGTCAACCTAACTCTGATAAGACCCATCACTAAACAGCGTCACTAAGCACTATGTCTGCCCATCTTTTAAATACCTCCATGGATGGTGCTTCAACCACTTCCCTGGGCAGCCAATTCCAAGGCTTAATAAGGCTTTCAGCGTAAACATTTTTCCTGATATCCAATCTGAACTTCCCCTCGTGTAACTTGAGGCCATTTCCTCTTGTCTTGTCACCTGTGACTTGGGAGAAGAGATAGACTCCCACTTCTCTACAGCCTCCTATCAGGTAGCTGTAGAGAGTGATAAGGTCTCCCCTCAGCCTTCTTTTCTCTAGGCTGAATAACCCCAGCTCCCTCAGCCTTTCCCCATAAGACTTATGACAACACCTTTTGTATCATCTTTCCATCCTATCTTGTTTTGGCTGGTTGGTATGAGATGGTGAGTGCCTGTTGTGTGACAAAAAGCATGTCAGGTGCTGAGCAGGTAGCTGCACTGAGTTACTTTTCTTGTGTTTTGTCCCAGTGTACTGACAGCATGGCACAAATAATAAAAGAATGTATGTGTGTATTTCCCTATAAGTTCACAAACACTGTTTAGAACTGTAAGGAGTAATAGTGATGACTGATTAGCTATAGGGTAGGTGAGTACTGCGGTAAAGAGAGCTCTGTGTAGGCAATGAACCCTATTTTGCTAACTGTTAAGGAAACACTTGAACTCCATAGGATAGCACTGGCTTATCAAATCAACCCACCCTGTAATGTAATGGTCCTTACAGAAGAGCTGAAGCCCCATTGTCTTTGTTGTTGCAAAGAGCTAGCTTATGTAGATGGAAGTTGGTGATATGTGAATGATCATTATGCTGTGTCAAGTCTCATTTTAAAGACCATAAGTATACCTTTTTAAAAGAAAAAACAAACTACTTCACCAGTCTAGAGAGAAACATAAATCATGTATTTTTATCACCTCAAAAGACCACGAGAAGATGAGCTCTAATATTTCAAATGTGACAAGCAATCTATACACATGAATCACAATTTGAGTTCCATTACAAGTGAGCTGATACATACCTCTATGTGCGTTATGGATTTTACTCTAACAATATTAAGTAAAAACCTAAAGCTTTTTGTGATGAATACATAACCTTTTACGAGGATTTGTGGAATTGTGGTCTAGAACAACAGCTTTAGCGTTGCCCTACAGGCTTTAATAAGAAAATACTATTACCAGTTTTGACCTCTCAATATTATTCCCTGTAAAGGAAATGAGTGTATTAGTAGAAGGCTAATACGGCAAAGGTAAAAGAAAATGGGAAATACTGAAAGGGTTTATGGAAAATGCACCAAGAGAGAGAGTTAAATAAATGAGCAAAGTTTGAAGAAAGGGATCTTTTGTTCCTTCTGCTTCCTTTGTTAGGCCCAGTCTCTTCCTTCCTGGACTCAAGGACATCTGCAGCAACCCAGTGTCAGTTCTTCTCAATTCCTCTATTTATAGTGAAGTCATCACTTGAAGTCCTTAGTCTCCTTTTGAGAAATTCTCCCACAGCGATATTTTCATAAGGTTAATTTTGAGGTGAATCGGTTGCTGTTTTGACATTCTTGCTTTCTTTTCAGACATCTTTTCATTCCTTTCCCTTTTATGCTAGAATATTATTAGATATGCAAGAACAAAACTCCTCAAAGCTACTCTCCAAAAGCCTATTAAAAAGAGGCTGCAAGCAGAACAGTGTGAACACACGTCAACACCTGAGTGTTTCCCAAGTGGCTCTAGCACTCAGTGGTGTGATAACAAGACATGTGGGAGGATTTTTCTTGGCTTTTATCTTCCATATATTGATGCTCCTGACTTTTTTAAAAATTCATTTCATCAAGTGGAACTGCAACAGAAACAACGGAAATGCGAGAATGAGATAGTTCAAGGTGTTTGCAGTGGTATACAAAGTCTTTTGCCTCCAGGCCATTGTTTCTAATTCAGCACGAGTTGGCAGCAGTTAGAAATCACTGCCAACTGACAGCTGTTTGGTGGCCAGCATGAAGTGATTTAGCTAGTAGTTTCTACTGGACAGATGTCTGTAGTATAGAAAGCGTTGAGTATAGCTGGCATGAGTTTCATTGTCAGAGACTGGAAAATCTCAACTGCAGCTACTTCAATTTAGGAAGGTTAAGAAGGATACCCAAATTTAGGCAATGAAGAAACCAGAATGTTCATAATTATCCCCACGCCCCTGTGGTGAAATCCCAATGTTATGGTGGTAACCCCTTGTAGCACTTCCATCACATCTCCATAAGCACAGTGTGGTGAGGGAGAAGGGAGACTGTAGTTTGGTCTCTACAGGTGGCTGTGCAGAGGGGCGTGGTGGGAGACCACAATGACCAACTCATTTGTACACCACTGGCTGAGGAAGTTCTTCAGCTGTGCTGTCAAGTATCACTTTTCTTCAGTGTGAGCAATCAATAACAAGGAGAAAGTCATAGAGGGGAAAAAAATGGCTCTGATTCATCTTTCTTTGTGCGGACATGTGTAACACTAGAATTAATCTTTTGAAAACCATGAATTACTTTATGTAAAATCTGTGCTACTAAGCGGAAAATCTATCCTGCTGGGGAAGAAAATAAAGGAAAGTCTTCAGTATAATATCCGTTTTTGTGGGGAAGGAAGAGGGAGGATTTTACGGTTAACAATACCAGAGAGCTTTAGGATATTCCAACAGGCAAGTAAATGGTAGGTTTGATTCACTATTGTGAAAACTGTTTTGAATTTTGTATTTGCAGCAGCAGTAGAGATTGCTCAAGCAAACAGAGATATTGGGGTCAAGTTTCTACTGCTCCTAGTCATCTTTTTTTTTTTTTTTTTTCTATTGGCACGATGTAAAGCAGGCCAAAAAAAATGGGCTTAGATGACTGGCTCAATCATCTGCTTGTGGGGGGTGCAGAAGTGGCACAGAGCACAGTTCAGCAACTCCTGTAGCAGAAGTGTTTTTCAAGGACCAGGGCATTGTCACAGCACTTGGATGAGTCTGGAGGGCTGGAATACTCACTGATTAACTCGGCATTTGAGTCTACTATGTTGCCCTGATAAACATTGCTGTGTCATATATGTCCAAGCACTGGAACTGATACCACGCTGTACAGAGTTGATATGCCCCATGCTTTATTTCAGTGATGAAATTAGGGTTTTCAGTGTTGCATATTTTATGTGTATTTTATGTATGCTATTTTACGTGTTTGGAAACTCTGCATCAGTTTTTGTTTTTTAATGTTAGCATAGGAAAAAAAACCCAAATTCTATTAAATTTACCTTGCTCTTTAATGCTAGAGTTAAACCAGAGTGCCTTTGGAGTTGTAAATGGAATTTATTTTCTCCTGTTCTGATATTGTGTCATGTTATTAATTTTACAAAGCCTGACTGTAACTTTCCTTGGTTGTTCTTTCCTGCAGATATTGATGAGTGCGCTGCCAAGATGCATTACTGTCATGCCAATACTGTGTGCGTTAACTTGCCTGGATCCTATCGTTGTGACTGTGTCATGGGATATGTCCGTGTGGATGATTTCTCCTGTACAGGTGAGCTTTTAGGTATACAGCGATAGTAGTGTTATACTGTGTGTTGAGTATATTACTTAGTTTATAACTAGTCTCTGTGCCATACCAGATGCCACATACTAGCGGGCCTTGCTGGCTTAAAATTTGGGCACAAAGGAGATAGGACTCTATTGGTAAATCTGTTATGAGGTAGCTTTCCTATCTATGGGCCTTTGGGGATTAATTTGGAAGGTGGCTCAAGAAGCCCTGTGGTGCGCACACTGAGTGCTCTTGTCAAACAGCATGTGGTCCCTTCATGTCCCACAGCTGGCGTGCCTGTGAAGTGCAAAGGCTGAGGTCAGATCGCACACATAGTGAGAAGAAATAAAATTGTTACCTGTGGTTTGAAATTGGTCAGTGGATTGAACATGAGAAATTATCCAGGCGAAGTCATCTTCTGGACAGAGCTAAGACAAATATGTAATAGCAAGACTGAAAATGTATAGAGTCCTCAAAACCAGTTATTTAGTCGTTTGGAAATTGTTGTTATTGATGAGAATTAGCATCTCCAGGACTGAGACTTGTTATTTAGAAAAGAGAGCAAGTGTGATAGCATTGGACGATAAATCTAGTGATTCTTTTTTAGTACCTGACAGAAAAACGACCTTTAAAAAATTTTAGCGGAAAGTAGGTAGGTCTCATTTTCATCTAGAGGTTTTTAAGGGACCTTCTCTGGCAATCTCTGGGAAAAACGTGAGAAGCTGCTGAAACACTTGGCCCAGCTATACCTAACTGGATAACATCTTTCAATCACAGCACTCTAGAAAGGCTGATCTCGGGATTATTTTGATGGTGCACCTGCCTGGCAAAGGAGGAAAATATCAGGCAGATGTATTGAAATGGAAATAAGTCAGCTTGACACAATACCACGTTTAGGATTTTGTTGGGTGAGCTATTTTCTCCAGCAGAAAGATGGCACAGGAATACTCAATATAAGAATGATTTCCAGCCCAGGATAATTATGTTGTAATGCACGTGGTATCCTTAGGGAAAGTCAAAAAAATGTTGACTTTCATGATGACAGCATGTCTTGTAGCTAAGATTATTTAGTTTATAAAAACTTTAGGGAAGTCCTGCATACCTCTTGAGGGAGGATGATACTAAATAGCTGTCAGGAAATAGATTTTTATTTTGCTCAGAGAGTCATTATTTCTATATAATCTGTGTCGTTTGACTAAACTATAAAGTTTTTGATCTTTTACAATCTGCCCTGTCAGAAAAGTTTCAGACCTCAAATTTTATTCTAAATTATTGTGCTCTGTGAGGTAGTGGCCTTCACAGTGATGAGGAAGGTGTAATTGATAATTTTGACACTAGCTTCCTGTATATGTAGTACTAATTTCCTAATTTTCCTTTCCTTCCTGCAAGGCACTATCATCAGGCATGCAAATAGGTTAGAAAGCAAGGTATTTGTCATTTACAGAAAAAGTGTGAAGTAGCAAGACAATTACTTGACAGTAATGGGTGAATATTCATTTAAAGTGCATACACCAAAGAAAAATCCAGAATGGGTATAAGAACAAAATGAAAGAATGAGTGAGATAAATATTTCTTGCAGGATTTTTATCTTGCTAACATTATTTCTTTTTTGACATCACAATTGAAAAGCACAAGTATGTAACATAGATGAGGAGAAACTTTTTTCATTGCCTGTTGTAGCTAGCAATAATTGTATCTTAGACTAATAAATGTATTTAAAGTAAGTATTGTGTAATAGAAACACTAATCCTGGTTTTGTATCTTGCAAATCACAGAATGATTTGAGTTGGAAAGGACTTTAAAAATCATCTAGTTCCAAACCCCCTGATATGGATAGGGCGATCTTCCCCTAGATCAGGTTGCTCAAGGCCCCATCCAACTTGGCCTAGAAGACCTCTAGGGATGGAGCATCCACAGCTTCTCTGGTCAACCTGTTCCAGTGCCTCACCACCCTCACAGCAAGGAATTTCTTCCTAAAATCTGATCTAAATCTTCCCTTTTTCAGTTTAAAACCATTACCCCTCATCCTGTCACTACGCTCCTGCAGAGTTCCTCCCATCTTTCCTGGAGGCCCCCTTCAGATACTGGAAAGCCACTATAAAGTATCCCTGGAGCCCTCTCCTCCTGTCTGAATGACAACAACTCTCTTAAAACAAATCAGAGGCTCCAGCCCTCTGATCATCTTTGTGGCCTCTGGTGGACTCAGTCCAACATATCCACAACGTTCTTACATTGGAAGCCCCAGAGGTGAATGCAGTACTCCAGGTGGGGTCTCATGAGAGTGGAGCAGAGGGGCAGAATCACCTCCCTCACTCTGCTGGCCACACTTCTTTTGATGCAGCCCAGGGTGGATGTGGTTGGCTCCCTAGGCTGCAACTGCACATTCTCATCCATCAATATCCCCAAGTCCTTCTCAGGGCTTTCTCAATCCATTCTCTGTCCAACCTGTATTTGTGCTTGGAATTGCTGCAACCCAGGTGCAGGACCTTGTACTTGGCCTTGTTGAACCTCATGAGGTTTGCACCTCTCAATCCTGTCCAGGTCCCTCTGGCTTGCATCCTTTCCTTCCAGCATGTCAGCTGCTCTGTGCAGCTTGATGTTGTCAACAAACTTGCTGAGGGTGCACTGTCCATGTCGCCAAAAAAGATTTTAAGCAACACTGGTCCCGATACTGACCCCTGAGGAGTACCACTCATTGCTGGTCTCCATGTGGATGTCGAGCCATTGACCGCAACACTTTGAGTATGGCCATCCAGCCAAGTCTTTGTCTGCTGAGTGGTCCACCTATCAAATCCATTTCTCTCCAATTTAGAGACAAGGAAGTCGTGTGACAGTATCAATTGCTTTGCACAAGTCCAGGTAGATGTCTGTTACTCTTCCCCCATTATAGAAGGCTACCAAATTTGTCCTTACGTTTATACAGACTTTAATTCTGTTTATACAGACTTTTTCTTTCATGAATCTTCAAAAAATAAATAGCAATAGGAAAAAAAATCAGGCATCAAGTATTTAACTAGCTCCCCCTCATGCTGGCACCAGTGTCCAGCAGGCACAAGGGAAATACATTGTAACTATTACTCAGTTTTTAATGTTTTTTCCTCTTTATTCAAACAAATTAGAAATTACCTTGTTATTGAATCATGCCACTGGGGACAAATTTGAAAGCCTGAGATGGGGTGGCATTCTGATTGCAACTGTCTTTTGTGTGTGGGGGGTCAGGCTCTAATGGGTTCAAGATAATCGTTAACAAGTTTCAAATGTAAACAATTCCGGCATGTGCAGAGCACTGCACGTATTTTATACACTGTTGACTTAGAAGCAGAGTTGTTCCACAGAGCAGGACCTATCATATTTTGGAAAGTCCAAGTCTAAGTCATTGGTGTACGAAGTCATCTGCTGTTGAGCAGGTTCTATGTGTTGCTGGGCAGGTCTGTGCTTGGTGGCCTTGGTGGCTGTACTCTACCCTGGTGGCTTTCAGAAGGTGGAAAGCAGTGATGTGTGGAAGTTGTAAGTCAGAAATCATTTTTTAAGCTGAATTAAGTATTTCAATTTGCTATTGAGGGGATTATCTTTATGAAAAGAAATGAATTGAGTATTGAAATGCTAGGCCTATTTGAAGTGGGTGAAATTAAATTCATTTGGATATTGCTGAATTTTTTACATGTGCAGCTTCCAGTGTATTCTCTTATAACCCTACGTCTTTCTCAAATTAAACTAATTTGTACTGTTTTGGTGCTGATGAAACTTTTTTTCCTGAAACAATTTTTGAATACTATTCCCCATTTTATAGCATGAGGGCTGTGGGGTAGGAACTTCCCATGGTTATCAGTAAGAAATTTACTGTGTTGGAAGCTGTGCTGATTGCATAGAAAATGCAGACACAGAGCCAGAGTGACTGAAATAATACGCTGGATGAAGTCTACAATGATATTAAATTCTGTACTAGGATTTCAAGTTGTGTAGTGGCTATTTTAATAAATATTCAATGTTCAGTCTCACGTATGCAGAAGCACACCTGGTGTGTTGCGGTTTATTCCATAGTATTTTGTGACATTAGTCAGCCTAGCAATACTTTTAACCTATGTTCACCAAGAAAGTTACACTGGTGCTTTTCTGCTCACCTGTTCCTAGAGCTTTGAGCTCTGAATTAAGTTGTTGAGTGAAAGACAGTTTTATTAAGAAAAGTTACCCTTGAACAGGAAGCTTCTTTCAGTCGCTTCCTAGAACACTGACAGGTTGTTTATCTGTTCTCAGCTAAATCAGTCTTGCCCATTCTGAAAACGGCAGCAAGATATGCTGCTCCAGATGCTCTCGTTTACTGGAATCTACTGATTTAAAGCATTTTATTGACTTCCACAGGTTTTTACTCTGCTTTCGTGTTGAAAAATAAGTTCTTTTGGGTTGCTTTCTTCTAACATACCAGTTTGGGAGTTTGCTTCAGAAGTGCTTTATTTAGTTTAATGCTTTTTAAAGCATTATAAATTACATAATAAGAATCTTGTAATTTCAGTTCTGATGGGCTGCATCTGTTCTCTGGTAGGATTTTGAAAATGCATGTGTATGGTTTTCTGTAGTTTGAAAGTACAATATATAGTTTCTGTGCCATACTGCCATTCAATCAGGTAAACAAACGCTGTTTTATCTTAATAGGCTATAAGTTGTCTGTAATAATGAGATATGTCATGCTGATATGAAGAGTGTAGGTGGGTCTCATCTCTTTTTGCATTGTACTGCATTTTCTATGAAGACAATCATGATAAAGATTCCTGGCCTTTAATATGTATTAAAAGTATTTAAAAAAAAAAAAATATCTCCTGTTTTGCAATGTTTTCCTTGGGGCTGCATGGGACACTTAAAACTTACTAAAATCCTGCAGCCATTCAAAGAATAAGTTGTCTCATTTTGTGTAGTTGCTACTGGGCTTGTTTTATTTTTGGATTTTAATTTTTAAAAATTTCCTACAAATGTTATCTGAGTAGGTACTAAAGCTTAAAAAATATGCCCAAACCTTTACAAGAGAGAGTGTGAAGAGATTTTTATTCCTCTAATTGCATGTATTACTCATGGCTTTTTTGCAAAATGGAGAAACTTCCTTTGGACTTGAGAATAACTCGACCTGTTTTGCCCAAGGGTCATCTTTTCAAGAAACACTCTGAAAAGTTATCTGGCCACCCAATATATCAGCAGCACATTCTGCCAAAATGTGGTGCGACCTATATGCAAACATCCTCCTCTTTATGTGCCAAGCTGTGCTGACAGATGTTTTTCCTCTGTGAAAGGAATCCACCTCCAGATTTTGCTGTGGAATCGTACCGTTCTGCATGGTATTTGAATACTGGACTGTGCTTTTAACCCATTTTCAGTCCTTGTTTCATGTGATAATGTTCACAGAACTTTTTACCTTTGGCTTCTCTTAGCAATGAGTCACTAAAATAATTATATGTTATATGCAAAAAGCAAGCCTTTATCTACTGCAGAGGAAATATTTTCAAAATACATAATTCAGTATTTTACTTGTGCTAGTAAATGATGTTACATAGAAATAGAGTGTTTAAGAGAAGTCTTAGAATTTAAATGTTAGTCCGTAGTTTATATGCTAATTTGAAGTACAGTATGGTTATAGAAGAGAAAGTAAGAATGCCTAATGATTCTGACAGGCTATCCCTTAAGTGGAATAACTTCACTTCTATGTGATTTCTGGAGTAGCATTGAGGTTTGAATGTAACACACCTTTCCGAACAAGCCCTTCTGCGGTATGTTATTGCAAAAGTTGTGCCTAAAGCGTAGAAAAACTTACAGTTCTGAGACATCACAATTTCAAGGGAACAAGCCGGCATCCAGCATCCCCCTTGTACTGCTCCTCCCTTCTTCCTTTCCTCTATCTGTGAGAGGCAGCTCAACTGCAGAAATTTCCTGCTATGGTTAGGACAAATGTTCAAATTGTTTGCTGTCACTAAAATTTGATGCCTTTAGATTTTTGTTGCTGGACTTTACTTGTCAGGTTCAAGGTGGTGTAGTTGACCCCATAATACTACTAATAATGCAGCAAGTTTCACAATGGTGAAGTGGCAATCTCAAAGGGCCTCTTATACAGAACCACTGTATGTCTCTGAAAAAGACCTGAATAGAAGCTTTTAGGCAGCCAGTTGATAATACAATCACTTTTTGAAAGACAGTGCTTTTTCTGCAATCTAATCTACTGACCTTCTTTTCCCTTTTCTACTTTTTTAGTGAACTAAATTAGCATTCAAGAAAGAAACATTAATATTTTTGGTGTGGCATTTGAACTTTTGAAGTACTGTGCAGGGTCTTGAATCACAGAGGTCAGTAAACAGACGTTACCGCTGTTCACATGGTGGCCCAGAGCTGGTGACTTGATAGACATGTCTGCTTGCTGAAGAAACAAGTCTGGGTCAGTAGGTAGTGAAGGTAGTTCTGTGCTGGAGTAGTTTTGAGGTACATTTTGGGGAGGAGCCTTAGACCTTGCTGTTCTAAAGGATATCATTAGTGAGTATCTTGCCTAGCACTACATAATTTTTAAAGAAACATTACAAAAGTATTGTCAGGGTGTTCAGCACAATTGGTATGACTGGGGATAAGGACCTTACACAGATCGGGACCCTCCTGATTTCACTTGACTCCAATATATTGATCTACGTTGCTTTCTGAAATGTGCCCTGCTTTGGAGTCCACTTGGTCCTCTACATGCTGAGAACAACCCATTGTCCTGTGAGCTGCATCTTGATTTCTGTGCTTGTCTTCTCTCTGCACTGTATCTTCAGGGCAACAGTTGGGCATTTCCAAATGCATTTGGAAATTGGTCTTAAGCTAACCTGAATGTATGACACTACGATTTTATTAACTCAGCAGGCCCAAAATACTCCTATGCTGATCTCTTCTTTCCCAAGATCATTATGTGTCAAGTGCTAAAAGGCAGGACAGGACTTAGCTCCTAGCATTTAGGCAGTACCCTTTGGTTGGAAAGGCAGTCAATAGCATCTCGGTTCCCAGAGCTGTGAAGGGAAATGTTTAGTTCCAGGTGCCTTGAAATGTGGAAATATTTGTTCCGGCTGTTGGCCAGGTTCAGCAGCAGGTAATCTGTGCACCAGTGGGTGTTGCCTGCATCAGAGAGCATTTCTTTGCTCTGCAGGACAAGTCAACAGAAGACTAGAAGAGTACTGGGTCAACCTAGCAAAACAAAACCAGCAATTCCACATCAGATGACTGATATGCAGGTCTTGACTCAGAACCCATTAACTCAATAGAAAGCTTTCAATCCATTCATTTTGGCTTTAGGTAAGTCCTGTAGGGAGATAACTAGTGCACTCTTGCCATAGGGAAGCTCTGTTTATAATAATACTAAAAAGGATGATTCTTTGTATTGTCAGAGAATGCTGTGCTAACATGGATAAGGCAGCTTCTCAATGTATCCCTACAAGGCTGATAAGTATTTATTTGCTGTTTTGGAAAAGAGGAAGCTGAGGCACTGAAAAGTGGAGCATCTTGCCCATGTCTCATGCCCGTCTTGTCTCATGCTGAGACACTGGCAGCATTGGAGAGCCGAGTAAAAAGAGTCAGAAAAATTGGGAAAAAATTGGGAAAAACACAGACTTACATCAACGAGGTTTCAGTGAGGTTTATTTTCATAGATTTTGATATTTTCACAAGAAACTAGAGCAGTTCAGCCAAGCACAGTGTGTATGGGCCCTGAATAGCCGCATGACCTTCATGTTGTAAGTCGTCTTCCTCTTACCATGCAGTTTTGTAGCATCTTTTGTTACTGTGGAGTTGAATTATTTCCCAGTCTTCTAATTTTAAGTGCCATGTTACATTCTTTTGTTCCTGACTTCACCTTCATTTACTGTGTTTAACTGCAACGTTTTTTTACATTCCTTCCTTAAAAAAATAATCCCTCCCCACCATGTTGGAAAACTGCATGTTATTTGCTTCTAAATGC
>VZTM01006630.1:42547-56931 GCA_013400555.1 Jacana jacana | reverse complement strand
AATAGCTTATAGGGCTTGTCTGATTGCAGTAATAATGAGCATGTTATTGTTGGAACATATTAGGAAGAAAGGCTCAAATGCACCTGCAGTATGCACGTGTATATTTTGCAGTGTGTAGTATCTGGGGTCTGGTGTGACCAAAATCTGTTGATGTATGGCACATACGTATGCATTTCTTCCCATACAGAGGAAGAGGAGCCTCTTCACATTGGTACATGGAAGTGCCAAATTTCTACCACTTTGATTTAAGGAATGGTGGAAATGATCAGGGATGCAATCACTGGACCTCTGGAAAGGCCTGGAACTTGTGGTATATTACTTTGGATTTGACAAGTCCTGGGGATTTCTTGGGGAAATTTGGGGATTTCCTCCTGAAAGGCAGTGTGTCATGGTGGGTGAGACTAGTTTCCTAAAGAAAAGTCGACTATCTGTGGAATGGTCAGCACTTTGCTGCTCAGCTGTTCTGTCTTTGTGTTTGCTGCTTGGATTTCAGATTGCCAGAGTAAGGCCTTTATTTCTGAAGCAAAGGAAAGATATATAAAGCTTCTTAAGCTCAACAGAAAAATTTCCATAAAGTTCATGGTGCTTATGTCTGATTGGGCTTTTCTGACACTGGGAAATAGGCATGATGAAGGCTTTTGCAGGTCTCACTATTTTTCTTTTTTAATCTAAAGGTGTATTTTATACATAAGGAAAAAATACATTAATATATTTTTTTTATTTTGCTATGATCTCATTTTTATACCTGTGCTGAATATTTCATAGATGTGTGCATATTGATTGGGAGAAAGCTAATATTTTATTAACTACTATTGATTCTTGGGTATCAATTACTGTATACAAGTGATCAAAGAATCACCTTCTGAGCAATCTTAGATCCTGAAAAGACCTTAGGACCCTGGTTCAATGATGGGCATCTGTTATTTGTTTGAAGTGGCTGGGTTTTTGTGTAAGCCCTGTTTAGATATGCATTGTAGATTGGCCAACTCTTACTTTGCTGGTTCTGCAGCTTCCCAGATAACTTAAAAATGCTTTTTTCAGCAGAAATATGTGTGCTAGGGAGTGAGGAATTGGGCAGAGTTCTGCTGCTCTGAAAGTGTGCAATGTGGTTTGTCTGTTTCGTTGGTCTCATTCTGGTTTTGGAGGAACTTTGTTCTGTGAACAAGAATATAAAGATATATTTTGGATAATATTTACAGGTAAATGCTAGTTTGTCTGATAACCTAGCTGTCCTAAATTTATTCCTGGATTTGTAAACATCAGTGAACAACCACAAATCTGGTAGTGTTGCCTTTCTGAAATGTTTGTGAAGTAATTTTAAAGGGTGTAGAGGAACTGCCACTGGCAAGCAGACTTACTTGGTCCTTAAGAAATATAACCTTTGGGAATAGTGCGTGGAGGGGGGAGAAAGAAGGTTGCTTTGATCTATCACTTTGTAGTTAATATTTTCATGCTTTCTCCTAGAGGCTTTTTGCCTCCTAGTATGAAAATTCCTATTTAGTTACATGATTGCATGTAATAATTGCTCAAACTGGGGATTTTTCTGACTCTCCCAGAAATAATTTATTCATCATCAGAGAAGTGGGACAGAGCTGGGTAAATGAACGACTCAGTCTTGCTAATCATGCTCCCATTAGGATAGTCTATTGCCGGTTTTATGCGCTTAGGTTTTTCTTTTTCTTTTCCAAGATTACAGATAAAGTGCATTTTTAGAAAATACAGTCGATGCTACTAGACTGACATAATCAGGTGTTCTGAGTAAGGCTTTCCTGTTGGGAAAGATGAGAGCAAAAAGGGCCAGACAACAGGGCTGCCAAGCAAAGAATAAGGATGGCCGCGGAGAGACAGCTTAGTGACTTGTAATGGTGAAATATTTTTTTTTCCTATTTATGTTGAAGAAATTTTTCCATGTTCTCAGGATCCAAGGGCTTTGGTTTAGCCTGCTTTGTGCTGCTCATAACGGAGGGTTCTATTTCACAGAATTTAATGGATATGAGCTTTCATAATTCTGAACTATCTGCTAACGTTTGTATTTTATGCGGGTTTTTTGGTTGGTTATTTGTTGTTGTATTTCTGCTTTATAAATAGCACAAATGTTGAAAGTGGTATTCTGTAGAATATCTAGCAAATATTTCTTCTGCAAACAATAAGTTGAGAATATGTATATTTGGGCAGACATGCAGCCTACAAAGGGGCAAAGGCACCCTCTGATCTTTGTTCAGGTAGATTCCTTGGTATCTGTCCAGTTCTGAACTGCATCATCAGTACTCACACATTCACATTTCTGAGACTGTGATGAAATCACAGAGAAAATCACAAGAGTCTGAGCTTGGACAGGGCTCTGCCTTTTGAGGAGCGGGGCACTGTGGTGTGGATATCAGTAGGCTCAATGTCTTTCATTACTACCATGGCCCTATCCAACTTGGGGTTCAGTTTTAGGCATGAGGGTTAATCCATAGGAACAAGGGTAGCTAAATGTATTAAAAGCGTATTCAGTTCCTGTTTCTTTGCCTGGCATGCTAAAATTACTTTTGATCAATTCATTCTGCACTTAGGTAAATAGGATTATTCTACTCCTCAGTGAAGATTCAAAATCCACAGTCCAAGTGACTCTTCTTTGCTCAGATCTGGGGTCTGTAACTGTTGCAAGCTCAAGTAAGATGTATATGACAACCTTTGGGAAACAAAGTAGAATTTATGGCCTTTAGAAAAAGGGGCAGGCCACTCAGGAAGATTACAAAGGCGTTGTAAGACTTGTTGTAGGGAAAAGATTAGAGAGGCCAAAGCCCAATTGGAACTTAACCTGGCCTTGTTAAAAACAATAAAAAATTTCTGTAAATATATTCATAATGAGTGGAGGACCTGGGAGAATCTCTATCATCTATTGGATGTGAGACGTAACATTGACAAAAGATGAGAAGACTGAGGTACTTAATGCCTTCCTTGCCTCAGTCTTCAGTAGTAGAGTTGATGGTTCCCTGAGTACCCAGACCCCTGAGTGAGCAGGGAGGAGCAAGGAGCAGAATGAAGGCCCCATAATCCAAAGGGAGGTGGTGAGGGACCTGCTCCAACACCTGGATATAAACTAGTCTGAGGCCAGATGGGATCCACCTGAAGGTACTGAGGGAGCTGGTGGAAGTGCTCAGGGAGCCACTTTCCATCATTTACCAGCAGTGCTGGCAAACTGGGGAGGTCCCAGCTGACTGACGTCTAGCAAATGTGACACCCATCCACAAGAAGGGTCAAAAGGATGATTCAGGGCACTACAGGCCTGTCAGTCTGACCTCAGTGCCTGGGAAGGTCATGGAACAGATCATCCTGAGTGCCATTATGCAGTGCATGAAGGACACACATGCCGTCAGGCCCAATCAATGTTGGGTTCCTGAGAGGCAGGTCTTTACCTGAACTTTGTAAGGCCTTTGATACACTTTCTCACAATTACCTTCTGGAGAAACTGACTGCCCACGGCTTGGGTATGAGTATTCTTTGCTGGGTTAAAAACTGGCTGGAGGTCAGGCCAGAGAGTGGTGGTGAATGGAGTTAAACCCAGCTGGTGACTGGTCATGAGTGGTGTCCCCCAGGGTGCTCAGTACTGGGGCTGGTTCTCTTTAACATCTTTATCAATGATCTGGACGAGGGGATGGAGTGCACCCTCAGTAAGTTTGCAGATGACACCAAGTTGGGTGGGAGTATGTGACAGCACCATAAATGGCAGATCTTACAGAATTATTTGTTTAGGCACGAGGCAGAGTTGAATGTGTAAACACACATGCTGTCTTTCATGGTTGATGCTTCCAGAAGAAACAGGAAGGACTTTTTTTTAAGGGTGACCTTTTTTTTTAAGAGCAGCTTTGTTCCATCTGGATTGCTAAATTTATGACCAGTTTTGAGTGATTGAGTTTCCAGAGCTGAATATCATTGATGATACTTGTAAAGACAGCAAGAGACTTCTTTATTGCACAGAAACTGAAGAAGTTCTATAAAAAGTCAGCTGGAAAGGCTTAATTCAAACATTAATGGAATTTGAAATGTAACTTCTTTTAAAAGAACTTTGGAAACAAAAAACTATAATGGTATTGGAGAATTTACCAGTATTTTCATATTCTCATATATAATATATCCAGACCTCTTTTTCAAGGATGCAGCCTTTTGCATGCATTCTATCAATAAATAGTCATATTAGCAGGGAGGGGATTTTTTTTCTACTTTACATAAAAAGGTATATGGCTAGATACTCGTCAGGTAACAGTCAACACTGTGGTTGCTAAAAGTGATGAGGTTACCTACAAATCCCCAAAATCCAGAGGCTGGGATTATAGCTGGTAGAAATCAAACTATAGATGCTTATTTAGGTCTGCTGTCAAACTGGATTTTGAAGTCCTTTTAGTTGCTGTTGCTTTTGATTTGTTGCTCTGAGATTGTTGATTTATTAAAAATCATCTGTGCCATTAGACTGCCTGTCAGGATCCATAAATTGGGTTGGGGACCAAGGGCAGCTATTACCCTATGTGGATTTTGGTTTTGCACTGCAGAAAAGAGCCTAATTAATTTACTGACAAAATGAATTCATGCTTCTTTTGAAATATGAAGCTCTTACCTGATATTTTTTTTTGAAGTCTATAAAGATGAATTTCTTACATTATTTCAATGGGTTAACTGCCTTGGTAGTATAAATTTATGTTCCAGTGGAAGTTTAGTGTTTTTAATACAGTTAACTGGAGATGTTAAGTTTAAAACAGATTAGCAAAATATATAAAACTAGAAAATAATGCGGCATTAAGGTTAAGTGCTTATTGTGCTTAGTATATGAGTACAGCTCTTGAAGGACATTAAAAGATCAATTTTGAATCCTGTGGTGTCCCAGTTATAGGTTTTCCAGCATCAGATGGTTTAAGGATAAATCACCACTGAAATGAATTAACATGGTGCAACAGTTCATGATTTGTGTACTAAACAAAGGCCATATGTAAATATGCCTTAGAATCATAGAATAGAATCATAGAATCATTTAGGTTGGAAGAGACCCCTGGGATCATCAAGTCCAACCATCAGCCCTACTCTACAAGTTCTCCCCTACACTAGATCCCTCAACACCACATCTAATCTGCTCTTAAACACAGTCAGGGAGGGTGACTCCACCACCTCCCTGGGCAGCTGATTCCACTGGCTGACCACTCTCTCCGTGAAAAATTTTTTCCTAATGTCTAGCCTAACCCTACCCTGCTGCAGCTTGCAGCCATTCCCTCTTGTCCTGTCGCTCATTGCCCGTGAGAAGAGACCAGCACCAATATCTCTACAGTGCCCTTTCAAGCAGTTGTAGAGAGTGATGAGGTCTCCCCTCAGCCTCCTCTTCCTCAGACTAAACAGCNCCCGGCACTTGGCCTCGTTGAAGGCCAAGCCATTAACATTGGCCCATCTATCCAGTCTATCCAAGTCCCTCTGTAGAGCTTCCCTGTCCTCAAGCAGATCAACACTCCCACCCAACTTAGTGTCATCTGCTAACTTACTGATAGTGTTTTCTATGTCCTTATCTATATCATTGATGAAGATATTAAAAAGGAAAGGCCCCAATACTGAGCCCTGAGGAACACCACTTGTGACCGGCCGCCAGCTGGATTTAACTCCATTGAGCACCACCCTTTGGGATCGTCCTTCCAGCCAATGCTGGATCCAGCAGATCGTACGTTCGTCCAGGCCATGAGCAGCCAGTTTTTCCATCAGAATGTGGTGGGGGACAGTGTCAAATGCTTTGCTAAGATCCAGAAATATTATATCCACTGTCTTCCCCCCATCCAACAATCGAGAATGTCAGGACAAGACTTTAAGAATTACTCGGTTACTGGAAAGATTTAGCAAGATGCTGAGCTGCTGGTTGCTACTCGATGCTACTGCAGGGAGGTGTTGGCTTTCCAGTCAAAAATCAAACTTGTCAGCTGGATCTGAGCTTGCAAAGCATTAAATGTCAGCTGCAAAATTTTAAGTTCCTCTTCCCTTTGTGAACGTTAATGTGGGTAGTGGGTTGTCAGCAAACCTCTGGAACTACTCTGTTCTATATATGTTTTGGACTCTGCTTTGATGAACCTTTCTGTCTCTCCTTTCTATTTGCTACGTGGAAACAGAAAAGCAAATTTAGGAAGTGATTGAGGGCACTAACTCTGTAAACAGCTGAACCTCAGGCTACATTATTATTTTAGTCTTTTAATAGCTCAGACTTTTTTTTCCCTCTGAATAGATTTAAGTTAAGAGTGTAAGCTACTTTCTGAACAGAAGTTGCTTATGGAAAAGAAGCAACAACACTTTTATGACTTAAAAAAAAAGGTAAATAGCTAGTACGGAGGAGTTTTTCCAATGCTTTCTTTAGTGAATCCTGCTTGTGTTTCTCCATGTTGACAGCTCTACAGCCACATTAATTCTGTGCAGAGAAAGGTCTTCCTACCTTATATTTTCTTCAGTATCTTCTGAGAATAGCACTTTGAGTGATTGTCTCAGAATGATTTTTTTGGTTTGGGTTGGGTTTCTTTTGTTCTATTAAGCCCTAGGAATATAAAGTCCCTTTTTAGGCTGTTTACACAGGTGGTGTTTCTTACCTTATTTCTGTTTATTATTAGTATTACTAATTCCTAGTATTAGATGTGCATTTTTACAGAAATCAGATTTGCCGTATAAGAAATGGTGGTCTGAAGAACTTGTGATATTTTTTTCTGCTGTGTGGTTACTCACAATTCAGTATGATACTACCTTTTAGAAACAAACATTGTAAAGGTAAAAAACCGCGATAAGTACCACGGGAAGAATAAATCCAAGCTACTGCCCACTGGGTGGGGCATAGGGTGGCTTGAAAATGATACACAAGTGCTGAATTCGTGCAGTGCCCTGCACAGGCAAATGGCAACCTTTTGATTCCCAAAGCTCTTATGTAAGCTCTTTTTAAGACCGGCACTGCGGAGACTAACACTAAAAGTCTCCTCTGCTGTAATGAAAGATTTAATGATCTCTGCCCAGTTGCTTGCTTTGCCTAAAATGAAAGATTATCATTTTTGTTCACTGAGTATGTTAAATCTTTATATAGTGTGACTGAACACATTAGCTTTTTCTAATGCAAAGCAATCGGAAAATTCCTTTTATGCAATGCTTCCTAATAAAGAAAAAGGCAAATCTAATCTTTGATTTGCATGCTATCCTTGTGCTTTAATTCAGTGATGTCTATATTGGCGTGATCCATAGGTAACCACACTGCCTGCCCTTTCTATGTTAGCTAAAAATCAGCAGTAAGAGGAGTATGGAGACAAGTTCAGTCTCCTCTTGTGACACCTGCTTGAATGCATTTGAATATTCTTGTACTGCTGAATGAACTGGCTTAGCTATTTGTGAATGAAGGCAAGAAGGCCACCTTCCCACTCCTTCCCACAACCAGCCTGAGTGTAAACTTGTTAGCTGAACTCATGAAGAACAATTAATTAAAGTGCTGTAAGCTGGAAGGCCCATTGTTGGGCCAATCCAATAATACAGGATACCAGGATACCCTCTTACCTGAGATCTCTTTAGAAGACAGTCTAAAATCCATGATTGTTTCTTTTTTACAAAAAAAATTAATTGCCTTTTTATTAGAACCTGGCATTATGACCTGCAATTGACCTAGTATTTATTCTCTGAGAGCGAAGTTGGTTCCCTCAGAGAAATTGTAGGCCTCCCTGCAAGTCTAATATATCATAGAAGTTATCTTTTTCCTTGGTTCCATCTAATGATCATTTTGTGCCTTGAGCCATAACAATCAATAGTTTCATAATTAAATCCTAGCTAGAAAAACTATTCATGCTATTCATATATGTTAAGGGGCTACGATTTTGAATATTATTTGACTTAAACTCAATATTGTATGTCTTTTTATCAGTTGGACCTGTTCTCTGAAATTACTGTTTCTGTCCGTTCACCCTGATTTTTTTCCCGTTTAATTTCACCAAGCAAGAGAACCTTTTTATTAATATTCAATGAGTTTCCTACATTCTGTTGCTCTTTTTTTTATACCTTTGTCATAGCTGCTGTTAATTTTCTCTTAAGTACTGAAAAATCATAATCTTTTAAATCTTTTTATTCATTTCTTTAAAGAAAACAAATGGGACCTTCCAAAGAAGAAAGTTAAGTAGATACATGAATATTATAGTGATCTTGGAAAAATAATCATTTTTATCACTTTCACCCTCCACAAAGAGGAGAATAATTGCCGCTGTTTAAATCCTTCAAATGCTATTTGTTGGTATAATTTCAATTGGCCACAATACATTATTTTCAATGCTCTTGCATTTTAATCTCTAGTATAAAAATGTGATTACTTAACAGATGATGAAAGTAAAATTGTGTCTGCAAAGGCAGTCAGGTTATTATGAAATATCTAATCTAATTAGATTAGGTGAACTTGATGTGACTTAAATCTGTTAGAAGCAATAGTCAAAGGAGAATAACAACCAGACAGTATTTAACAACAATAATAATTATAGTCCTAAAATATTTCCATTTGAATCCTTTATGATCCTTCAAAACAAGAGGGCATTGAGTGTCTTAGTATTTTTGTGAATCAGTTACATTAGTTTTACAATGTAGCAGAGATTCTACACAAAATCCTACTGCAGGGGTATGTTGCTCCTGTAAATAAAACTTCTCTTTTTTAATTGTATGTTCTGTCTGTAACTGTTCAAAGGAAAAACCTTAAACTGCATATAACTGGAGTTGGGAGGGCAAGAAAGTTTAGCATTAGTGAAATATCAATTTCAGACCTTGTGTAACGATAATGTGTACATTTTTTTTCTGTAGTTTCTTGACATTTGTGAATTGGTGCAGACAATGATGATCCTGATTCCTCTCTGCTTTTAAATGCTATCTAATACTTCTTTTATAGTAACTGGAAACAATATGCAAAACCTTGTGCGAACTACAGTCATTCTTGTAGAGATACCTTCTTGCATTTTTTAATGTTTGCAGTTAGCATATGAAGTATACATTTTTGTTTTGCTTTACAGAAAAATGCTGTTAAATACTCTGTTCAGCTCACTTAATATTCATTAGTTTATTTCTGAGCCTCAATATTACCTCTTTTTTTTCTTTCTTTGTTTTTTTCCTCGCACTGAGTTGCATTTGTCTCTTGTTAGCTCAGTCTTTTTCAGGGAATCTAAAGCTATTTGCTTTCTACTGTAACACATTCCATGGCTTTGTCCTTCTGTATCTTTTCTTACTGGCAAATGGAAATAATTTGTATCTTACTCCCATGCTGCCTTCTCTTTCTGTGTACAGCTGATAGAAATCTGAGTTATGAGATTTCCTCCTTTATACATGTAGTTTACAAGGATCCCATTTTCAGTTTTTTCTTTTAGTGCTGTTTATTGTTTTGTAATCCTGCTGTGTTTCTATGACTGGCCCAATGGTTGTCATACCAGCACTGATCAGAGATGTGGTGAACCTTTCTAGCCTACATGGAAAATGAGAAATGCCTGTCCCAAGATGAGGTTATAATCCCACTGTAGTTAATGATCTTTTTTTGATAGCTCTATTATTATTATAGAACCTACATTGTGCCTTCTCAAGCAAGAAATGGCTCTCTGAGCATCACAGAATAATAAGTGTTTCTTTTTGAAATGGTTTTTGAAAACCATACAAAACAAAGTCACAGGCTGTAATAATGCCAAGCATATCTTTTGAAGAGAGTAAACCTTAAATATGAATATCCCCCATGCCTTCTTCAGAAAAAGAATAGAAAATAGGATCATGAGCCAAAAATTATCTCTGTTCTTTGTGTTAGAAACAAAAGATGGGAATTATTTTGGGTCTGGAACTAACCGCTGGTTAACCCACTCCAAATGTACCATTTCCCTTCGGGTGTGTAGGCTAGTGAAGTTTCAGAGAAACATTGAAGTTAGAAAATGCCTTGTGTAGCTACTCTTCATGCCAGGACACTACAGACTTACCTTAAGTCATCCTTCATCCATGTTAAACATACTCAATTTTTAAGACACATTTCCTCTTTACTGTGCCACAGTTATTTAATTACTTTTTTTTGGTAAAAAAGTGAGTTCTCCTGATGCTTATTTTCATCTTATATTCTCTGTGTCACTTTTCAGCAGGGATCTGCTGAGCCATGTCACTCTATTTCTGAAGGCCTTGCCAAGACACAAGTCTTGTTGGAAGTAAGAATTTAATAGCAGGCTGCATTATTCATTATAATTCAGGTCTCTCATAGGGTTAATTTTTCTTCCTACTTTGTGTGGCTGCTTTTTGTAAGATCTTTGGAAATACAGCAGTTTTGCCAGTGCTGGTGTGGTCACCAGTGACAGAACTAGTGACATATCATTCATCTTTCCCAGTGTGAATAATTTTTAGGATGCCAGACATGTATCAATTAGGAAAGCTCTTTCTGGTTGGAAAAGATTACTTTCCTCTCATTACAGAAGAGTTAAAAGAATCAATACTGTGTATGTATAATTTTTCAGCTAAAAGATTATTCCTGGTTGACCTTATCTTGCCTCTTGTTAAATATTTGAAACATATTTTTATCCTATTAATTTTCTAAACTGCATGTGAACCAGTGAGGTGTGCCCCAAAAGATGAATTCCTTGAGTCGTAGTGGTAGGAGGTATCCCACTGAAATTCAATTTGTGGTTCCAGGCAATTGTTTCATTATATTAATTTGCTTCACCTGTCATCTTCATCATCCAGTCGCCTAGGATGCAGGGTCAAATTAGTATAAAAAGAAATAATTTTTTCTCCTTTCATGTTAAACTACTAATATTTAACTATACAATTTACTATTAATTTTTAATAACTTAATTCACTGATTTTTTTTTTCTGTGGCCTTAGAGTGCTTGTGACTGTTACCGGGACTTCTGCTGCTGCACGATGGAGGTCAGATGGAGGGCTAGGAGGTGAGGAGCTCCTAGCTCCCGTATGTATGGGAGCTTGTGGCAGGAGATTTTCTCCAGGGAGTATGTCACCCTGATGCTGCAGGCCCTGTCTGTGTGTTCAGGTTTTCTGAGGAGTAGTCAAAATCAAAAGCTCCATAGTCTTCTGTGGGAAAAAACTACTTAATTACTCTAATGCTAATTTAGTGCTGATTGCAGCACTAGCGCAACCAAGCTCTGGGATTCTTTGGAAAAGCGCATACCTCTTCTCTGCAACAGAGTTTTCTGTAGTTTGCAGGCATTTGTCACATGTCACAGAAGTGACACATGAGACACTGATCAGTAATGATTGTAATTGGGTCTGAGCTCCTTAAGTGGAAGATGTTAAAAGGGCTGAAATTACAGTCTTTATCAAGCCTATGTTCAAGCATTACTTATATGACTTCCTTTCCTTCCCCTACCTGTAGGATGTGGAGAGGGGGAAGGCAGGGGAACCAGGAGCCTTGGTTTTTCCTCTCCATATAGGGGTATTCTCCTAGGAAATAGTCAATGAAGACACAAACTGCCTTTGCAGTAGAGAGAGTATTTAGAGCTGGAATATTATTGGATATGTAAAGTATGTCTTCATTTAAATAATAAAAGCATTTGTTCCTTTTATTTATTGAAATTCTGTGAGGCTAATGTCTAAGTATGTACCTCTCCACACCTTCCACCAAATACTTTTACAGTGATTGTCTGTCTGATGCTTAACCTGTGACAGTAAGTTTACATCTATTGCTTTCTCAGTGGGCTTTTGTCAGACTTGTCTCGACCATTCCTTGTCTCATACAGTGATTACCAGCAACCCTCTTCAAGTTGTCTCTTGATTATTTGCTAGCTCTTGTACATATGAATGATCCCTGAAATGTCAGTGGTGTTCTTGCATGTCATAAAGTTTACCTGTCACCTAACAGTGATGAATGTCAGCTTTTACTTAGAATCTTACCTTTTTGTTTCAAATGGTTCAAATATTCCAAATCCACTCTTTCCCATTCTCGTCCGCTGGTAAACAATTTGATTTTAAGAGATTAATTTTGCAGTGACAAAACAACTTTCTAACCATTGCTCTACAAAAGAAGTGGCAAAAGTACCTTAGTGACCAAGTCAGGTAGTCAGTTTATGAGAGACGGTAGTAGAATTCAGATTGCACCAGATGTTCTCACACCTGGATTGTGCTTTCTTCTCTTGGCACGTTCTGCAGGAAGATCAGTACCCAGTTCAGCTTAACAGCACATTGTTCCCTTTTCCGAGCTGAATCACAGAATATCAGGGATTGGAAGGGACCTTGAAAGATCATCTAGTCCAATCCCCCTGCCAGAGCAGGAAGTGCTCTATATAATCCTACTTTTCTTTCCTGTTATATATGCTGGAATTAAATTTTAAGCAGTGGAATAGCATGTTATGGGCACAGCTACAAGTGTTTCGTGGAGCTCATTTCTTGTGAAAAAGAAACTTATTCTTTCCAAGTTCAACTTTGCTTGATTCACACTTCTCATTTTCCACCTTGACTTCTGCCTTTTCTAGTGAAACAATATGATTCTTCTCCTGAAGTTTCCTGCTTTCTTCATGTTTTGTGGTCATTTAACTCCACTTTGTCTCATTGGGTGCATATATATGGGTTTGTCTTTTCGCTACTAGGTACTCAAGCTAAGCACAGAATTTCATTGTGCCTTCTGTAAGTTTATTTTTGTAAATGTTCCTCACACCTGGTGTTTTGCACCCCTTCTTAATTAGCTCATGCCTTGCAAAAGGCTGAATCCAGCATCCCAGTACACACATCAGAGAGACTTCAGGTAGCACTTTGTAAGTCAGTCACTGGTTTACACTGAAAAGGGAACCAAAGAAGGAATGTAACTAGGACCCCCTAGGGGTCCCTGCTCTGCATCTCTAGTGTACTCAAGTATGTCTGCAGTGCTTTCCATGGTGTTTGGTGATTTGGGGTACTTGGGATTACTGCCCTAATATTATGCTCTAAGTTGTTTTTTGGTGGGTTTGAGGGGTTTGAGGTTTTATTTTGTTTTAAGAAAAGACACTTATTTTGCATCATCAGTTTTTTGTATATACTGTACTTAAATACCTATTTTTCCTGGGTAGTAATACATGCTGTTTGTGACTCTGTGGATGCCTTTGGAGCAGAAGTCTTTTAGAGAAGAATTCCCTGTTTGAAAGAATGTCAACCAACCACGCAGTTTTTTTCAGTCTCATGAATTATATGCTTGTGTATCTAAGAAATTTTTATTAACTTAAGTGAAAATATTGCAAAATGAACTTGTACTGCCATTATCCTTTGGTAAGTTAGTTGTGAAAGCCTGAGCAATGTACAGCATATAAATATTGTTTGGTCTGTATTTTGTCTCAGTGGTGGGGTCTTCATACTCTGCAGCATTGCTGATATAGAAAGATATAGTGGCAGTGAAAGGAACTCAGGTTGTGATCTTGTCAGATCTGATAAAATAAGTGTGGTCTGTTGTGATCACTACTATGGTGGAGCATCTCCAGGGAAAAATATAGGTGCCTTAGGAAATGATGATGCACCAGTTGCAATTTCTGCTTTCAAATAAAAATTGATTCTATGTGTTGAGGATAAGTATAATGCTGAAGTTGCAATCTTTGAGGGGTAAAATGATTTGATCACTTCCTTCTGTGTAAAAATTCCACAATGTCCACAATGTTTTTGTGAGATAAAAGCAGTAAGCTGAAGACTTACACACAGGAGTGACAGAAAGAACCAGGCTTACTTTTTTTTTTCTTTACCTTTTTTTTTTTTTTTTTTTTTTTTTTTTTTTTTTGTTAAGTGCTGAGAACCCACTTCTAGTTAAATACATTGGGGGAAACTAAGTTTTCAGCACTCTGAAACAGAAAACCATTTATTAATTTAGATGCCTAAGTGCTGTCTTAGAGGCCAGTTTTTTAGACTTTCATTTTTAAGAATTTCAGCCAGCATTCACTGGCTTTGTTGGATAAGGTGCAACTAGGCAAATACTTGTGTAACTTCACTAAGAAGCAACAGTCCATCTCTACACTGTCAAAAGCTTAACATATACTGGAGTCCATCCTTTTTGCAGCATTTGCTTAATTGGAAACTTGAACGTAAACATAAAGGTGCTAAGTCTAGCATGGAACCTAATGGCTAGNCTAGCATGGAACCTAATGGCTAGGCTGTCTACAGAAAATTGGGAAAAGGATGCTAAAGTAATTGTGATTTTTGTATCACCTGTAATATATGCTCCAACACTCTGCAAGCCTTTTCATTGCATCTCTGATAGGTGCAAAGAAATAATACGTGTCCTATTCTCATCTCATTATAACTTGAACTCTGCTACAAAACCTTAACTGTGATTTTTTATGTGCTCTCATATCAGCAGATTGACACATCTGTCACATGCAGGTTAATTTAGAAACAATTCCACCTTACTATATGGCAATAGCACTAATAGACCTTTGTGGAAGTATAAAATG
>VZTM01006630.1:2051-42519 GCA_013400555.1 Jacana jacana | reverse complement strand
AAAATGGGAAGTTTTTTTTTTTTTTTTTTTTTTTTTTTAAGTGGAAGTTAAAGCATCATGGAATACTGAAATCTGAAACTTCTTTGAACTTGTATCACCAATGTAAGTTCATCAAGCCATAATGAAATGTTGGCTAAAAAATGCATCTGAAGAGCTATTTCATACTTTTTGTATTAGTGATTTTGACATTTCTGCAAAATAGAGCTTGCAGCTATTGTTGAACTGAAAATACCTGAAAGATGAGGTTCTGATATCAACTTCATAAAATATGCAGCTTTCACGATTTTGTGGATAAAAAGCAGTCTGTCCTTTTAGATTAAGTTATATTGCTATATAAATAAATCAGTACCATATTGCTCTAGGGTTTCTTTTTCTGACACAATGCAGGTACTTGGATAATATTCAGCTTTTAGCAACACAGAGGCAAAATAAAAAACTATCTTAAGATGTAATGGTAACAGGCATCTCTCCTGAAAACTGTAAATTAGGCTTTGGCAATTGCTAGACAAAGTCTCAGTTTTTCAGATTGTGTCATTATGTGTGATTTCTTTATTTTCCTAAGAGAATGTCCTAGGATTTAGACAAGCTGAGAACTTCACAGAACTCTGTTTTTACCATTCCTCTATCAATATTAATGTCACTACTCCAGTCTAGCTGGAACAGTGTAGTTGTTCTCTTTCACTATGGTACATCATACTGAGTTCAAGGCTTTACTTGCTCTCTGTATGAAATACTCTGCTCTGTAACTATGTCAAGAAAAGAAAGAACTACTTAGAGAAATAGCTAAGAATAGCTAATGGTTTATAAATAAACAAATATACAAGCCAATATAAACAATGAATGTGTGACTCTGGGCCTGGGTTTGGACTTTGTGGGATAACTCCAGGTTCCACTGAAGTTAATTGTAAAAATCACAATTATCACTGGGAATCAGGCTAAAGGTCATAGAAGGTACCTCATAAAAGTCCAGTACTGTGATGCTTAACTGGTTTGGGGAAAAGATAGAGATTGTTTTAGAAATATAATATCCCATAATAGTAATCACAGAATATCAGGGATTGGAAGGGACCTTGAAAGATCGTCTAGTGCAATCGCCCTGCCGGAACAGGAACACCTTGATCAGGTCACACAGGAATGCGTCCAGGCGGGTTTTGAATATGTCCAGAGAAGACTACCATATTCCTTAGCGTGTTCCTGTTAACAAATATAGGTGTGCATTATAGTTCAGGCATGATAATATGACTTGTGTGAAGTACTGTGTGTGGCAGCACTCAGAGCAGAATGAGCTTCCAGCATATGGACCTGTGCTCTGACCATGGCACCTCAAGGCCATACTTTCTCTCTTACAAAATTTGGAATTTTGTCTGGCTTCCTGGAATGAACGGATAAATAAATGACTGGCATGGAGGCCAGGTTACTGTAAGCCTCTGGATATACTGTGCATAACCCACTCATTCTGGTTTATAAATCCAATTAGGAGAAACGCTTGTTTAGAATCTTTCAGCTAAGGGTACAGCTATCTGCTCTTCAATGCTACATGTGTTTCCAGTGTGTAAAGTATTACATTTTTGATTACTCTGTGAACCATTTCTTGTTTCTCTGAGACTTTGATTTGATCATTGACAACCATTAGTCTTAAAAATGGGTTTATATTGGGCTATGTTTCATTAGCAATATACTGTATTCTCCCTTCGCCCTGTGCTAAAGTTTGCATAATGGAGATAAATTCTGAGCTGTAGGACCAGGAAAGGAGTTCCTGTGCACTCTATTACCATTAAATTTAGGAATTACTCAGGATCTGCAAGTCTGAAAATGAGCAATCTTTACTACTTAGTTTTAGTTCTGAAGGATCATCTGGTCTTCACTGAGTTCACCCTCAGTCCTGAAGACTATGAGCCATATGGATATGCCAGCACTTTGCTTAGTGAGAAATTGTACTTGCAAAAGAGTTTATTGTTTTCATTGTATGAATCTGCCAACTCTTCAAAGCATAAAGATAACAAAAGAGCTTTTTTGACAATGGAGTATGGTTTCTTCCTTATGAATTTTTTCATTTGCATCTCTAAATCTGCAATATGCTGACCTTTCCAAAATCCTGACATCAGTTTCCTGTCTAGATCTGGTTTATGTTGAACATGATGTCTGTCTTCATGATTGTGCTCGATGTTTATTGGCAAGTTTTAGAATGAAAGACACACATTTCTTGATGACAAAGTTGCCTCACATATTTTTGTGAGAAATATGTTGAGATGGAAAATGCGGAAACTGTAGTGGATTATCCACCCTCCAGCACAATCATACTTGTAACACTACATACATACCTAGTGTGTAGTGTTTACACACTGATTTTTTTCTGAAAAACAGTTTTCAGTGTTAGAAACCAAGACAATACTGCATCTCAAAAGGAATAATCTGGTTTTTAGAAAGTCCACCAAACTGCAGTGAAGTGTCCATTTTAAATGGAAAGTATGTCAGGTGGATTACCATTTTATTATCAACCTGCCTGTTAAGGATGCATTCTACAAATTTCTATATATGTCAAAATTGTTAATTCCTTGGTATGCATGGTGTGAAAAACCCCTTTGGTAATCTGACTCTTCACACTAATAATCTAGTAGATTTTCTTCTACTAGATTTTCTTCTAGTAGATTATTTCACGCTGGAGGGAAGGGGTGTCGTCCAGAGGGACCTGGATGGGCTTGAAAGGTGGGCTTGTGCAAATTGCATGAAGTTCAACCAAGCCAAGGGCAGGGTCCTGCACCTGGGCCATGGCAATCCCAAGCACAAATACAGGTTGGGTGGAGAATGGCTGGAGAGCAGCCCTGAGGAGAAGGACTTGGGAGTGCGCGTGGAAGAGAAGTTCAACATGAGCTGGCAGTGCACACTGGCAACCCAGAAAGCCATCCCCATCCTGGGCTGCATTGAAAGAAGCGTAGCCAGCAGGTTGTGGGAGGTGATTCTACCCCTATCCTCTGCACTTGTGAGACCCCACCTGGAGCACTATGTCCAGCTCTGGAGTCCTAAACATAGAAAGGACATGGAACTGTTGGAACAGGTCCAGCGGAGGGCCATGAAGATGGTCAGAGGGATGGAGCACCTCTCCTATGAAGACTGGCTGAGAGAGCCTTTTCAGCCTGGAGAAGAGAGGACTCCAGGGAGACCTTAGAGCAGCCTTTCAGTATTCGAAGGGAGCCTACAGGCAAGCTGAAGAGGGACTCTTTGTCAGAAAGTGACAAGACAAGGGGTAACAGCTTTAAATAGGAAGAGGGGAGATTTAGATTAGATACTAGAAAGAACTTCTTTACTGTGAGGGTGGTGAGACACTGGACCAGGTTGCCCAGGGAAGTTGTGAATGCCGCATCTCTGGAAGTGTTTAAGGCCAGGATGGATGGGGCTTTGAGCAACATGGTGTAGTGGGAGTTGTCCCTGCCCGTGGCAGGGGGGTTGGAACTTGGTGATCTTTCAGGTTCCTTCCAACTCTAAACATTCTACGATTCTGTGATATGCCACCTCAACTTAAACACACTTTTAAAAAATTAGGGAGGTACAATTTAAATGTAAAGGAAACAATAGTGTACGCTTCCAGCGATTTTTGAATTTTCAAATGCTTAACATAGTTAGTTCAATGCTGTTTTTCTTTAACCTTGGGGAGATTCTTATCAGGGTGCAATGTGTTCCAAACCTTGAACATGTTTTTTCAGGATTTCATTTTTTTATATTTCCTTTTTCCTTTGCTTTCGTGTTGTGTTTTTTAGTATTGAGTTCAGAAACCAATAAAACTAAATGTCTGTTTTCCTAACAATGTTACATAGGGATTTAAGATATACATACAAATTCTTTACACCTTTTTAGCAAGAGATTCACTTCTTTTTTTCTTCTCTTGCAGAAAGCAAATGCAATGTTAGCGTCAGCAGGGCTACCTATTATTCATCTTGATTTAGCAAAAAGTAAGCATTTTTATTGTAACAATTCAGACTTTCCTATCACTGTTCAGTAAACTCTTCTCATGGAAATTCAAATGGGTACTATTGCCAGTGGCTTTTATAAAGTAGTGAGGCAGAACAGAGGATCAGAGTGTAAACTTTCCCTTGGCTAAAAATCAATCAATCAATCAATCAATCAATCAATAAATAAATAAATGAAATAGCTATATATACAAATGCTCTAAATTATCCATTATCATTCAGAGAAGAGAGGGATACTGAAATGATTGCTGAAAATGTCAGCTTACTGCTCAACCATGGTCAAAGATGAGCAGAATAGTGAGATCCTTTGGGCAAGTCAGTAAGAACAAAATGAAAAATATACTATGCTATTGTATGAGTCCATGATGTTTTGCTGTCTAGAATCCTGTGGGCACTTCTTGTCTGTCCATTTAAAAAACTGAGAGGATGACATGGAGATCTTAAGTGCAAGAGGGGATGTAGTAGAGCTGAACTTCAGATTGGGGAGCTATATATTAAGTATGCATACTTTTGCACATGCTCTTTAGCTTGCTTCTGATGTGAATAGCTGCCAGCAAAAGGTCTTGTGTTGACATAAAATAAAGTGTGTCTGGTATTTTATTAATTTCAAACAGGACCTGACTTTTGCTTTTATGTATTGGGATTATTCACATAATTGAGAGTATAATATGAAAAATGGAGTTAAACAGCACCGTCTGAAGTCATATGCTGAAGGTCTAAACTGTATCGATTAATAAAGAGGGTAGATCATCCAATCTTAATGGCTAATGCTTCTTCCTTGACAATTTAAAAATAGTTTCCACTTAATGCACTTTAGGTTTCTGTATGTTAAATTAAGGTAAGCATAACAGGGAAAACAGAAGCTCCTTATGAAGAACACTAGCTTATGAAATGTTTTGTGTACTGCAAATGTTTCTGGAAAAATTCAGGCCTCCTTCTTTTTATAGTATACTTTTTTGTCATCCACTGTTCTTTTTTTTTCTGTCTGTATTTATAATGTAAGAGTGGAACTTACGGGATTCATAGTAGTAAGGCCATTTTTTTAGCAATAAATAATGAAACCTCTATATACTGGAACATAATATAGATCTTTGCATTCATGTCTGCTTTCTGCTTGTTGCTGATGGGAAATAAAGAAGGTCAGGCATCTCAGTGCAGAAAGGTTGAGTTGTAGAGATTTCAACATTCAGCAGGTGAAGTCATACCAAACGATGTCTCATTACTACCCATGTTTGCCATACTGGCCTCTTTAGGATGAGATAGTAGTTTTAGTTTGTTTCCCCCATGATATATCTGATATCATGTTAGTTATGATATGTATTAAGTGTGTGAATAAGATTACATGGGTTTTGTTTATGATATCCTACTACGTGACTACAAAGAAGATTTCATTGTTGCGTGAAAATCTAAACTAAACGAACTAATAATTAAGGTAAAAATTGGGTCACTGAGACAAATCTCAGGGATTCTCTTTAAATACCAGTTTAGGAAAATGAATCTCATTGTTTTGTACATTGTTTCTAGACAGTTCTAGGCAGATTACTTTATTAGAATAAATTAGAACAAAGTAGAATAAAAAGATTGTAAATAGGTGAATGTGACCAAAATCTAACCAGATGCCAGAAAGCCAAAGAGGAAATTATAGTTTATGACTCAAAAGGAAATATTCAGGAGGTTTTATTCAGGCAGGCAACTGCATGCACATTCAGAATTTTATACTCAAATTAAGTCCCACTATTTCTTCCTAATTACCCAAGAGTAGCATATGTCTCCTCTTTGAGAATGCAGTCTAAATAATTTCATAGTTAACACCAGAAGCTATTTGTTGTGTCGTAAATTACAATAGCATTTTAGTTTCTTATTAAAAGAGCTGCAGATCTGGTATTTCTGCCCCTGCTTTGTACATTTAGCTGCTCTTAAAGTTACAGTGCGTCCTTATGTCAAGGAACAGTGGGGCTTTTCTGGTTTGTGCTCTGTTCCTTCTTGCTGTTTCTTTGTGGAGATCGGCGGGGTGAGCCTGCATGACTGAAGTTCAGAATGGGCATAAACTTTACTTTGTTTCTGTAATTCTTGTGAGCAGGAAAAAATACAGTGTTTAGTTTGGGTTTTTTTTTTCCCCTCTTTCAGGGTTGTCTGGATTCACATTTAGCTATTATCTTTCACCACCTTACCATTTCCAATGTAATTTCTTGTTTGATGCATGTGTCTCGTTTCTAATTGCACTGGTTCTCTGGGCAAGATTCCTCCTATTTGTTCAGAATAAGGCTTCCTTCTATTTAGTCTGTTTAAAGGCTTTTGTTTCACCAGAACTTTCTATGAGCTGAAATCCTGATTTTACACAGTCCACAATTCTTCCTAAATTCAATTTTTTTAACGTCTCATTTTTAAAGCCTTAGTTCTTACATAGATATTTGAATACTGCAACAAAGCATTGCTTCTTTTTAAAAGTATTTGGAGAAATGGCTTTCTCATTTTGGAGCTTTCAAAGGCCATTGCTTAACTGTTGCCAGATAGCTAACTAATTATACATTAGGGCAGGTGTTCTATACCAATGGCCTCTGTATTAATAGACAGTGGTAGCATTTGATGACCTTGCTACTCTATAAGTGAGTTTTCTCTCTATTGTAAGTCTCTCGGTGTATAGAAACGTTAGCTGTATTTCTGGTTACATGCCCTAGAAGCAGACTCATCTGAACAATTTAGAGATCAAGTTAGATATCCTTTCAATGTTGTAAAAATAGAAATAGTTGTAAACATTGCATGATGTTTTCCAAAGATGAATGTTTTATTATTCGAGTATGAAGGCTTTGAGGAACTAATGGAAGAAAATCCTTGCAATAAGAAAATGGTTTCCATCTTGTAAGCAAGTTTAAATTGAGGCCTTCTCTTGTAATGAGAAGTGAGAGTAGCTGTGGTGAAAGACCATTCAATGGGATATGTCTCCAGTAATTGCATTCCAGTGACAGTCCTCTTCTGAAGAGCATCCTTACTTAAAGAAAATAAAGATAAAAACGTAATGCACTTTTGCTGAAAAATAAATCCCGTGTCAAGTGTGCCTTTTAGAAATTAAAAGTTTGAAATCCATTGTTAGATGGGGATGTGCAAGGGAAAGTTATCCTGATGGTACAGTTAATTATGACTCTTGACCAAAAATTCTTATCTTTACTCGGTGCTATTTGCTATATATTTTCAACCTATGGATCTAATTTTCTATTAAATATTTAGTCAAAGTGTACATCAATACAAATACTGAGTTATTCCAAGTACAGAAAATTAAAACCAACAACAACAAAACCAAAAAAAAGAGAAAGCTAAAGCCAAGCAGGTCCTGCCTTTAGAGTTCATACACAAATCCAGTAATGGTGGTGTCTCTTTCAGCATGGGAAAGCAGAAGTATCCTATAAATTCTGTAGTGCTTCTGAAAAATTATTTTTAAAAAATATACATACAAGATATAAGCAAAGACCATCTTTCTCTTAAACAATGAATAGAAAAAAGATTCTGAGGAATAGATATCTTTATTTAAAAACGTGGGTATTTATAATAGGCCAAACTTCACGGGTGTAGAAATATGCCATTCTTTATTACTGACAGTTCTTCTTTCTAATTGTTAGAGCTGCCTAGAACCTTTCACAAACACTGCATTTCATGTACACGTGAATGGAGAAAATTTGTATTTACCTATAATTGTTTATTTATACACTTAGGTATTTGTGCATCTGTATTTAACAATACATGACAAATGATCCTTTTTTACTTTGCATGTGTTCTGACTTATTTTTATGTGATTGGTTTTACTTAGGCAGCTTTGCGGTATGGTGCGGGTGTCTTTCTGCAAAGTACACTACCTCAGGCAGACAAAATCTTTGCATGGCACACTCTCCCCTGCCCTGAGTACTTTTCCTACGACATTATTCCAGTTCTGCTTAGCCAAGAAGAGCAGGTATTTTTCAAATATTGCAGAAGAAAGGTAGTGATGTGATACTTCATTAAGATTAGGCTAGTAAAGTGGGGATCTGGAAGATTTGAAATATGGGTGCCTGAAGCTTGCTGACTTTTTTTGGTCTTGTTTGAATATTCCTGTTTATACTTCAGAGTGAAGAGCTGCCCTCAGCAGGGTTACAGACTAATGGTGGAGCAGCTGGAACGCTTGCTCATTTGAAGTGTGCAGGAGCTGCTACAAACTGCAGAAGCTTTAACTTAACTTCATTAGCCTTAATAGGTACCTGTGTTTTGAAGAAAGCTAAAAGTCTATTTAAAATTTAAGCAAATGGCTTCACAGCTGAAATGCATCATGATTGATTATTCTGCTGTTGCTGAAGGTGTAGCTAATACGGCTATTAGCTGAGGCTTGACCTTTCCCAGGGCATGTTCTCTTAGCAGACATGGAGTATAGTTGTGTTCCTGGTCTCCTGCTGCCTCAGGTATTATTCATTTGTTGTTTTTTTATGTGTGTGGAGGGTAGATGTTGGCTGCTGATGTTGCAGATGTTGGTGCACTGTTTGACTGGTTGGGGTCCATCGGGTTTGAGCACACCTGTACATGGGGATGCAGCGTGGTCTCAGCTCTGTCCCTGGCAGTCTGGAAATTGTGCTTCTTTCAGCAGTTTCTTATTCATTTCATGTTACTGGGACTTTAACAGGAAATGGTCTGTGTTTTCCCATTGTACTATCACTACTTTCTTCTCTGGGATTTCAGAAGAAAGGAGATAGTGTGTTTGCCCTAGTAATAATGTGCTTACAGACCAGCCTCTGTTTTGGTATAAGGTGGTTTTCTGTGGTTTGTAGGATGCATCGGTACGTTGTGTAATAGAATGTGCAACTAACCATCTCCTTGAAACTATTTTCTGGTGAATTAACTTTGCTTTTTATGTGATTGTTATCTCTATGAGTCTATGTGATATTGAAACAAATTCTGTCAGACAGCTCCAGAGTATTCTAATCATCAAGATAAACTTACTTCTATTAGGTTGCCTATGAACAAAGTAGAGGTAACTGTAATACTTACCTTCAACTGCTGTGCATGTGCCATCATGTAACACTACCCACATATAAACATTAGTGTCCCCAGACCTGTAGTGCTGTCGGAGTGGACTTGTGTTCAAGCTGATGCAATTTCAGTTGTCTGCGGTAAGTGGTTAACCAGAGTTGACTTGCTAGTGACAGCTTTTTCAAATAGTTTTCTGCAGAGAACTTGTTGTTCTTTAAAACTGAAGCATTGCTTAATATATGCATCGGGGACAGCCACAGCTGATACATGTCATTTTTTCAGTCATACAACACAGGGGGCAGAAATACTTTTTTGTAAAGGGATGACTAATTCCTTAGCAGTGATCTTCCCAGTGCTTTCCGAGGCTGATGGCCATCCTCAGATAAATGCTGTGGAAAGAATGAACTTCATAGTAATTTCTTCCCAAGCTGACCCAGTTAAGTTGTGAACTGAGAAAATAAGTGGATTTTGGAAAAATTAATGAAAATTTTTGGAAATTCTAGAAGGTTTTAATCCAGAAGGAAATACGTAGTTTGCTAGCCTTAGCTGTAGCTTGGTGGCGAGAAAGCAGGGAAAGGGCAGTTGAAGCTTCAGAAATTATGTGCCCTTTTATACTTCATCTCTGCTTGTGGGAAAAATAAATTAGATAGAAGGTAAACCAGCAGTTGATAATTGATTCTTTCTTTCTTTCTTTTTTAATAAAAGATTGATATCCTATTATTTCCTGTAAAATCTTTGATATTTGAGGATTTCAGAAGAATGACAAATACTAGAAGAAAAAGATAGAAACCTGCAATATCCCCAGAGGGAACCAGAGGCACAAAAAATGCACCTTATCTCTTGGCTTTACCACAGACAAAACACAGAATAGAGGTGGCAATAACCAGGGTTCCAGAGTAACAGAAATGCTAATGCTGAAGATAATTTAGAGATTTCATAAATAAACTTGACTGTAAGCAAAGAATGGTGCTGCTGTTGTAACCATTCTTCTGAAATGGTACCTGCTTCTTGAAACAGATATTGCTAATCCAGGGGAATGAGTTGTTGGGTCAGGGAATTCCTGCAGTACTGTCCTTTCTCAGTAAGCCTGCCAGTTCTGTTTGTCTTTAAGTATAAGCTCCCTTTGTGTATATTATAGAACAGATAGAAGTCACAGAGAGATGGATGACTTCAGTTAAACCTAATCATGACAGTTTAGCTCCTGAGCATGGCTGCGTATTTATTTATACCTACATATATATGTGTGTATGAAAATAAAAAATAATTAAATTTGTTTTTGTCTTTTAGAGTCCCTTTTTTGTTTCTCATTTTCAGTTGAAAGGGAAATTGCCAGAGTAAGATTTGACTTTCAAAATTTTTCTCTCAGCTCTCCTCTCTTTGGTGCTTCGGAATGATAGTTTTTGAATCCCTTCACTTGTTTCACAGTGTCCTTCTCTTCTGACTTTTGCTTGCTCTCTAGTCAGATAGTATTCACAATAACATTAAAACAGAAGCAGGTTCTGACTGATTTGCTTGGATGGTGGATTTTGAAAAGCGATGTGTGTAAGAAAGCAATGTTCTTCACAAATTAGTCATAATCTCCTTCGAGTTAAAACCAAATGTGGGCCTGCTTTCCATGCTCATTTCCCTGTGTGAGCACCAGGTGCTCCAAAGAACAATCTCTTGTGAGGGAAAAGGAAACAGAAGGTAGCTCAGTACTGACAGAATCTTAAGGATTTTTCTATCTAGACTAAAAGATTTTTGTACCTTGTCAGAAAATCAATGCTTTCTCATTCTTATTAGGTCTGTAGCAACATCATCTATAGACGTCTCTACACCAGGGAAAACTTCATTTAAAGTTCCCATCATTGCAGCCATATTGCTGCTAAGAAATCTTGGGATTCCTCATGCAGATGAGGTTCCCTTAGTTGTCCTTGTGATAGCAGCATGAGGACGTCTCGTGAAGGGCAGGTTCCCATGGCCAAATTTGTACTAACTCTTCAAATTGCGTAAGTTTAGGAAAAACTGACCTCTTTTGTTTAAGTATGACCATGGGAAAGCAGCTTTGTCAGTGCTAAATCTTTCAATATTGCCAGCATCAGTACATCTGCAGGAGAGGTAAATATAATGATTTACATTGTCAAAGTCCTAGAACAACATAACAGAGTTTAATCCTTTTTGTATTTTGGCAAAACACATATTTTACCACTGGGAAATCTTGCTTATACTTGAAGTGCTGAGAAGTTAATCAACTAATTTTGGCAATTATTTGAGTAGGAATATTCTTGTGTGTACATGAGCCTGTCACACAGGCATTCTCATCATAGTTTGAATACGAGCACATGAAAGCTAATGGCAATAATTAATAAAAATAGTAAGAGGGGGGAGAGATTATGGAGAGGGTGTCTTTTTCAAAAGAAAGCATCATTCAACTTTGTCTGCCTGCTGAGCACTTCCTTGCAGGGTAGCTCAATGCTTTTTGTGTCAGACCCAGCAATCTGAGCACCACGAGACTGGAGTGGCAGGAATCAGGCTGTAGTGTGGTTTCTTAAAAGATGGAGAGAACAGGCAGCCCTTGAAGAATCCTAAGCATTCAGTATACATAAGATGTCTGATAATTGGCATGGAGGTAAAGTGAATTACTAAGCAGAGCTGGGGACCAACATAAATGAACAAGTGTAAATGTAAGCCTGAACTTATCAGCTAAAGCCAAGCACATTTGAGTGTGTGTGTGAGAGTTTCTTGCTAAAAGCAGGAAGTGAGCAAGTGATACAGCACTTTCATACTCCTTAAAGAAACTGGTTGCAATCCATGTTGTTTTGCTGTCAACTGTATTTGCAAAATAGAAAACGTACATTGAATACATGTTCTGCAAGTACTTATCTGGTATTCCAGAAGTATTTTGTTTGCAGGGTTCCTTGGAATTCACCATTCAAATCTCCATGTGTCTTGAGTTATTCTGGAATTGGCTGTCAATCTATACTAGTGAGGGCATTGCAGAGGTTAACTTTAGACTCTCACAGACTATCATCGTGGTGCTCTCAATGGAGAGGACCTTCCAAATGGCTTAATTCAGGGTCTGTATAAGTATTTTGCTCATGCTTTAGAGGCACTGCCTCCCTCTGTGGTCTACAGAATGGTCAATTTAGGCCGTAGTCCTTTGAGCACCCCTTATTCACTGGTACATTTCAGCAAATCCTTAATTTCAGAAAGGGGAACTTTTTACCTCTCAGTTTACAGATACTAGCCTGATGATTGCGGAGGCATAAATGCAGACTACCGAGAACGGTTCCAGATTCTGATTTGTATGGTTTTAGGTTTCATTGCATCCTCTTGATTCCTCTGAACAAAACCACAAATCCACCNGGTTTTTTTTGGTTTGTTTTTTTTTTGTAATCCTACTGTATGAGGGAAGATCCTAGTAATTGCAGGAAGAAGTAAGTTCAGGGTCAGATAGTTCACTACCACTAACTGATCTTTCCTAGAACAAAATGTAGCAGGACAGTAAAGTGCAGGAGCTGCAGCAAATTAGGCTGAGAGGAAGCAGTTGGAGTTGCAGGATGAAAGTGAAATATGGTCCATTTTTCTGGGAGTCTCTTTGGGGTTTGATCGTATGAATGGAGCTCTAAAAATGTAGAATGTTATCACATGCTATTAGGGGAAGGGTCAGCTCAGCATGCGTTAGAGCAAGTGGCTGTGACAACTGAACTGTGCATTGAAAAAGCGTGCTGTTAAGGCCCCTCTTGTGTTCATTTGCTTTGTATTTATGCTTATTACTGTTGGAGATAGTGAAGTAAAGGTTAGTCTTCACAGCAGATATTTTTCTGTGATACTTTTCTTCATGGATTTTTGTTGTAGCCGTACTTTGCCTCCTCACCAATTCTTTGTTGGTTTTTTTCCCCTGTTTTTGTACCTCAATAATCTGTCACTGTGCATGTATTGCTGAGTCTCATAATGAAGCAAATCCATGGCTGACTCCCACACCAAACTTAGTGTTGAGCTATTACAGCAACCTTGTTTTTACACTTGGTTTTCAAATGCCACATCATCTCACTGAAAAGCTCACTGTCTCTCATATAATTTTTTTATTTATTTTTACTTGTAGAGCATGATGAGTGTGGCAGTGGACAGCATAACTGTGATGAGAATGCAATCTGTACTAACACTATCAGGGGACATAGCTGCACCTGCAAACCCGGCTATGTGGGGAACGGGACCATCTGCCGAGGTAAGTCTGTTCCTCTAGCAACACGGTAAAAGTGGCAGACTCTATTAATATTTTCTGACAGTCACCTATGTTCTGGTAACTTGCAATGGCTGGATTCTGTCAATGATTCACTGTAAGATTTATCATCTGGAAAATGGAGGATGCATGGAGATGATGGGAATTGATTTGTGCATAAGTTCTCGAGAAGAAAATATTTTTTGAATGCTAAGAGACAGTACTTTTCATTTACTGTCACTGAATACTGTCATTTGGCTTTTAAGTCATGTTCATTGTTTTATAAGCTGTAGTTTTGATTTTATTCCTGTAGAAAAAGAAGCAAATATGTTATATAAAAAGAAGAGGGCATACATTTACTAGTTGGCTTAGTGAGGGCTGTGTCATGAGGTACTGTTGAATTGTCCCTGATATATGAATTACATTTGCCTTGAAAGATATTTTTTGTCTTGCCTGGGAGTGCATACTTTCTGGCTTTCTAAACAGACCTGCATTNATTTAAAAGTGCTCATTTTCTGTGGTATCACTCCGAAGGCCAGCTTACTAAATCTTTTTTTTTTTTTTTTTAAATGACAACTGTTGAAATTGAGCAACATATTAGGGTAAAATAAACTGTTCTTAGTTGGGGGGCACAGGGGACGGAATGTTTGAGAATTGGCCAAGCAACTCCTTTAAAGAAGAAAGATTGATGTAATTCTTGTTTCAAGCTAAAGTTCTTCACCGAGATTCACCTGTCAACTGCTGAATTAGCATCTATCATTTTATTGCTTTTTGATATGCCTTTCTTTGGGTACTGTCCATCTGCCCAAGAGCATAATTGTATTTAAATGACTGTAAATGGTTTGTAAAGATGTAAGACGGTATACAAAAACGTTATGAAAATGGTGGGCAAGTTAAACCTTGGTCTGTCTGTACTGAAGATCAACAGGTGATACTGGGGTGAACTCACTGTAGAGTGTTTTCAGCCTTTGATGGCAATGAATGTCAACTGCAGCACGGGCAACTAGAGATTCAGGGAAATCTGAGTGAACAGCCTGACTCTGATGTTAACACAACTCTGAGGATAACACAACAAGACACAAATGCTTAATCATATTTCTTTGAAGCAGGGATGTTTGAATTAGTTCATAAAACCTGTGTTTTCATGCTGGTTTTCTTTGTTTGCACACCTGGATATTTGGGTTAATGTGCTAAAAACTCAAAATGAAACTCCTACTGCGTATTTTATTAATCTGATAATGTTGAAGCAATGAAATTGCACTGCAGAAATGCAATAAAGGTTTTAATTTCAAAGTCCTATTGAAGTCTGAGTTGTGGATAAAATATATATTACACATGTTTTAGTACGCCTTGAATTGCACATGGGAATGCAGTTATAGTTGCCTTTGTGAGAGGGGTGTACATGGAAATATAGGAGATGAAGTATGGTCTTATAATCAAACTGGAAAGCATAAGTTGAAAAGAAAATGGTCAATTGTAGAAGGGATTTTGCATTCTAATCGTTACTAAAGTCACTATAGATAAGAATAACCTGGGACTGCATGGAATAGCTACTAGTGCACATCAGCTAATAATAGAATTGTATGTCTTTTAGTAAATAATAAAACATTCAAAGTGGTGATCTGATTTTCTCAGCCAGTGGTTCTGTGGTCACTTGAAGTTTTTACAAGTTTGGACTGCTAATTTAATAAATGTTCCAAATCTTCCCATGGTAGCACCAAACCCATCACTTTTGCCTCTCTTTTTGCCGAGTTTAACAGTTGATACATTATCAGTTCCCAGTTGCAGCAGTTTCCTTACACAAATGCTAGGATTGGCACAAGGAAAGAGATGTGAACATGTCAGGACACCTCTAAACCGCTTATGCTGTCTTGTAGTAATTTTGGAGCTTTATCTTCCAGTGATATTGATTGGAATAAAATAGATATAAGCCAAGGTGATAAACTTAATGTAATACCATCTAAAGATAGGATAAGCATTTCTCTTCTCCCCTAGTCATCTGTAAGTGCTTTATAAATGTTTACATGTTATAGATGTGTGCATACACAAACCAAATGTTCGAGCTACCTCTGTAGTTCAATAAGAAATTTTATTAATACTGTCCAGCAAAAGCATAAATAGAAAAATGATAATTTTATGATGAGAGAGAAGGACTGCCTTTGTGCTGGATTCTACAATCTATTTCAACGATACAAAAAAATAAAATCAGAGGAATTTTTCTCTTTGACTCCACTGGATAATGCTGTGATACTCTTCAGAAAAAAACCCAGAATACTGTTATTTGTATTTTAGAAAAGAAAACGTGTGTGTAGTTAAATTGCATGGTGAACTACAGGTAATATAATGAAATTACTCTGGCAGGTATTTGTGATGTTTGCATTTTTGTGAAAGGTGTGGAGAAATAAAAAGGAGTGAAATAATCTGGGTATGAATATTGTGACTGCTGGGGATTTAGAAATAAAAACAAATCCCAAATATTGAAAAGGAAATATATATATTTTTAAAAAATCTGTATAATTAAGCTGTCACACTTCTTGAGTGGAAGAATAAATTTCATGTATAAGGAATTGCTTTACTGTAGATGTGGTAGACTAGACTGTAATTAAGGACTGGATTGTGTCAAACTAGATGTGGAACCTGTCATGGAGAAAGGTGGTGGAAAAGGGCTCAGACTGAGACCAAATGTACTTCTGCATTAAAATAGATACTGCCATAATTTAAATAACATAAAACCAGAAAGACAAATGGAGATGAACACAAGAAAATATTTAGAAATATGTAGTTTTGAAAATATAGACCATATACTACAGACAAGTAAGTCTTATTTCCTGTGGATGCTCTCAATTTCACTGTAAGAAGTACCTCAGAAAGACACTGAAATTTTGGCAGTGGATCAGAAGAGAATGAGCTTGAGGTGAGCTGAAGTTTCAAGGTAGGACTAGTGTTGTGACGTCACCATTAGTAAATTCAACAGAATACTAGACCCAGAATCACATAGATCATATTTTAGGATTTCTTCAGAAAGTGAAAAGTAAAATAGGGAGATCTTTGCCAAAACAAGTTACAGCAGTAGTGGCAGAGGACAGAGGAATAAGTTGTTGAATAGGAAGAGATTCTTAATCTAGAGGTTTGTTTAATTCCTTTTTTCTCTGAAGGTAACTGAAAGAAAATCAAAATAACTAAGAGTGACTTGGGAAATGGAAACTGTATGTAGGTAACAGAAGACTCACGCCATACCATGTTTACTTGAATTCTGTAAGTGAATTATAGAATTCATGGGTTAGGGTGGAATGAGGGCAAATGGAGCAATTTCACTAGATTTCAGGATAGGATTTAATAGTGCAGCATAAAGGCAATTAACTGAGGACAGCAGGGAAAGGTGATAAAAATTGGTTTTGAAACCAGATGTTCTAGTAAAAAAAAAAAAAAAAAAGAAAGTAAATAATAATGGTGTGGTGAGCAAATGACTACATGGCACTTTGCAGTGTGCTTGTCAGGGTGGACCTTGTGGGAAATCAGTTTTCAGTCACAATGGTTAGATGAAAGAAGTCTTAGTTTCCTAGGACAGCCAGGTTTATGAATAACTCGTTACCTGTAGACAGGGTTGTGTGTGCGAGAGTAAAATTCTGTCATGTATAAAATGACTAAAACCCACTGTCATGACTCCAGGTGAAGAGTCAGGAATATTGAACAGAGAAATAAACACTGTATTTAGATGATAGATGCTCCTGACCTGGGTACTGCTGCAGTGTTTCTGTGTGAAATCTTGACAGGACTTGAATTTGGGAGGCTAGATTTGCCTCTACAGGGCCAATGTCTTCCTCTGCTTTTTGTCTTGATAAGTCCTAGTTCCAGTTCCACTTCGCAGCCTTGCACCAGATGCTGTGAAAATGATGTTTAAGAGGGATGTGACATTTGTTAAAAAGCAAAGAGCCTCATGCTCCATCATGTACTTTATCTTAGTGAGCTGGAAGCTAGAGAATAGTTGCCATGGGATGTACGGTCTTAGAGTTTAGAAGTTTAGTATAGAGTTTGTGCCTCGTACCATAGACTGAAGTCAAAGAAAGAAGCCGACGTATACTGAAACATCAGCAGGTTTCCTAAAATAATAGATGACGTTTGGGATTAAATGCCTTAAACCAAACAAACAGAATCATAGAATCACAGAATGGTTTGGGTTGGAAGGGAGATCCAACCAAAGATCACTCCCTTGCTATGGGCAGGGACACCTCCCATTAGATCAGGTTGCTCAAAGCCCCATCCAGCTTGGCCTTGAACACCTCCTGGGATGGGGCATCCTCAACTTCCCTGGGCAACCCCACACACCATATCTGACTTTTCAGCATGAACACTATACAAATCACCATCAAGGTTTCGTTGGAATCAATTGTTTTCTTTTGTACAAAGAGTCCTAGATGTAGCATGCAAGCCTTGTCCTGGTAAACTGGGGCAATTCTTCTGAAACACAGACAAGACCTGTTAGCTAATCTTTCTTCCATGTATCTCTGTAAGGGGGCATGAACAGAAGTCTAGCACTTAAACAAGTGCAAATATTTTTCATTATATATTGTAGTCTAACAGGTATATTTAGGGTGCTATTAATATCTCATTTAGTGGTTTCTACTTAAGTGTAGATTTATTAGAATGATTAAATGAGGTGGATTTAGTTCCAGACATAAACCTTAAAGCGAATTGTGCATTATGACTGATGTCTGAGCAGAGAAACACCAGGTATTGTGGAATAAAAATCAAAGCAGCGTTTATTCTAATTAGTATTCAGTTATAGAAAGGTTTATTTCTGCAAGGCTATAGAACGTGATTCCCTCCCCCTGCCTCCTGTTACATCCTTCAGCAGCATTTAAGCAGGAGATAGTTAAAGGATTATAACTCAGTATATGGTGGAGTCTTAAAAATGAAAGCCGTGATTATTTAATGGCTCAGTTCTTCTGGTGTAATCTGGAAATCCAGATTACTTTCTTAATTGTACTGTGGTTCTTTGTATATATTTGCCTTGGAAGTTGGGTTTGGGAGCAGAGTTGTTACTGATGAACTTACTGGGAACCTGATATGAAAAGTAAACAGATTTCAAACTTATACTCTTCTCTTTTATAAATTAATGGGAATAATCATAAGGAGTCTTTATCCATAATACTCTCAGAATGCTTACTGACCACCACTAAAAATTGCATCTGGTTGATATAAATCAGTAGGTTGGCCTATTTTACACTGTTTTAATCACAAATTATAATTAGATGGATGTATTTTTTAGCAAAAGTCAATCTGAGACCTTTCTGTTATTGCAGCTTTCTTCATTCCTGAAAAAGTATTTTTAGAGTAATTCTTAGTCTGAAATATATTTAATAATCTGAAATATATGCCCATGAAAGATACTGCATATCTTCCACTGTGTAGGCAGTATAGAGACGGTGTAGTAAATAGATGACTAATGACAAAGAAATTTTCATCTGTTGCAAAATTTTTCCTACTAAGAAAAATACTCGAGAGTACTTTTAGTAAGAGCTGAAGGAGAAAAAATAAATAAATCAGTATCTGTGGTTATTTTTGTGCTGGGTTTTCTGCTTTTTTGTGTGTCCCTTTGACATCAGCAATGCTAAGGTAGATAAATGCCAGCAATATGAGACAGGTGTGCTGGTATCTTGGTATTAAATCATATCAGATCACTGTAAGCTGACTAACTGCCACTTAGGTTTATGTTTTTTGCATGTATGTCTGTCTTTTGGAGGAGGAGTTGAAAGCCATTATGGACTATTGGAATGCATTATGAATAATACGTAGGCCAAGACTAAAGTGGAAAGGAATAGACATATCGTTCCCTATAGCCTTTGATTTTTGTAGCTCTAAGGCTTTCAATGGTTGATATGCCTTATTACAGCTTTAATTGCTGTTTTGGTATAACATTCACAAGTCTCAGGAAAGAATATGGGAGTTTTGACTCATGCTGAGATTATTATCTTCGTTCCTCACAGTCTTGAGCTTTTGTGTAATTCCCTATATCTAATACATAATGAATAAATCACTGCAAAAACAGGTAAGTGCGTTCACATGCATTTTGGTGTCACTTGTCGAGTGGAAAATACCATGGCAAGTGTAAGACACTGGATATCAAGACAGTATGATTAAAGCCTCTAAATTTTATACAGTCCTAAATCCACCATATTAATAAAAAAAATTCAAAGATTTAATGTAAGAATCTTTGTATTTTTGTTCCCAATTGGATAGTTATCAATTATGATACATTCATTACAATTGCCATGTTTGGTTTTGGATTTTAAGTTTTATAAACTCCCTTTGTAAATTATTTGTCATATACTTTCAAAGATCCTTGAGTTCTAATCTTGTTCCTTGGCTTGATTTTGGACTATAATGATTTAAAATAATTTTGATGAAATTAAGAGGATTTATGATAACTTTTTCTTGCCCTTAAAATGTCATTGCCTAGATTTAGTTGTGCAAAATGTTGAGATTTAGGAATAATTATTTTTGTAGTAAAGGCTAGGCTATACATAACCACTACTATTCACTCCAATTTTACAGCTTCTTTAAAGGCACAATATTTTGTGTTGATTCCATCCTGTTCTGTGTGTGAGATTGTTCAAGATGATTGAGAAAGCACATCAGTTATGAAAGTAGATAATTTAAAAAGCGTGCTTAATGTAAGTTGTCAGAATCCAGATCTCTTTGCTGTCACGGATTGTCTTAGTGCTCTAGATTTATAGCTAATTTAAAAAAGAGTGGAGTACTAATTTGTACTTGCCGAAGTGGGCTATTCCAGAGCAACTGTTGTATTTGCTTAAAAGGAAGGAAACACTGTACTTATCTGAAATATTGTAGGACTTAATCTGACAGGTTTTTCTGCTTGTATGAGTAAGTCCAAAGGGCTCAGCAGACATACTCATGAATGTTTATGAGGGCTTCTGAACCTGAGATTCTGTCATTGACTCAGTTGTTTATTGTCTCCTGCTGCTTTGGTTTATATGTGTTTGTTTGGAATCTGCAGTTCACTCTGGGTTCATGGTCCTATATAGCATAGTAGAGTAGTTAATAAAGACAAAAATGAGAAGGTTTTGGTTTATATTTAATATCTGCACCATACATAGTATTTATTTTCCACACTCTGTTCAAGATCATCTCAATCACTAGTTGTTTGCAGCAGTGGTATCACTTCCCAGATTTCTGCCATAGAACCCCTCGAGGAGCCCAATCCAGGGTCTGCTGAAGTCATGAAGAAGCTTTCTAATGTTACTATAATGCATTCATGTTACCCAAATTAGTATTTTCTTTCTTTCTTCCTGTAGTATTAAAAATGAAAATTTGAACAAAAATTACCAATTAATAAGTCCACAAACACACTCTTCGTTCAAAGAATTCACCCTATGCCATGCTCGACTGCTTTTTTGACAGTAGAGCAATAGACATCATGGTCAGTCATTTGGTCTGCACTGCTGTCTCCTTTTGATTTATAATCCTTATGATGTGTGAAACCCAACCTGTTTAGATCTGTGACTCTCCTGGCTTGCCCTGCGAGCTTGCCATGCAATTATTTGGAACAAAGTACTTATTTTCTCATGTTGGGTGGGACAAAGCAGTTCAGTAAGAGCTGCTTGAAATACAGCACTGCACAAAGTGTAATGCAGCGTGGGCTTGACTCTGTGCTGTGATAGGAGCAAAATAGCAACAGCAGCACAGAGCTCTCTTGTGAAATCAGTTACAGCATGCAACCAGCTCAGGATTAATGTATACAGAACAGGCTCAATAAAAGGCAAGAGGACACCAAACCCATGAAATTCTATTTCCTGTAGAGCATAACCAAACAATACTGAAAACTGAATATAAATACCTTGCCCAAATGTAAAATAGGAGTATTGCAGTTAGTGTTGTTGGCAGCAGGAGTACTGCACTGTCACCCCAATGCAGAAAGGAAGTACTTCTTCTCACAGCACATAATGACTCTGGAGAACCCTAGCTTATTCACTCTTAAGTCACTTGCAACCACTGCTGAAATGTAGTCCTGACTGATAAAATCATGAGTGTTGTGGGGATTTTTTGGTCCCCTTGCCTCATTCAGTGCACAGTATAGTTACATCAATTGGTGAAGGAGATGAAGTCTTGGCAATAGATAATCGGTGTTTATTCAGTATTTTTGTTGTGTACTGTGTGACCCTGTTACTGTTAGCCACTGTCCTAGTATCTGTACTGAATTTAGGACGTTACCAGGTCCTTTGGAAACGCATCTATGTTGTTTTTATCAAATAATGTCAATGGAGTGAACGTGTATGTTAGCTGCTTTTTACATGACCTCTCCAGTATCAGTGTAGTGCGGCAGTTTAGTTGTCCAGGTTTTCGGGAAGGGCCTGTAATGCTCTTTTATGTTTTTCCCTGGCTTGAGGAAGATGCTGTTACTCTTTATCATCTTGCATTTGGAGGAGGATATGGGGAAACGGGTTCATTTCAGGTTCCCAAGCAAGTATGTTGCAGTTAACTTTCCTCTCTGCAACTCCTGCAGTTCTCATTATCTTCCTGTTCCCCAGCTGCATGTTTCCTCTGTGGCTTTGTCCTCCCTTGTCTCGATCTGGATTGTCTGCCATTTTAAAAATTGCTGAATGCTGGAAGGGTATTAAGAGAGTGTGATTAAACATCCGCAAACAGATAGTTCAGAGACATGGCAAAAAGCATATCCTTCAAATCCGTGTGTCAGAGTTGGGACCCAGGGACAGGGGAGAATAAAAAAAAACAAACCAAACACAAACCCCAACCTGTTACTTACTTTTGACAAATAGATGGATTTGTTTGTGACAATGCCGCTTCCGGTAGATATCCAGCATAAGAAAAATGTAACAGATGATTTACTGGACCACATTACTGAAGGTCATATTTTATAGTAAGGAAAACTTGGATTGCCCTGCATGTAGGTATTGCTTACTTTGTTTGCATGAGTTACATTAGTTGGCTCGTTAGTTTTAGAGGTTGCATTTATTTGTTGAGCACTGGAAATGGCAAATCTGGAAGCCATGCAGGATGTTTGATGGGGTAATTTGCATATCTTTATCTGGAAAGATTCTCCAGTTCAACTGTTTCACAGTGGTGCTGGTGTTTTAGCCTCTGCAACATGCTGAAAAGTTGAGGCACCCCTGTGTGTGTAAAGAGTTCTTATCTAAAGTGTTTATCCATAAAAATAATAAATGTGGCTTTGCAAAGCGAGCATATGCTAAGTATAAGACTAATGGCAAGCTCAAACAGTATACTGTGAATGGTACCTGAAAGAAATGTTGCAGTGAAAAAGAATCCATTCCAGAACATACTAAAAAAACCAAATGGTGCTTTGAAGATTGTATCATCAAAATGAATTATAAGGTGAATTCAGTACATGAACTGCAAGAAGAATGTGAACTAAAATAACTTAGGACATGTTAAGTGCAGAGGGAATTACAAGTTAAAGTAAACCAAGTAGAGGTGGGAATTGAAGGGATCCCACTTTTCAACATGGTTTAAAGTTCAGTCATCCAAGAGAACAAATGAACAATTTGTATGTCATAAAAACTAAGAGCTTTTATTTAGGTATTCTTGAAGGGCCAGACCTAAGTTGTTATTCTACCAATGAATATTCAAGCATTTTAGTGTGTCACCTTGATGGGGCTTGCAGTTCTCTCTTTTCTTTTCTTTTTTTTCTTTTTTTTTTTTTTTTCCAGTTACGTGCCTAAAGATGGGAATTGTCAGGGTGATTTTTGAAGCTAAACTTCAAATCTGGCTATTTATTTGAAGGCAACATAATACACAGGCACATTAAGCGGGGCTTGAAATTTTAAAATGATGTAAAGTTCACAAATGTGCCTTTGCTGTTCAAAAAAAAAAGCAAGCTATACACATCCACACCTTTGCGCACGTCCATCTTACCCATCTTCCTCTGTAGCCTGTTAATTATGTTGTATCCTCAAGAGTATAAGTATATGCTACCCATGGATTATGGGATGCATTTGCTGCCGCTGATGAAGAGACTTGGATGACTGTTCTCAACTGTCGCTTGTATTATTAAATGCACCCATTCCCTTGAGCATGTGATTTCCCAGTGTCTGATGGCATTGCGAGGGAGCTGCTGAGTGGAAAGCTCTGGGATGGAATCAAATGGCAATTGGGTGTGGAGCTACTAGAACACTTGCAGAGCTTAAGTAGGCAATATCCATTCCTCTGCATTAATTATAATGGTTTACGGATGCTCATTAATATGCCGCTTTTATTACTGAGACACATGGTTGTACTGCTTTCCTGACACCTATTATTTCCTCCCTCTGAACAGAACAAAGGAAACAATAGTCATCTGACATTGCCATGACATACGTTATTTCCCAATAAAAGATTGAGGTAATCAAATCAGTCCTGCATGCACAGTGCAGTATTCCCTTAGCCTTCAGAGAGAGACAAGTGAGAAAATTCTTAATGTGGTAATTTTAGACCTGACTGAGCAAGGTATGTGTCTAACTAAAAGTAAGTGGTTGACTCCAGTGAGACTTCTTACATAATTAGGCATTTAATTTTTTTACTTCCGTGCCGAATATGCTTTGCTGTGTTTATATCACACAGGTTAGAATAAACACAGACAGTAAGCATTCATCTTTTGCTGTGGGTGCCGGGGGGAGGTTGAATTCATCGTATCTGAAGAAACGATAACTGAATAGCCAAATCCACCTATAGCTTATCTCTGAATCCTTGGCAAATAGAGTGGGCTAGAGAAGATTTAGAAACTAATTTTCAGTGACATCACAGAGAAGTACTTGGAGCCAAAATAAAAATGAGTGGGAATCTGTAAGTGGTTGCTAATGGTTATTGCCAAGTAATTTTGAGTGCTCCATTATTTATTTATTCTTTTACTGCTGTAAAAGCACTGGAGTTTGGAAATAGCTCAGATGTTTAGGTTTGATCCACTGAGTATTTGTACCCGTTGCATGAAATGTTCATCAGGTGAAAGAAAAGGAAACAAAAAAGCACCTAACACAGCTGGGGTAGAAGACAAGCAATATACTTCCCATCCTATGGCTGCTTCTTGCTGTAACCACTGACACAGAGAGCTATGCATTCTTGTACTTGCTTTTCTTGCTTTTCTCGTGTTTCCCACTTGTTCAGTTGCAGATGAAAAGGATGAAGATTTTTTTTTTTATCTGTGGTGTTTTGTTTTGTTTGGTTTCTTTTCAGAAAAAAGTGGAGCTCTGGGTTTCATTTCTTTCAGAAAGAGGGAGAGTAAACCCTTCCCCAACTACTGAACAAGTGCTTCAACAGCAGATAATTGCAGGGTATTGGTGATGACGTCTATCTCTCACCTTGATTTGCATGGAACTGGGGGGCTTCAAGCTAGAAGCTCTTTGTGGAAGTCAGTACTTTCTGTGGGATTCCATGACAGGCTCCGGGGGCACTTGGGCAGGAGGACAGTGGGAGTGAGAGTCCCACACAGACTGAGGCAGCTTGTTTTCTGTTTATTCCAGCTGTGACAGCACCTGCTCCAACACATGGATATAAACAAGTCTATGGGACCAGATGGGATCCATGCAAGGGTACTGAGGGAGCTGATGGAAGTGCTCACTGAGCCACTTTTCATCATTTACCAGCAGTGCTGGCAAACTGGGGAGGTCCCAGCTGACTGAATTCTAGCAAATGTGATGCCCATCCACAAGAAGGGCCATCGAGATGATTTGGGGAACTACAGGCCTGTCACTCTGACCTTGGTGCCTGGGAAGGTCATGGAACAGTTCATCCTGAGTGCCATTATGTGACATTAGGTGGGGTTGGTCTCTTCTCCGAAGTCTTGGGCAATAGGACAAGAGGAAATGTCCTCAAGTTGTGCCAGGGGAGGTTCAGATTGGATGTTAGGAAAAATGTTCATGCTGAAACGGTTATTAAGCATTGGAATTGGCTGCCCAGGGAAGTGGTGGAGTCACCATTCCTGGAGGTATTCAAAAGACAGGTAGACGTGGTGCTTAGAGATTTTGTGTAGTGATGGTTTTCATCAGTTAGGTTGATGGTTGGACTAGATGATCACAAAGGTCCCTTCCAATCCAGACAATTCTATGAAATGTTTATGCAGTGTCTTGAGGTTTCTGTGCAAAGCACAGGTGCCTGTCAAAGTTCAAAGAGCATCTGGGTGACTCTTTTAATTGCATAGTTTCGTTTTAGGAAGTCCTGCAAGGGGCAGGGAGTTGGACTCAATAATCCTTGTGGGGGCTTTCCAATTTGAGAATATTCTATGACCTCTAATGGGGCTCAGTCAGTAGGCTGGAGAGAAGAGCTAAGGATGGGTGCTGAAGGGCATTTTTAGATGTCATTACCTAAATTCTGTCCACGTGGTGCTTGAGGCATGTGAGTGCTTTGTTTTGTCTTTCATTATGTGTTTTCCCTTTATGTGTTACTTATATTACTGTTCCTGTTGGTCTGGATGTCTACTGGGAGAGTTACACCTAGCGATACAGTAAATTATACCTAATACATAAAAATCATGTGCATGAAAACAAGCGTAATTAACTCTCACTGATAAAGGTAGGCATCAGAAATTTGTAAGCAGTGGGTTTTTGTGCTGAGTACTTAAAACTGAAGATTCCACATTAAAAAGAAGTATGATATACATCTTGAAATATAATTTCAGGTACTTTTATGATGTGTTTCTAAGCTCTGATCTGTGCTTTTTTTTTTGTGTGTAGACTTCAAAATCTCTTATATTGCTATGTTCCAGCAGTCAGTTAGAAATATGCTGGCCTTCACTGCAAATGAACTGTGCTGTAGAATGTGGTTGAGCTTAACGTTACCAAACCAGCATATCTGGTGTGCTGTGTTTGCATCTGAATATAGTTATTTAATTGTTATTTAAACCTTAATGTTCTTTTTGATGCTGCAGCTGTGATAAACCCTGTAAACTGTCCCCTAGGTCACACCAGACAGGTCCAGTCAGGCTCCCATCTCTTCTAGGTCTCCATGCTAGCCACATGTTAATGTGGTAATATATAAGAGGGCAGATAGCCTGTTCTTGCCTTGAAAATCGCGTTTGACAGATAATATTTCAAACTGCTGCAAGAGCTTAAGCTGTTACTTCTTATGAAATTGTGCAGGTATTGTGATAAAAAGCGCTTTCAATTAAGAATTTTTTGGTGCCAGTTAAAGACTCCATGCACTCCTCTGACACTTATCACTATTTATTTGTAGCATGCTGCAGCACTGAAATGCTCCGCAGGACTGATTGCTCTGAAGTGTCATAGGTTACATTCATGTGTGTCATATTGGCCACGTCAGCGCACGGCAAAAGCAACACTTATCTCCACTTAGCTGAGCCGCTTAAGCACTTCTCTCATCCACTGACAGACTCTGCTGTACGAGGATGAAAATACTTCTAATTTAAGGGAAATGATTTTAACCCTATAGCTGGGAACACACCTAGTTTTATAAGACGTGCAGTAGGTGGAGGATGCTGAAGTTGCTGCCTATGCAGGCAGGTATTCACATTTATGTGGACAGTGGAATTCGTCCATGGGGACCACTGAACACACATTTAGAGGCTTTAACATGGCCTTTTTGGCAAGTGTGGTGATAAATGGCTGTAGCTGGGGAAATGTCAGAAAAGTGAGTGATCCTTCCAGAAAGGAGGAAAGTAGAAACTTTGATGAATGATATTTGAATTCCGCTTACACTTAGCAAAGGGAGAAGGCTGAGAGTGTGTCCACATTGTGCAGCGGAGGGTGGCCCATTGTGCTGTGGTGGTCAGAGCGTGCCAAGGGTGCTGGGTGCAGGAAGCCAGGGACTTGCTGAACCCTGAGCATGGTGGGCTGTGCCCGGCTGTGCTGGCTCAGCAGCACCCGCAGTGCAAAGCTGCTGCTTCTCTGCCTCCTCCGGTGTCGTATCTGGCTGCTTGCTCAGTGCTACCTCTGGTATCTCTGGAGCATTTTGAAAAGGCCTTTTTTTGTTGTTGTTTTGGGGTTTTTTTCTTCTTTTTTTTCCTTTTCATGTAGTAATTTGAAGTCAATTTAATACTTTCTGTCACGCTTCCAGTATTATTATTATGTAATTAAGATGCTAATATAGTTACCAGAATTATTGTTGCACCCAGCTTACCCACCTTTTCGTGAAAGCCCCCAGTTAAATAATCAACCTTATTCAGTCATGTTAGGTATTTCTCATTAAACTGTAATAATTTGAAAAGTCTTCCCGTAAGTCAGGTGGGACTGTCTCATGAATGTATGATAATTGTATTGGCGATAGATCACATAAAAATATCTTCTGCTAGCAAGGTTATTTGCATTTCACTTGTGATGTTGCCTAGCTGACATGAAATCTCTTCTTTTTATTGCATTATTTCAAGGAAGTGAGTACTGGATATAAAATGACATGAAGACACATAGATCTTATAAGCTTGAACCAACACAAAGCCTAATGTATTTTGTTTGTTTGTTTTCCAAGCCCAGAATCAGTGCAGACATTTCAAAAGTTCAAATCTGATACTCGGCAGTGGCAGATCTTATTTATTAATCTCACTATCTAGTTGTGCATTTAAACAATACTGAAAGAAATGTTTGTGTAACACCGTTGCAATATTCTTGTTATGTTTGAGTTGAGACAGCTGCGTGGCCAAAATTGGGTTTTATTGCAAGTCTGCTTCTTCAAAGAGGTATGTTAGAAGCCAGAATTTGTATTGCTAAATGAAATTCAGGAAATTCAAGTACATTTTGGTGCAAAACAATAATAATTTGTTGAGCTGGTCAATTGCTTTTAAAGAAATGAGAACTATAAAACCCACAAATAAAAAAGTAGATTCTATCTTCTTTTGACATAAAACTGTTTTTATGGTGTAGTTAAATACATATCGTGATCAGGTCTTAAGACGTGAAACAGCTTTTGTGGCTTGTATCACTCAGCTAGCTTCCACTTTCTCTATATGTATAAGAATAAGACACAAGATGACCTATTAGGAAGCCTATAAGGACCAGTACTGCAGTATTCACACATACTGAATTATCCGTGATTGTGACAACGATTACTTGGATTTTAGGACAAGGGAAAAGTATGATTTATTACAGTTCTCTTTTTTTCTGACTGAGGTATTTGCTATGTCAACAACATATTCTATGCAGTTTCTGTATTAGAAAAATCTTCTGAAACCGACACCAGCTTTTCTGATGGTATTTATAAAATCAGAAACATTTTGGCTGGAAAACACCCTTAAGATCACCATAAGTGGTTACGGTGATCAGATGAGGGCGGTGCTAAAACTGGCTTCTTGAATGCAGGTTATATGAATGGGCTGTCTTTGCTTTCATCAGCCTTTTTCATGTAATCACTTAAAATCCAGGTTGTGTGAGTTCCGCGCTGCTGTGGTCTATTCCAGAGTTGTGTGACCCCTACATGCCTTTGGGTAATGTGATCAATGTTGTCTTGATAAATACATAGCGGGAGGGAGCATTGGGCAAGTTCAGTAGCTCTGTGAGACGGATACAGAAACCTCATCGGCGCCCTGCTCAGTGCTCATCAAGTCAATCTGATCTATCAGGTCAAACTTGTCTCTTCTCCCCTGCGGGACTCCCAGTTACATCTGGTTGTTCAGTGCTGCTATACACAGAAGAAATGGGAGACTGTATTTTGTACACATTATTGTCAGTGTCTGAGAACACCAGTTAATAAGGACATGGAAACAAGTCTGTTACTAATGCCTGTCATTGCCCACAGCCATTGCTGCAGCGTGTGGGCTGGTGAGAAACGGAACACAGGATAATCCAAGGAAGCAACATAACACAATTGTCTGTTTCCCTTCTTGTCTCATATTTTCCTTTCTGATTTTAATGACACAGCCAGTGGACAGTCTATAGCCCTTGGAGTTATTTTGGATTGTCCTCGATTATTGGATTTTTTTTTTTCTTTCATTTCTTTCTGACTTCCAAATTGCTGCCATCATTGCTCAGGAACCTCTGCTGAAAAGGACAGAACCTGTGAACTGTCCTGAGGGTGTGTTCATAGAACAACCAGCTAACTTAGTTGTAGACCAAAAGCTTTAGGTTTGCTCTTCCACAGAATGAAGTGTATTAACTGTTTCAGTGCATTTATTTTCCAGTAGCTTCAGTAAAGAAGTATATTAAGGTCACTGTTTTCTGGCGAGTCTTGCAGCTGGCAACATAAAGTGTTGCTTCACCACCAGGATAGCATTTCTTTTGCTGTCATGTGATGCTGCGGGTTAGCCTTCCTTTTTAGCTGATTGGGTAGGATACCTCTGTATATTGCATGTATTGATTTTTGAAAAAAACATGCTGTGAAATTAAATGAATAGGTAAATGCTAAGCTGTTAGAAAGAAAGGCCTCTTCAGTGTCTTTTAGGTTAGTATTTATCAAGACAAATACTTCCAATTTTAAATTCAGACAAAATATACAATTATTTTCAAATGTTTTTTTTTCTTTGCTAGTTGATTTAGTGTGAGTGTAATCTAGTTTGACGGTCCTAAAGGCAGAAGTCCCCAACTGGGTTAATACGTAGTGTAACACTGACAGTAAGAAGGAAAACTGCCATTCCCCTGGCAAGGGGTGAGCTATGAACTCCAGGATGCCTAGTCTTTGGTGACCGGCAGCAAACTTGTGAAATATGGTCAATTGTTTTTATTAGGTTATGTTACTGGGCCACCACTAAAAGGATTGCTTTGTTTTTACAATCTGTTTCTGTGTTAGAATCTTTATCTTCCTATCCATTCAAATATGAGAAAAAACTTCTTTACGGTAAGGGTGACAGAGCACTGGAACAGCTGCCCAGGGAGCCTGTGGAGTCCCCTTCTCTGGAGATTTTAAGACCCACCTGGATGCAGTCCTGACTAATGTGCTCTGGGCAATCCTGCTTTAGCAGGGGAGTTGGACTGGATGATCTCTGGGGGTCCCTTCCAACTTTGACAGTTTCATGGTCGGTGTCAATCTTTATGTCTTTCTCATGCATCTTCATCTTTGGTACTTCACCTTCTGTTTCCTTTTCCCAAGTGAAAAACTTTTGAATATTCTGCTCAGAAACTTAGATTTTGGAGTTCTTTGCCACAAAACATTAGTCACAGAATTTCAATTTTACATGTTTCAAGAAAGACATTTTCCTCTTATGCTGATTATTTCTTTTCCAACATTAGAAGCATCTCTAAATATGAACTTTAAATCAGAGTACAAGTGTGGCTGGCTTGTACAGCGAGAAAATGTTTAATTTCCAATTAAGTATTGGGGCAGCAATACCTTGGGGGCAGAAAGGCAAGGGGAGGGAGGAATTCGTCAGTAGTATTTGCTGACTGGGTGATTATTAGCGATAGGAGATACTGAAACTTAATTAGAGTTTCTGATCTGGAACAGTGTATTAGGTTTAATTATGTCTGGAAGTCTAGTATTTTACACTTTTAATTAAAATGTATGAATTTAAGAAGCAAAACTTGTAAATCTTATAATCTGGGCAAACCAGGAGCAAAAAGAAACTATGTTGTCTACATTATGTCATATAAAAAAAAAGAACAGTGGTAGAAGCTGAGGAAGGTGGAAAAAAGAACTTAAATATCTGACCTTTAAGAAATTAAATGGATTGTAATAGTGCAGAAAGCCAAGCTCCTTGGCAGAACACTGGCTGATACCGATGTGATCTGATATGTAGCAGTTCATCCTATTCTGTGTTGTCATGGGGTCACACTGTGCTGTTGAGTTTTCCATCTTTGACATGAAGGCTAAACATTGAAGGTCTGATACAGAGAGCATTTAGAATCATGGAAGTGTGATCTCTGAGCGTACTGCGGAAATTCTAGTTGCTGTTCAGTGTTGATGAGCTCCAGATATCTGTGTCTCAGCAGTGGATGAAACAATTCCTCTGAGATTTTTACAACACGGTTTAGGAGTGTTACCGAGTAAGTTGCTGTGTGAGATAAAGCATACAAATTGAAAACAGAAAGGATGAAGTAATATAGGGAAATGCACACCTAGAAAGTTTGTTGACTAACGTTATGCTAATTACTCTCAGTCACTGAATACAGTAATAAAAATGATACCCACTACAGTATGAACTTAAGTCATCAACCTCCGAGTTACTCCTTATTTTTTAATCTGTCCTGAAAGTCAGTGATCCACCAGCAAGACGTAGCTGACGGTGGTGATAGATACAGACCATTTCAGCAATCCTCTTGGTCTTGACAGCTCTACTCACTCATCTGTGGCGCTGAGACCACTGGGATGTATCTCCCTGGGGTTTGTTTTGTATCTCAGCAGATTTTTTTTCTCTCAAGTGATGTTTTTCTTTTATATTGTGAGAGACCGTGTTTATTCCTCCTTGGAGTCTGGATGGAAATGGCACAAATATAGTAACTCCTCACGTAAACTAACACGTAAACTAAACTCAGCTTGTTCTTTTATCTGTTTCTGACCTTCAAGTGGTGGTGAGTCTATTTAGCTCAGGTTGGGATTTTAAGTTGAATGTAGGTGCTAATACATCTTTCATTCAGCAAAAGGATCCAGAAGCAGTGCATGAGGTGGGGTGTAAGCATTTTAGCTGCATTAATAGACCTTGTGGGGTTGAACAGGAAACTGAAGTGCAAGCAAATACAGGCAATAAGCAGGATATGAAGAATGACTGATGTGCTCTCAGGGTTGTGAGAGTCTTTCTTCAGTTGCTGGAAAATTGGGAGAGTACCATGCACTGCTGGGGGAAACTGGTGAGCCCTAATGTCCTGGTGTATTCCAGCAACCTCTGTGCTGCTACTGAAATCTCTGCATGATTATTTTCATTACGTCACTCTCCTCGAGGTCATGAAATCATGAAATGCCGTTCTTAATTTCAAGTAGCTAGGAGTGGCTTAATGTACTCTGTAGAGGCAATATGCTGATAAAACCCGTGTTGGATTAAAAGCTAATGTCTTATGAGAACATATGGGAAGAGAATAAATGCCTGGGAACACAAGTAGATCCTCCTGGGTGGGTGGAAGTGAATTGGTAGTTTTGTTCTATTGAGAGTCTCTCTGGGTTTGGTGTAGACATGAGAAGTCTGCTTGTGCATGTCTGGAGAGCAGGGCAGGCACATGGAAACAAAAGGTTGTTGTTTGGAAGTGCAGGAATTGTTATGTAGATGGCTGTTTAAAAAATAAGTAGAGCCAAGGTTAGTGAACTCTGGATTTTAGTGACAATGACATAGAACAGTAACTTTTGGACCTTGTTGCTTCTTGTGCTGTCTTGGATTAAATTGCACAGTTGAATATCATAGTGCAGCAAATAGCAGTCCAGAAGCTTGTGGGGAAAAAGGGACAGAAACCCATATGAATTTATGACAATGACATGTTTATAGAGTGCAGTGTTTTCTGCCTCCTCACGCTGCACCAGTCGCCTAAAGAGCAAGGTCTTGGAAATCGCAGAAGTCGGAGCGATAGAGAAGGCTTTTAATGAGGCTTGCAGTCATTGAAAATATCTGTATGGATCTGGGCTTTGGTTTAGATTCCTTCTTCTCCTCCTTACCAGTGCAGAATGCTGCCTTCATGTTCTGTGTTTCCGGCAATTGTAAACGGGGAATAATTTGTTATTGCGTGTGTTACATAGCAAAATTTGTCTCAAGCACACAAAAACTCATAGAACTTAAGAATGGTCGTGACAGCACCGCCTGCTGTAGTACAACAGATGTTTCTTTTTTGAAAACTCAATCATTGTATCCTACAGGGACTTAAATGGGTTGCAGCAAGGCTAAAACTTTGTCCATAATTCATAATATTATCGTATTGCCAGAGAAATGATTCCCATTTGTAGCATCCGCTCCTTGGACATGTTTACAGATCTCCTCTCTATCTCTTCTTCTTATCAGAAAGTCACATGCTGATAAAAAAATACCTTATCTGAAGATGTTATTAATGAGTTAATTAGTATAATGAACATAAAGATAGATCTGGTAGTCACTGTTGTAGTGCAGGAATGTATCAGTTTTATATTACCTTATTATAACCGTTGCGTGTGGGGATTGTCTGTGGTCGTTGAATTTTTTCTTCATTAAATATACTGCTCAGTCTCCTGGAACTTTCAAGTTGAACTTCCCCTTTTTTCTCCTCTTTTTGCAACACCTGTTTTGATTAGGCATCCATTATTGCGGTTTTACATGTTAGTAGTCACGTTTATTGGAGGTTATTAAATCCAAAGAACTGAAAATTTTTTAAACTCCCCTATGAAGAGATTTTTGCTTTGGAATTTGCTTGGGTATCGCTGCATACTAATACACATGAATTGGAAAGATTGTTCTTTGAAAGACTGCAGAATTCTTTTGTTGGTGGTAAATTACATGTGGAATGAAAAAGAATACTAGACTTCTGTTGTCTATCGGCAACATGACAGTAATTTTAAAAAGCGATCTCTGCCAACGAATGATGCTACAGGAGGAAGACTTTGCACTCAGCCTTCCTCATTACTGCAACTTCTGCATAAAGTAAAAAGTACGGAGAGATTTGTTATGAAAGCCAGAGTGCTCCTAAACTTTGAGGCATGGACTTACAAAATAAAGGTGTGTTGCCTTGTTTCAGAGATAACTTTATGGCTCGTTACATTTTGTTGTGGAAAAGCACACATACTCAGTGTCTGCTACTCACATTTTAGCAGCCTGCTTCCCAGAAGATTTTACAGACATCTTGATTTCTTGACATTTGTTGCCTGTGAACATTTGGTGCTGGGCAAAGTTCTTCATTGTGGTTGTTGAAATGATCATTGAGCAAAGTCTTTTGAGGTCTCTGAAATTATTGATCCTTGTAGGTCTAAGTAGTCTCTAATTCCAACTGCTTCCTGGGAGTGCTGATACTTCCATACACCAAAATGTAGAGTGCTTCTTTCAGCCTTGTTGACTGTGCCACAGCCTCTATTGGCCTTGGTCAAGTCTCTGAAATTCAGGAGGAGTTTAGTGAGGATGGATCTAGATCTGTTGCAGGGTGTTACTTGATTAGGGGCTGGTACTAAGAGCATGTTGTGAAAGCCAGTAGATAGCATAGTAGGTTGCCATTCAAAATACCAGAAATGTCTCATTAATCTTAACATTAATGTATTAATGATGGCTTATGGGAGTTTTGTGAAGACTTTCACCCTGAGTTCTCCTCCAGGATGAATTATATGACCTTGTGGATTAGAGTAATTGTCCACTTTAAATTCTGTAATGGCCTAAGAACTCTTAGAAGCTGATTACAGGGAAAATATCTGTACAGCTGGGGGCTTCTCATTTTGAACTAACATAGAAAGTGAGGTGGTATTGGCCTATTGCTTGATAAGGAAATGAGAGTGAGCTGCTACTGTGATGCAGCAGGCAGAAAGGTGAGGAATTTTTACTAGTAGCAAAGATGCTTTAATATTGCACAAGAAATCTTCTTAGACCTCGTTGGAGATATTGTGTATAGTTCTGTCATGTCTGTTCCAGAAAGATGGTTTTAAATTGGGAATCTGTTCAGCTATTGCTGCAAGGGTGTTTGCAGGAATGCGTAATCCATCTGATAAAAATGGATTAAAGAGAATTGCTTTTTTTAGCCTAGCAGAATGAAGCATGTGAAGAGTTATTCATACCATGTACATATTCAGTGGGAGATAAATATCAAGAAAGAAGAAGAAAATTTTTAAAGGACACCATTTTTGTAAGGATAAATGATACAGAATTTTAAACAATAAATTCAGCTTAGAAATAAGAAGAAGGTTTCTGACCACTCAAGGTGTAAAGATGCCAGAATTTGACTGATTCCATTTACAGTTATTTCATTGACAAATCTGAAGGTAGAATAGCCTGGGATGGGAAAGGGCAGAGATAGGCTTCAAGAGTTTGGTAATTTCTTATATAGCTGCAGTTGCAGCTGGGGCAGCACTTCAGAGCAAAACTTCACATGCTCTGCTTTACTGTTAGTTGTCTGTGGACGAATGAGAGGGGGTGATTATCATTAAAAGTCACCATGGTGATGTTTATGAAAAATGTTTATGGGTAAAGTCTTAGTGGTTTACTACTTCTGTGTGCACCTGGAAGAGGGGTGGGACATTATCTGCATGAGGGATGATACCTGCTGACATTCTACACCAAGCAGCTTCTCTGGCCTGCAGGCCCAGTTTCATCCTGTGGCGCCACAGAAGGAATGAAACCGGCTGCAATGCCATCCTCCTGCTTTTTGGTGTCCTTCCTTGGTGGCAGTAGTTGAGGTGGTTTGGGGATGTGAATGATCTCTGATCCTGTTCATAGATACCATGACTGGATTCATGGCACACTTAAGTTCTCCATGACTGGTACATGGTATTTTTACTTTATGACAAATAAGGTGTTGGGGTGATTGATCTGCCAGATTAAGGTGATGCCAAGTATTTATCAGACCATGAACATGATTCCAAAGAACAGGGAAGAAATGGGTTTCTGACAGTGATAAGTTATGATGTATTTATTAGGTCAAGGTCTTTTTCGCTAAGGAGGAGGTGCAAAATGACAAGTGTTTTGCTTTGTAGGTGATCTGTGCTGTTTCAAGGTGTTAAAAAGACATAATAAAGAGGTGGTTTGCATTTAAAGGGAAAGGATCAAAAAGAAAATCTCTATGTATGTTTAGTAATTGGATTATTGAGTAAGAATGCTAATGTAACAGTTAAAGGCATTGAACCAAAAACATGAATGGAACTATGTAGGGGAAGCAGTAAATGAAGAGATGGGAACATTTCTATCTTATTTCAGGCAGAAACCAGAGGTTTGGACACAGAAGGTTTGGTTTTGTGGCACAAATAACTGGGTCAGGATGAAGTAACGCAAGGATGCATGTAGCAGAAGTCTGACTCTCCTCAGAATATGTTCCATGTGTTAGATGTGATTTAAGTGTGGTTTAAGATGGTAGTTTATCTTGCTGTTTTACACGGCTGTTACTATTTGTGTATCTGTGGTACATACATCTATCTCAAAGAGATACATGAAAAAGCAAGTCAAAAAAACCAACAAAAGCACAACAGGAAAAAAAAAAAACACCAAGAAAATGCTTACCTTTTCTCATTGAAAGAAAACTGTCAAGGAAAAAAGCCTTACTTCAACTACTGATGAAGTGCGACTGTTACAAGCCATGTCATATGCAGCTGTCTTTAAAGAGAGCAATGAGAAAGGGTGGCCTAACTGAGGCCAAGTTTAAAAAGCCACCCAAGGAATATTTCCCCTCCTCAACCATCCTGTTCTTATCTGAAAAAAGCTTCTGACTCTATAGATTAAATTGATGCCTGTCCATGGATATATTTATTCTGAACTATGCAATAGGAAGCTAAAACCAAAAATCAGTCAGTAACCTGACTTGAATGAGGGAAAAATGAAATTAATGGGATAAAAGTTACTGAAAAAAAAATCAGGTCTCACAAGCACATATGCAAATGTTTAGAAATCAATACAGCTCAAGCCAGAGCAGTAAATAAAGATGAGCACTACATTCAGCTCTTGTATCATTTAAGCATCTGGTCTACTACAGTTAATGCCAAATATAGTTCATGTAAAATAGATGTAAATGAATGTCTGTTGCAAAAGCGACTGAAAAGTGAATATCTGCTAAATGGAATGTTGCTGTGGCAGAGTGACAAGAAAAGAGATTTCAGAATTATTGTACAAAACTCCCAAAAGCCAACAGCATTTTTTGCAGCTGCAGTCGGGTTAACTGGGATTCCAGCATCTCTTTGGAAGAAATGCAGTCAGTGTTTCAGGAAAATGAATTTCTGCTATTTAAGAGACTGGCTAAGCAATATCTGTTGTATTTTGTCTAATTCCAGTCAGCATTCTAAATATGCATTTGTCTTCCAGAGCTAAGGGCAATCTAACACGGAAGAGAAAGCTTTTCCTTTCTGCTTCATACAATGTCATGTCAGCTCTGATATGGATCTGGGCAGAAGGGATGCGAGCGCTTGAGTGCATGGTGCTCTCAAACAGATGGGCAGGCAAGCAGCAGAAAAAGGCAGGGCTGAGCCAGGAGGCAAAATGCAGTTGGCCAGTACTTACCAAGACCATAGAAATCCCTCCTGGCCTCTCCTCTTCTTCTTCCCCACCACCAATCCTACAAAGAGGTCACAAGTTTGGAAGAGAAACAGTCACGCTTCCTCCCTGCATTTTCTCCTTGGATCATGAGGAAAAGCTTAATTTAAGTCTCTGGTCTGGTCTTCAGGAGGTGACACACATCCCTTTTGAGGTATTACTGGGAGTATTTGATGATAAGAGTAGTTTCTGTGGGTTAACTGTATTTTTGTTGTTGCAATATTTACAAGTTGAAGGGTTTGCAACAGTAGCCATTGGAGTCTTCCTCTTGTGTCTCTGTGGTGGGGTCCTTGAAGTTGTCCAAGTCTTGTAATTTGCAGAGTCCTGTAATTTGTTATACAGCATCAGAACAATTTCCCTCCTTTCACTTCTCTGGCTTTCTACCACTAAGCAAATGTAACAGTTTTGTAGGAAGAATTATTTCTGCTATCAAAAATACTGTTGTGTGTGGGGATTGAGAGTTTTTTCTTCCTCCCTGGTTTCTTTATCTTCTCAGTGGGAGCTTGATATTAAGATGGTGCTTTGCAAGCATAATATTTGTCACCATGGCTCCTGAGGAGGAATAGGACCTTGGCCTATTGTCTCAGCCAGGAAATTGTGAATTACAATGTAAAAGGAATATTTGGCTTCAGTAAACTAAACAAAACATGGTCTGTGAAAGCTAAATTGCGGTATCCAATTTGAATAATCAGTCAGAGTTTAAGTACTTCCACTATTAGAGGCACTGAAATTCTCAGAAATCCAGCAGTACACTTCCTTGTGAGTGTATCACAATGTTATCCTATAATTTTTGCCGCCAGTCCAAATGTTCATGTCTGTTCTTGTGGTACTAAATGAACAAAATGGTGTAGGTCGTGGTGTAAGAGCACTTTTGCACGAGGAATCACATTGGAAACAGCAAAGCCTGGGGGTTTACCTCTACATGATTTGCTACTTATGATTCTAAGTGTCCTTTTCTCAAGAGGTATGAACATAATCGGGGCTGTTAGGTTGATGGTTGGATTAGATGACCTGAAAGGTCCCTTCCAACATAGGCAATTCTATGATTCTAAGGCTAGACAAACCATAGAAGTGGAATGTAGAAGTTCTTCAGATGCCTGTTCAGTAGGGGCACCCTGCAAAAATATTAAATACTCAGTGATTATACTCTCCTTTATTACATTTCCGTTCCATGGCAGTAAGATGAAGGTTTATGTCCAGCTGACTATTTCTGAAGCTTTGTGCATACTTTTAGTGCTACTTTGGTAAAGAAAATACAGCTGTCTAAAAGACATAAAAGCAGCAAATGTGTAGGGGTCTTTGGAAAAAAATATCATTATTCCATTTTTGAAAACCTTCTTTAATATGCTTGGTGATTAGTTTAGTCAAAGCCAAGACTGAAAACGTCCGCTGGGGAGATGATGCCTATCCAGATGTATTGCTGGATATTTTGTTGTTGGAGAGAAACAGGCATTTTGTCAGTGCTCTGGCTTCCTGGTTAGTTCTCTGATTTTCATAGCAGCTGGTAGTGTCAACAGAAACACCAATAAGATGATGTGCTCTAAATTTGTTGAAACTTCTTTAGTTTAGCATACCCTTGAGATGCTCTTTCAGCCTCTTGTCAGCTCCTGCATCTTCCGGGTTTGGAATCATTGCTGCAGCCAGACTTTTAGTTCATGCTTCTCCTGACAGTGTATGATTGACTTGTTCAGGCAGTGGGAGAAAAGGAGTCCCGGAGTCCTTGTCCGGGAGAAAAGGAAATCCTACTTCAAATGAGGATGGTCCCTATTAGAAAGCTTTACCTATTGAAGTAAGATCAGAGAGGAAGTAGCAGAAGTTATGAGCACAGATAGACCAGATTAGCTAGAACTAGTTGAGCTGTGATTGTGACTACTTTCCTGCTATGAAAAGGTTATATTGGAATACTAGCCTAGATCTATAACAGTTTGTACTCTGCTTTACTGTCCCTGAGCCTTATGTTGTTTCATTGAAATTCATCTTGATGTAAGTTTTTCTTGTTTGTTTCATTAGAGACCATTTCATATTATCCAGTGCTAAGAGAATTTGCTTCTACTTAATTCTTCTGAGGCTTTTGTATTTTGACAGTGCGAAGGCAGCATCTGAACAGCCAAAGGTGTCATGCTCTGTGCCTTCTTCACCTATCCATAGGATTGCCTTTGGATAGATGACTTCATGTGGAAGGTGGCCTCCTGGTAATGGACAGGTATGCATTATATGCTGTGACAGACAGGCTATGGTTGTCCCTCCAGTCGCTAACAAGCACGTTTCTGTGCAGGCTTTTTTTTTTTCCTCACTTCTAATGATTCTTCTCTAATGGCTTGGGATTTTTTTTTCTTGGCTCTTCTAGGAGAGAATAAGTTGGAGTGCAGATTCCTGTAGATAATATGTAGCCTTTCTCTTTTCAACTTAAATATTTTGTTGGTCATATCTAACTTGAAACTTAATTTAGAGTAAATTTTATCCATCTGTGTGTACAATCAAAACTGCATTAGGCTTTGGGGAAAAGCTATGATACGTACCAGAAATACATGTTAGCTTTATTACAGGACTGTACCATTCAGATTGCCCCCCCTTACATCTGTGACCATCATTAACTGTGCAAAAGGCCAAGCTGTAGCTAACCACTACTGTATCTGTGTTGGGGCTGTGCCAGTGGCATTAATGGGGAAGACAGCAGCATGCAATAACCTTCTGGACTTGAAAGTGTTATGCCTTAGACTGCTCTGCCAGCTCAGATGCTTATTTGGGAAAGCAGACATTNACTTTAGTACAAAAATGTCTTGAAGAACTGTAATCACTAGATCAATTTGTAAGTGCCTAGAATGGTGGGACAATGTCTTTACCCTTAATTTTACAAGTCGTAGTCTATATGTCTGAGAATTATAACACTGAACTGAGTCAGGACCATTGTATTATATCTGTTCTGGTCCCTTTTAGTCATAATACAGTCTGGTTTTGGATGTGTTTTATTCTCGTGCATTGTGTGCATAATGACACAAAGTTAATTACTTTTTATTTTAATTTCTGTATGGTTTTAGGTGTTGCAGGTTAGTTCTGTCCCTGCTTGAGATTCTTCTACATTCCAAAGTCAGCATGTACTTCTCTTTGATTTTCAAAATGTAAATTATTAAAAGGTGTGGTCAGAAGTTGTGTAGCCAACAATATTCAGTTTACCTGGAGGTCAGTTGTCAATCAGCTGCAAAGCATCTGAAGGTGCTCCCTTTTTTCTGTGTGTATTTTCAGTTTCTCACTTCTTCCCCAGTTTCACATGTCCCCGATTTTTTTTTTTTTTTGTTTCATTTG
>VZTM01006629.1:3307-21761 GCA_013400555.1 Jacana jacana | reverse complement strand
GCCCAATAGTTCCCTGTTTAACCATTTTGCTTCTCTCCTAAAACTATACAAAAGCAGGCAGAACTACCCTGTCAACATCCACAGGTAGAACATAGGATATTCGTGAATTGCCAGGAATGTACCAATGCATCTGTGAAAAAGTTACTGTCTCTGCTTATAAACACTGTTCTCTCTGTGCTTCCTGCCTTTGTGTGTTTGTGTGTGTTTTGAACTATTTTATTTTTTTCAAATTTGCAGCACTCTTGTTTCAAATAAAAGCTAAATATTGAATGGCCAAGGCAAGGGAAAGGGCTAGGATTACTTCAGTTTTCATAGAAATACATGGAATGAACCTGGAAATACATGGAATATAAGAGAGAACAGACAAAGACTTAAATATTTTTTTTCTTCAATTGTGTAAATAATTCCAAGAGCTATCTCAAAAAGTGAAAAAGTCATTAACATAATTTATAGTGAACACTTTTCCCCAGATTACAACAACATTTTTTAAAGTAAGTTATTCCTACTTGTCACATAATTACTTTTTTTTTTTTAGGGCCAAAGTCTACCAGCTTCATTCATTGATCATCGTTACGATCAGCCGTTACTTAGGAAAGTCTTATTACTGGGGAGAGGCTGTTTAGTGGGCTTCTAGAATAGGTTTTGATTGCAAACAGGTATTCCTACTATGCAGACATAATGATACTGTCACCTTACTTTACAGAGAAATACACTGTATCTTAAATGAAGGGCCTAGGTGAGTGACTGATATTCCCTCATGGGAGCAGAATCAGCATTTTCTGTTTTGTGTAGTATTACAAAGTTTATATTTTTCATATAAATAAAGACTTCTGAGGTACCTGAAAAAGGAAAATCAGATATTTACTGTTTTCTGAAGACCATTAAGAGTTGATTTAGATCATTGGTATGAAGTAAAACCACCATATTGAGGCTCTAAGTTGCCTAATTATACCCTGCTGACTCTCAGTGGTGTGGCAACTGCTTCTTTTTGTTCCTCATATTGTGATGACTGTTAAAACTGAAGAACCTAAGCTGCCATTTTTTCCAAAGGTGAAGTAAGTCTATGTGCCACATTTAGATTTCTGCAAAACCTGGTTTTGAAGAACTGGAGGAAATAAGCATCAAAAAGCTGTGGGGTTGCCTTTGCAGTTTTAAAAAATGTTGTATTGTTTGCCTCTGTTGCCTGGAATAGTCCCCATATTAGTTTATTAGTTTACTAGAATCTGTGTCATTAGTCAATTACAATATCATTGTGGAAGATGAAACACATTTAAGGAAACAATTTCCTTCTTCCTAGACAACCATCCCTGTCATGATTCCTAGATTGGTCTATATTTGGGGTCAGACAGCTCTAGATCTCAATTGGAATTTATATAGAGTTCCAGACCTAGTATATTAATTACTCTTTATTTAAAAAAAAAAAATCTTGTAAAACCCCTTTTGCTGATGAGAACAGAAATACTGAATTATATAATATAGAATTATAATTGCCCATTAACACTGCTATGCATGATCTTTACAAGAGTATTTAGATACCAACAGAAGGGAATATGGTAAGATACCTTAAAAAAGGTATGCCTGCAAACTGTGGGTTTTTTTACTGTATGTTGAATAAATTTTATGGTGTATAATAACTTCATGAAGAAAAACACAACTCAATCTGAAATAGTTTTTTTAAAGGAGATTTTTCAGCCTGAATTATTGAAAATACTATTGTATAGTTGTCCCAGTTCCAGGAGGGACAGGGTTAATTCTCCCTTGGCTCTAGCATGGGCACAGGTGAGCTCATCCCATGTGAGCCATGCCTGGGGGGGAGCCGGGAGCTGGCCTGGAAGGGGAGGGGGACAGGAAGTCGGTGATAGTGGCACATGGTCAGGGACCATCTGGGGTGCAATCGGTGACCGGTTGGTACCATAATCATGCTTTTATACTTTTATCCATGCTACTGTTACTGTTTTGTTGTTCTGTTAAACTGCCTTTGTCCAAGTCCACAAGTTTTGCCTCTTTTTCTGATTTTTGTCCTCCTGACTGTGGATGAGCTCACGAGAGAGCGGCTGCCATGTGGTTCTTTGTTGCCGTCTGAGGCTAAGCCAGGACGATAGTATCCACTACAACGTACATTTTACAATAGAGAGACTGAAGTTTTGTAGAGTAACTGACTGATTAACCGAAAACTTTGGATTTTTGCTAGGTTGCTGACCATGAGGGTAAGTGATATAAAAGAGAACATGCAATCAGACAATGAAGCAAAGGATCAAAGAAGGTGTGTGTTCAGGCCAACAGGAGGTAAATGTACAATTACACTGCAAACATTTTTGACTTGTTGTCTGCTTTATTAGTAACTATGATGGATGGTAGGATAGTAGAACACTTATATTGAAACCTGACCTTTAACAAAGTGGCAGTAACCTGATTTTGATAGAAACAAATAAATACACAGTGAAATGTATGAACCGTTGTGCTCATTGCTGTCAATATTGCAGGAATGTAACTGTAGTCACACTCTAATCTGAGATAAGTGGCATTTCTCCACAGTGAATCAGGGAAACAGAGCTTTTATAGAAGAAATTGCAGACCAATACATTGGAAGAGCTTGAAACATTAAAAAAAATCAACCAACAAACAAACAAAAAAAGAAAAGAAAAAAATAAAAATAAAAGGTAGGCCAGATTGTTATTGTAGGCCTGTTGAACTAACAGGTGATTAACATTATAAGCAAGGTATAGGGATATACAAAACCCCCTATAGCTCCTGGTGTACTATCCTGTATGCACCAGGTGTGAGTATAGCTACTCTAGGCAGTGGCAAAGCTGCCACAAAATTGATTTTGTGGTTGCCTTGTCTTTATCTTCATGGAATCATAGAATCATGATAGAATAGATTAGGTTGGAAGGGACCTTAAAGACCATCTTGTTCCAACTTGCCTTCCTTGGGCAGGGACAACTTCTAATAGATCAGGCTGCTAAAAGCCCCATCCAGCCTGGACTTTACGCTTCCCAGGAAGGGGACATCCACAATTTCTCTGGGAAACCTGTTCCAGTGTCTCGCTAGAGAATTCTCACACTAGAGAATTTCTTCCTAGTACCTAACGTAAATCTCCTCTCTTTCAGTTTAAAACCATTACCACTCATCCTATCATTTCACTCCCTCATAAAGAGTCCCTCCTCATCTCTCCTATTGATCCCCTGGAAGGCTGCTATAAGGTCTCCCTGGAGTCTTCCCTTCTCCAGGCTGAACAATCGCAACTCTCCCATCCTGTCTTCACAGGAGAAGTGCTCCAGACTTCTGATTGCCATCCTGGTCCTCCTCTGGACTTCTTATATCGGGGTCCATGTCCTTCTTATATTGGGGGCGCCAGAATTGGATGCAGTACTCCAGGTGGTATCTCACAAGAGCAGAGAAGAGGGGCAGAATCACCTCCCTTGACCTGCTGTCCCACACTCCTTTTGATACAGCCCAGGATACGTTTGGCTGTCTGGGCTGCAAGCGCACTTTGCTGGCTCATGTTGAGCTCCTCATCAACCAACAGTCCCAAGTCTGTCTCCTCAGGGCTGCTCTCAAACCATTCTCTGTCCAGTCTGTGTTCGTACTAGGGTTTGTCGTGACCCAGGTGCAGCACCTTGTACGTGGCCTGGTTGAACTTCATGAAGTGTCATGGGCTCACCTCTCAGGCTTGTCCATGTCCCTCTGGATGGCAGTCCTTCCCTCCAGTCTGTTGACCACGCCACACAGCCCGGTGTCATTGGCAAATGTGTTAAGGGTGTTCTCAGTCCCACTGTCCACCTCACCAATAGAGATGTTAAAAAACATCTGTCCCAGTACTGACCCTGAGGAATTCCATTCATCACCAGTTTCCACTTGGACATCAAGTCATTGACAATAACTGTTTGTGTACAGCCATCCAGCCAATTCCTTATCCACGAAGTTGTTCATCTATCAAATCCATGTCTTTCCAATTTGCAGACCGGGATGTTATGCAGGACAGTGTCAAACACTTTGCCAAAGTCCAGGTAGATGATGTCTGTTGCTCTCCCCTTATCTACTAAAGCTGTAGCACCATTGTAGAAGATCACTGTATTTGTCAGTCTTACTTGCTCTTGAAGTAACGTTGGCAGTCACTGATCAGATTCATATTTTCCATGTGCCTTAGTAGATTTTCTAGGAGTATGTGCCCCATGATCTTGTGAAACACAAATATGAGCTTGACCAGCCAGTAGTTCCCCAGCTCTTCCTTTTTTCCCTTTTTAAGTTTCCCCTCTTCCAGTCAGTGGGAGCTTCACTGGACTGCCATGACTTTTTAAATATAATGGAAAGTGGCTTAGCAGCTTCATCTGCCATTTCCCTCAGGACCCGCAGATGGATTTCATCAGGTCCCATGGACTTGTGTACCTTCACGTTCCTCAGATGATTTCAAACCTGATCTTATTCTATAGTGGGAGATTCTTCATTCTCATAGCCCCTGGTTTAGCCTTCTGTGACTTTGGCAGTGTGGTTTGAGCCCTTGGTGATAAAGACCAAGGTGAAAAGGTCATTCAATACTTCAGCTTTCCCCATATCCTGGGTGACCAGGTCTCCTGTTTCCTTCCAGAGGATGTCCACATCTTCCCTAGTGTTTTCTTTATCTCTGACATATTTACAGACAATTTTCTTACTGTCCTTGATGTCCCCGGTCAGATTTAATTCTATTTGGGATTCAGCTTGCCTAGTCTGGATTCTGGCCTCTAGGACAGTTTTACTGTATTCTACCCAGTCTACCCATCTTCACTTACACCCTCTGTAGGCCTTCTTTTAGCTTTTGAGCTTGTCCAGAAGCTCCTTGTTCATCCATGCAGGCCCCTTGGCTTTTCTGCCTGACTTCTACTTGGAATGAACCACTTCTGAGCTTGAAGAAACAGATCCTTGAATACTTACCAGCTTCCTTGGGCCTCTCTCCTCTCCAGTTCTTTATCCCATGTTAGTCTACCAATCAGACCCCTGAAGGGGCCAGTCTGCTCTCCAAAAGTGTAGGATAGTGAGCTTGCTGCTCACCTTCCTTCCTGTCCTAAGTATATTGAACTCTATCACTTCATGGTTACTGCAGCCGAAGTTTACACTTTAGCTTGACATTCCCCTCTAGCTCCTCCTTTCTTGTAATGGCTCCCTTCTCCTCAGCCATTTGGAGAAGAAAGTTGTCATCAACACAGCCTGAGAACTTCCTGGATTTCTTGTGCCCTACTGTGTTGTCCCTCCAACGGATGTCATTGGCTGAAGTCCCCCACGAGGACCAGGGCCTGTGAACGGAAAGCCACCTCTATCTGTCTGTAGAGGGCTTCATCTGCTAGTTATGTCTTCATCCTCATCATCCTGATCAGGTTACCTGTAATAGACCGCCACTGTAACATCACCTGCCCCTGTGTTCCCTTTAATCTTGACCCATAAACTCTCTGTCGTCTCTTCATGCATCCCCAGGTGGAGCTCCATGCACTCCAGATGTACATTGATGTATAGGGCAACACCCCCTCCTCATCTACCCTGAGATGAAGAGCCTGTGTCCCTCCTTTCGAACACTCCAGTCATAGGAGTCACCCCAACATGTCTCCACGATGCCAATGAGATCATAGATTTGGCAGCATGTGTATGTCTCTAACACCTCTTGTTTGTTCCTCATTCTACCTGCAGTTGCATAGAAGCATTTCAGCTTGACCCCCAGTGAAGCTGAGTTATCAGCTGGAGTGCCTGTATTTCCTTCATGCTGCTCTACAGGTTGGCTTCCTTTGAGGTGTTTTATCTGTGATTTCCCAGTTCCTATTGCCTCAGGACCTCCTGGGTCATCTCCATAAGACCTCAAGTGTGCTGCAGCATATCCAGCACATCTCAGAGCAACAGATTGAGGACCTTCAGTAGCAACACATCCTTCAGACTTTGGAGTGTCATCCCTTGGCTTGTCACGAGCAAGCCTGATAATAGACCTTTCCCCATCATCTGGTTTAAAGCTTTGTCAATTACCTCTGCTAGCTCACGAGTTAAGACCCTCTTCCTCCTTTCAGAAAGATGAATCCCATCAAATGCCAGGAAGCCTGGTTTGCCATCCCATTGTCAAAACCCCCAAAATTGTGGTGGTGACACCAGCCACAGAGCCATGTATCAATAGACTAAACACATCTGTTTCTTTCAGAGTCAGTGCCTATAACTGGAAGAATAGAAGGAAAGATAACTTGTACTATAGATTTCCTTATTAACCCTCCTAAGGTCCTGAAGCCTCTTTTAATTCCCCTTCGTCTACTTGTTGCCACTTCATCACCACTCACGTGGAAGAGCAACGGAGTAATACTCCAAGGGATATATATAAAACATTTTCACACTGGCCTGTTTCTACTTGATTTTAGAATCATAGAATCATAGAATCATTTAGGTTGGAAGAGACCCTTGAGATCATCAAGTCCAACCATCAGCCCTACTCTACAAGTTCTCCCCTANCACACTATTCTTTATGCAAGCCAGGATGCCATTGGCCTTCTTGGCCACCTGGGCACACTGCTGGCTCATGTTCAGCCTCCTGTCGACCAGCACCCCCAGGTCCTTTTCTGCCAGGCAGCTCTCCAGCCACACTGCCCCAAGCCTGTAGCGATGCATGGGGTTGTTGTGGCCCAAGTGCAGGACCTGACACTTGGCCTCGTTGAAGGCCATGCCATTAACATTGGCCCATCTATCTAGTCTGTCCAAGTCCCTCTGTAGAGCATCCCTGTCCTCAAGCAGATCAACACAGATCAACACTCCCACCCAACTTAGTGTCATCTGCAAACTTACTAATTGACTAATTCTTCCCACGATCTTCACTCCAAATTCATTCTGTCCTCTTGCTCCTGCACAGAATTCATTCCTCACGTGTAACAGAAAATGAGCAAGTTCTCAAACTTAGCTCATCCTTTTCTTCACTAAGAAAGAGTTTTTAGCATATGTCTCTTGGAGGAGCTAAGCAAGACCATACAATCACTGTTCAATTTTCAACTGAAGGAAATATATATTTCTCCCTGATCTCATATCCTACAGAATAATTTGATCATCTAACTGATGTTCTGATTGGTAGCAAAAATAAAAATAATGAAACATCAACTTTTTCTCAAATTTTTATTTTCTTCAACTGACTTGTTCTAAATTTCTGGTTGGTCTTCATCTGTCCTCCAGAAAAACAAACTTTGTCTCAAATTATTTTTTTCTTTAACAAAAGCATGGTGACTTTTCTATCAGTTCCCCACTACTTTTGACTTTTCCAACAAACAAAGACCTAAAATCCTGGGTAGGCTGACAACTATGAAGTATCTTTTACAAATGCCTGCGTATCTGGATCCAAAGAGGATTTTTTCTTAATTTCTTTTCCATTCTTCACAACAACCTTCTTCATAGCTGTAGATCATCTTCAGGAAGCACCTATTCAAACATAGCATGGCATCAAGCAAGCTTTGCTTCTCAGTTTTTCTATTTTGTTGTAATTATGCCACACCTATTAATTCATTTATTCTCATGACTTGATGAGATCTGTTGAAAGATCTGTGTTTCTGCTTACACAAAAAAAATTTTAACATTCGTTGTTGACCAAAATACAGATACTAAAATTAAAGCCAATGTCCTGGTTTGAGGTAAAACAAACCAATTTTCTGTTCAGTAGTTTTACTTTTTTAGCTGGGCCTCTTCTAACTAACTAAAGTCTGAAATTAACAGCACATTGTTCAGAGAGTGTTTCATCTCATAGTGCTAAGACCTGATTATACCAAGGGATGGTATGCAGAGAGGCCCTTGCTCATACTTACTGCTAGAACAACCAAGGTCAGGTAATTTTGTCAGGTGACCTAAAACTGGCCAATTAGGGTATTCCATCCCATCCGTNTTCTAAAAAATTAAAAATTTCAGTACATTTATTTTGCATACATATGGTAATATTTTTAATGTTACATCTTATTAAGTAAGATTTCACCTTTGACCTTAAGGTGTTTTTTCTTTCTTAAATTAAAAATAATAACCCAAATAACTAGTTGCCACGACAGCAAATATTCTAATTAATCGTTTTATGTACAGCTAAGGAAATGAAAAATTCCCCACCCCACAACATCGTCATTCCTTGACCCAAGTAACACCTTTACATTTGAAAAGAAGCTGATAATGATGAGTTTATGATGCCATTCTGTGCTCCTCAGCACAGCTGGCTGGGTATGTATGCATCATGGGCCAGTCTGTATCCTCCAATGTGGTGAGCTACTGATCCAGAGCAGACTGCCTCCTGGATTTCCTTCTGCATATGCCAAAAATACTTTCAGCCTCCTGAATTCCTTCTAGTGTAAATGTGAGAATCCAGACAGCATTAACATTACTTCAAAATTAAAAGCATTTTATGCCATTTTAAACTACATGAAAACATAACATAAAGGGACTTGTGATCAGATTCAGGGCAAGAGTGATGAAAACAAACTTGTGATACATTCAATAGGGTTTTTCACTATAGGTAATAAATGAGACATTCCTAGAGCAACTGAATAATTTGTACATTCTCACAGTAGATCAGACTCATATAGCAGAAACTGGTTTTGTACTTGTGACACACTAAGTGAAATTCAGTGACTCAGTGTCCAGTAATTTTACTTCCATCTCAATGGTATCCTTTTGGAATACAGTCAGGCAAATCTTATCATGTAAACCATGTAGAAACCCTTGTTACATAAAGGGATTTATTTTCTTACACTAGCTATATTTCTTGTGCAAACCTGAATCTCATAATAAATAGTACAAGAATTATTATTGGTTTTAAAAACTCACATTAACTTTGTACCCAAAGTACAATCAGTGATATTTCCCTTTGCCAGTAAAGAAGTGAAAGAAGGAACTCAACATTATCATTTTCTAAGCAGAAAAGATGTTGCCTTTGAAATAGAATAATAAATAACTATTAATTTATATAGGCTATTACCCACTGAAGGACAATGCAAATACATTGATAGTGTAGTAAAACAAGTTAGTTGCTTTACTTCTTTCTGCACACCAAAACAAAGAAGGAATTTACTCATCCTTTAAAAAGTAGTAAAAAAAGTCTCCTCTATGTGTTCCAAGAAAAGAAAGAAAGCGTGATTTAAAAACAAAGACAAACACAGCAACACAGCACAAAACCACAGACCTTTTTTCCCTGACTGGAAATTTAGAATCATATTGTTGAGCAACAAGGTCACCCAAAGGATTAAAATTATATGAAATGAGGCATGGTGAAGATCCTGTTTATTTCAAGAGGAATCAGAACTATAAACATTTTTATTATGTCTGACTGAGAAAATCTATATCTGTACAAAGGTAAGGTCAAGCATCACATCTTTAAGAAGAGAGCTCTTCCCTGTGCTCCCTGTTGTACAGAATGGCATCAGAATGCAGTTAAATCACCATGAAGGGTAGGTGTTAATCTACCTGTCCTGGTTTCAACTGAGATAGAGTTAATTTTCTCTCTAGCAGTTGCTGTGTTTTCAGATTTGTTATGAAAGGAATGTCAATAAGACATATTGTTTTAGTTGTTGCTAAGTAATACTTCTACTAGTTCATTTCAGCTTTCCATAGAAGCTGAAAAGGATCATAGATGATTCCATAGATAGGAGCACCGGGCATTCCATAGAAAAATGGAATGTCCAAGAATATTCCATACCTCAGATTCATGCTCAGTGTATAAATGGGAGTTGGCAGGGGTAGGGATTCCATTCTCTGCTGGGTTGGACTGGGCAACAAATTAACCGGGTGGTAAGAGTGACTGTTTTCTTGTATATTCTTTTACCATTATTATTATTAGTATTAATTGTTATTGATATTTTCCTTTTCCATTATTGTTCAATCAAATAATCTTTATCTTAACTCATGAGGTTCTTTTTCCTTTTCCTCTCTTTTACTCTCTCTTCTCCCTCCCCTGCTTGGGGGAAAGCAGGGGTGAGCAAGCAAGGGGCTGCATAGTCTTAGTTGCCTGCTAGGATAAACCACAACGCTACCTTAGAAAACAAAACGAGCAGTTGAAAGATAGTATAGCATAGGCAGGTTATGTGTTTTTCTAAAATTTTATATTTTTACCCTGGCTATCATTCTTTAGCAGTTAAAAAACTGAGGTGTAGAAAATTAGTCATTACATATACTTTTCTCTTCCTCACTTACTATTGCCTTAGACAGAACCAACTATTGTGGTGGTGCATCCCAGGTCCACTCCTGGCAAACTGGGATGCATAACAGTATGAGCAAGAAGGGCAGTAGGAATGTACATGTGCATGTACATGTGCATACAAGAAGCAGTGCATGTTACCTGTGCATCCAAAACCACTTGAGAGGACATTTGCCACCAACTTGTCACTTGATGAGGAAGAGAATCATCAACCACCTTAAACAGTCATAGACAAATCACAAGAGACTCTTCCAGCAAAGGAGTCAATATAAAAAGAAGCCTACGAGAAACATGAGAGGTTGCAGTGGTAGAAGAGATCTGGGTATGGGAACAGATACAGTCAAAGCTCAGGGTGATGCCACCAGAAGTCTCCTGAGCTCCTCCCCACCTCTGCCCACCTTGGCAGTACACCTTCCCATGGGTGCTATGAGCAGCCACTTCCACTGCTTACCAGGTCTGAGTGCTGGGGAACCAAAAAATAACACGTGCTAGGAGGCTGGCTGGGAGCTGACATGGTCGCTCCACCCGAGGAGCATATACAGCCACAGATCTCAGAAAGTGTGAGCCCCTGTCACTCAGGGACTTCCATGGAGAGGTCTACAGGGAATTGTACTTTAATCCCAGAGGGATCCTCAGCAATCACGGGGCGTTTATCAGCGTTTTCAAAGGGCTCCTGGTGTGGTTTGTGTGTTGCATTGCTGACACTGATCTCAAACATGTAGCTCACTCACTGCTAATTAATTGTATGTCATTAATAAACCAATACAACATTTTTGTCTCAATTTGGTTTAACAAACTGAAATGATTCTCTTTACACAGTGAAAGCTCATCATTCCTTATCATTTAAGAAGATGAAATGGATACCCTAATGTTTTATAATACTATATTTTAAGATGTATCACAGATCTTTGTTTCACAGGTATGAAGCCTTTATAGTCAACAAAGTTATCTCAGTTTACACCACTATAATTAAGAATCCACTGGCATGTGCCTGTGGTTTTTAAAATTCTAATTAATGTTATTTCAAATATTTTGCAAGGGGAGTCATTTTACATAACTTTTATAATGAGTGTAAATCTGCAGGCACAACAGTACAGAGATTTCTCATGCGGTTTTTTTCATTCGATTTTTGTCAAATCTTTCTCCATTTTCCCCCACTTTTTTCTTTTACTGTATCCATCTAATTTTAGGATCAGAAAAGGTAATATACTTTTAAGCAGATAGTGTTTGCCCTTTTCAAAAAACTTTTCCTTCATTTCTATTAACTTTCTAGATTTTATAGTCTCTTGATCTTTTCCAGTCACTTCAACAGCAGGTGGGAAAAAAAGCTAATTATAGAGATATATTTTAGAAACCACACACAGGCATGCCTATTTGATACAATTAAAGGAATACTATGTACAAGGTCTTGCTAAAAATACTATCATAAAAAGCCCCATGTGCATATACATAGAGAAGGAGGAGTTTCATTCACAAATGCAACATGAAAGTTGTTATAATGAGGCTAAAAAAAATTTATGAATTAAACCCCACATATTCTCAAGAATGCTATAACAAAATTATTGCCTCACTTGTCACATAAAAAACTATTTAATAACATCTCATTGAGAAGAAATCCCCAGTTGGCCCTGCACTGCCATAAAAGATTCCCGTAATGCTTTTTGTAGTAGAACACTTGAATCATTCTTTGAGTTAACCATCAGTGTCTAGTATGAAATAATTACAGATGGAAAGGGAAGTGGGGCTTGTTCCAGATATTTAAGACCTTTTCAAAAAAGCCTCCTCACAAATAACTTGTTTTCAGACCTATAGTTGTTTTTTCGTGAAGGACTGCAGTTGGTATTCTACATTATGACTCTGGATAGTTCTTGAAGCATAAAAACTGCAGACATAGCTATAGGTGACTGAAGGCAGTTTGAAAAATAATTCATGGATTCATTGAATTGTAAAATGGTTTAGGTTGGAAGGGACCTTAAAGATAATCTTGTTTCAACTCCCCTGCCTCGGGCAGGGACAACTTCCAATAGGTCAGGTTGCTAAAAGCCCCATCCAGCCTCCAGCCTGGACTTAACACTTCCCGGGAAGGGGGCATCCTTCCTCTCCACCCTCTCACTAAAGAATTTCTTCCTAGTACCTAATGTAAATCTCCCCTCTTTCAGTTTAAAACCATTGCACCTCTTCCTATCACTACATGCCCTTGTAAAAAGTCACTCTCCAGCTTTCTTGTAGGCACCTTTTAGGTACTGGAAGGCTGCTATACGGTCTCCCTGGAGTCTTCCCTTCTCCAGGCTGAACAATTGCAACTCTCCCATCCTATCTTCATAGAAGAAGTGCTACAGCCATCATCTTCATGGCCTCCTCTGGATTCACTCCAGCAGGTCCATGTCCCTCCTGTGCTGCGGACTCCAGAGATGTGGAGTCCGTTACTCCAGGTGGTATCTCACAAGAGCAGAAGAGATTGTATCCAGGCAGGTCTTGAAGGTCTCCAGGGAAGGAGACAGCTCCCTGGGCAGCCTGTTCCAGTGCTCGGTCAGCCTCACCAGAAAGAAGTTTCTCCTCATATTTGAATGGAACTTCTTATGTTCCAGCTTGTGCCCATTGCCCCTCCTCCTGTCACTGGGAACCACTGGAAAGAGTCTGGATCCATCTGCCTTCAACCCACCCTTTAGATACTTATAAGCATTGAAAAGGTCCAGTGTAAATAAGAGAATTCTGTTGAGACTTTTGAAATGTTGTTCTGGGATGTTTTTGTCGAAATTAATAATCCCTTTGCTTCCCAGACAGTGAGAACACCCAGCTTCAGAACTGGCACAAGTCAAATAGCTCTGAAAGGCTGGCATTCATTTGATAAACCTGGTGTGGGATTCCAGCATTTCAAACAGCTTTCTCTGAGCTCAACTATTTTGCTATTCAAAAAACCCAAAATAAGCCATTTTCAAAGTCTGCAGAATTACTGTTGATACTGAAGCATGTTACTTTGCGGGATTTTTGATATGAAATACATAATGATCATAATTTATTTTAAACATTGCAGTTACATGAGTTGGAAGCAGTTGAACAATGTTGAACTTGGCCTTATTTTCACTTTGCAGCCTCGGCCTTTGGCTTGTTAATTTGTACACTTGACATTATAAAACAGGGAATATCTAGAGTCACAGGAGTATTGTGGAAAATATTTCCATGAGCTTTATTCACAATTAATATCTTTCAAGTGACTTGCAAATATAGCTCTTAGCCAACCTCAACTAAAGCATCAGAGTTCAACCTCATTCCTTTGCCTCAGCTTTGTAGTTTTTCCCATTACTTATTTAGCTTTTTAAATACTGAAGATATGCTCAAGTTCCTCTTTGCTATTTTTATGTGAATATGACTTAATAATGAAGCAAAGGGAAAGCAAAGATATATCAACTGATCAACTAAAGGAGAGATTTTAGGAGGTCTACAACAATCTGAACAATGCCATATAGGAAGAAATTAAAATGAAACACAATGCTATTCACTATACTATAATCAAAGACGTTTTTGGTATTATGCCTTTTTCAGGATGCAAGTTATCTTCCTTTTTTTATATGCATAATTGTTTAAGTCTTAATATATGCACATTATGGAACTTCTTAAAATGTAGCATTTTGAAATAATGTGATTCTGTAATTTCTTACACATTTCCATAACCTTTTCTTTTTCAAAAATATCTCCAGAAAAAGAACCATCATTGTAATCAGCCAGTGAAACACATTGGAGAATTTGTTCTTTGCCTGTTGTTTCTATCTCTCTAAAAACCCAAGTGGGCACTCAATCATTTCAATTCTAAGAAACAAGCACAGTTAAAGGATATTTTTTTTGGTTCACTATATTTTGTGAAATAACTCAGTAACTATGGTGAGCTTATAGAATTCTAAGAATACTATTTATACGGGTATTTGTGTTTCTGTCCACCTACATACTGTTAGAAAGATGGCTCTTCTCAGTATAAAAATATGAAAACATGCAGCTACACCAAGTTCTAGCAAAACAATTAATGGACAAAAGATGGATCAGGATTGAAGACAGAGCAGGGAAAGGTGACATTATGGTGGGGATCTGCTACAGGCCACCTGAGCAGGAAGATTGGTCAGATGAAGCTTTCTATAGATGGAGAGGAGAACCTCATGTTCACAAGCCCTGATTCTCATGAAGGACTTCAATTTTCCGACAAATCATGCTTGGCAAACTTGGTGGCCTTCTATATGACAGGGTAACATCTTTGTTGCAAAGTACCATGTGACATCCTGGTCTCTAAACTGGAGAGACATGGATTTGATGGATGAACCACTAAGTGTATAAGGAAGGGGCTGGAAGAACACACTCAAAGAGATGCAGTCAAGCATTTGACATCCAACTGGAGACCAGTGATTGGTGGAATTCCTCAGGGTCAGTACTAGGACAAGTGATTTTTATAGACAGTGGGACTGAGAACACCCTTAGCACATTTGCCAATGACACCGGGCTGTGTGGCGTGGTCAACAGACTGGAGGGAAGGACTGCCATCCAGAGGGACATGGACAAGCCTGAGAGGTGAGCCCATGACACTTCATGAAGTTCAACCAGGCCACGTACAAGGTGCTGCACCTGGGTCACGACAAACCCTAGTACGAACACAGACTGGACAGAGAATGGTTTGAGAGCAGCCCTGAGGAGACAGACTTGGGACTGTTGGTTGATGAGGAGCTCAACATGAGCCAGCAAAGTGCGCTTGCAGCCCAGACAGCCAAACGTATCCTGGGCTGTATCAAAAGGAGTGTGGGACAGCAGGTCAAGGGAGGTGATTCTGCCCCTCTTCTCTGCTCTTGTGAGATACCACCTGGAGTACTGCATCCAATTCTGGCGCCCCCAATATAAGAAGGACATGGACCCCGATATAAGAAGTCCAGAGGAGGACCAGGATGGCAATCAGAAGTCTGGAGCACTTCTCCTGTGAAGACAGGATGGGAGAGTTGCGATTGTTCAGCCTGGAGAAGGGAAGACTCCAGGGAGACCTTATAGCAGCCTTCCAGGGGATCAATAGGAGAGATGAGGAGGGACTCTTTATGAGGGAGTGAAATGATAGGATGAGTGGTAATGGTTTTAAACTGAAAGAGAGGAGATTTACGTTAGGTACTAGGAAGAAATTCTCTAGTGTGAGAATTCTCTAGCGAGACACTGGAACAGGTTTCCCAGAGAAATTGTGGATGTCCCCTTCCTGGGAAGCGTAAAGTCCAGGCTGGATGGGGCTTTTAGCAACCTGATCTATTAGAAGTTGTCCCTGCCCAAGGAAGGCAAGTTGGAACAAGATGGTCTTTAAGGTCCCTTCCAACCTAATCTATTCTATCATGATTCTATGATAAATGTCTGCACCTTCAAATTTGAACAGAATTTGGTGGTTTTGCCATTTGGTATTTCATGGAAGAGTGGGAGGAATTTAAGTAAAGTGAATAATAATAAACCCTGGTCTGCTTGGCAATATATGATTTATCATTTCATCAAATTTGAATTCTCTTCCCGTGCTTTTCTCTTTTGTGAAAGTGCTATCAACCACTAGAGAAGTTGTAAGGTCCTGGTCTCATTCGTCTAGGGGGCTTGGAATGCTTCTGTGGGTACGAATAACGCATGAGTGAAGTCGGATGCTGTCCCCAATATAAGAAGGACATGGACCCCGATATAAGAAGTCCAGAGGAGGACCAGGATGGCAATCAGAAGTCTGGAGCACTTCTCCTGTGAAGACAGGATGGGAGAGTTGCGATTGTTCAGCCTGGAGAAGGGAAGACTCCAGGGAGACCTTATAGCAGCCTTCCAGGGGATCAATAGGAGAGATGAGGAGGGACTCTTTATGAGGGAGTGAAATGATAGGATGAGTGGTAATGGTTTTAAACTGAAAGAGAGGAGATTTACGTTAGGTACTAGGAAGAAATTCTCTAGTGTGAGAATTCTCTAGCGAGACACTGGAACAGGTTTCCCAGAGAAATTGTGGATGTCCCCTTCCTGGGAAGCGTAAAGTCCAGGCTGGATGGGGCTTTTAGCAACCTGATCTATTAGAAGTTGTCCCTGCCCAAGGAAGGCAAGTTGGAACAAGATGGTCTTTAAGGTCCCTTCCAACCTAATCTATTCTATCATGATTCTATGATAAATGTCTGCACCTTCAAATTTGAACAGAATTTGGTGGTTTTGCCATTTGGTATTTCATGGAAGAGTGGGAGGAATTTAAGTAAAGTGAATAATAATAAACCCTGGTCTGCTTGGCAATATATGATTTATCATTTCATCAAATTTGAATTCTCTTCCCGTGCTTTTCTCTTTTGTGAAAGTGCTATCAACCACTAGAGAAGTTGTAAGGTCCTGGTCTCATTCGTCTAGGGGGCTTGGAATGCTTCTGTGGGTACGAATAACGCATGAGTGAAGTCGGATGCTGTTTGCTGTAGCTTTACTACTGTTAGCCTAAAATAATGCTAAATGGTGATAGAGAAAAGGCAGAGATATAGAAGAGAAGGAAAATAGAAGCAATGTTTCAGAGTAAAGCAGGAAAGGTCACCACCAGCAGGTTTGCTTTGGTCCATGCTGCTTGATGACTTGAAAGCTCTCTGGAGTCAAGAACATCCCATTGTTCTGTGATTCTCAGGTCTCTCGAGTCCTAATGATGGCAAGGATTGATGGTGGTGAGGGTCCCATTAGCAGAGAGGGGCAATGGTGATTTATAGTCCTTTTTCACTTGTAGTTTGACCAATCAACATGACAGTTACCTGTTCTTATCCAATTGTTGTCTGAGGCAATTGTTGTGTGAGTACCCCTTGCCTCTGTCCCCTGGGTAGTGCTGGGGCCTGCTGAGCAAAAGAGTTGTAGACAAGCTTCTTGGGCAAACAAGATATAGTTGTTACAAGAAACAAGGAGCTAGCTCCTTTGATGTTATATTATGTATACAGGTGGCAGATGTCTTGCAGCAAGTGAGCTTTGAGACATCCTGTTTTCAGTCTGTTCTCACATCCAATTTCTCACAACCAGTCTCTCAAGTAACGATCATAGCAGAAGGAAGATAACGGCAACCCTTATTTAGCAAGAGAGGTTTTGTTTACTATATTTCATTCTCTTATGCTTTTTGCTTCAGTATGGTATGAAAAGATCAAATTCCTTCTGTAACAGATCATTGCTGTAATATGTCCTTAGGAAACTCTTTGGACTGGGGATACTACAGCAGATTTCTCAGAGAGATATCTAGATTGCCTGTGCCCTTATATCTCATATGTGCCTGCACCACTGAATAGGTATTTGTCTCCTGTAATGCACTACACCTGCTTGGCCAGACAAGAGACTGCTATGTTAATATCATTTAGGAAGAGAAGGTTTTTATAAATCAGGGTGCAACCATGCTGTGCATCTTTGTGGTAACTCCTATGAGACAGTGTGGCATTTCAGGAGAAGGCCTATAAACATAAAACCAGTATCAGGCAAGCAGGGGCTTGCAGAAACACACACTATCTCAAAGCTGCCAGACATTTTTATTGAATCACCCTTCCCCTGAAAGGAAGGAAAACTTTAGTCTATAGACCTGTGCAATGCAGTGTCAACATTTATGGGGTTGCCCTACTGTTTGTTAAACTTCAGTAGAGATATAGGTTGGATTTTATATATAAATGTTTAAGCAGTGCTTTGTGACTCATGAAGGCTAAATCCCTAATTAAGCCATACCTTTCTTATCACAGATACTTGATTGGCCTTTCATATTCTTGTTCTTTCTTCTCTCTTTTACCTTTCTGTCTACGTAAATACAATTCTGCTTTGGCATTAACGTGAAATTTAGAATGAAAATATTCACTATAATCAAGACACAGGTTGACAGGTAGGCCAAGATCCTACCATCTCTTGTAACCCTCTTTCATGGTGTTTAAGGGAAGCCTGTGTTCTAATTTGCACTGAGATTTGCTGTTCAGTTAAAAAGATATTTTAAAATGTCCATGAGCTAAATTTCCATACATATTTTTCTTAGTGTCTTGGTCCTGTTGACTGTTAAAAAATGGTATGTCACAGTATAAAGCGTACTTCAGCTATTGCATTTTGTTATTCCATATTATGGAAACGTTGTTTCTGAAATCCTTTGTAACCGTTTCTGTAGAGTGAAGCTGTCCTCTAGGTTTATCAGCTCAAAAGCTGTAAGTAGAAAAGCTGTCTTGGTAAGTAAAGACTTACCATCACACAGTCTATGAAAAGATCATTGCAAATACGGCATAGAACACTTTGCTGTTAAGTGATATTTATAATTGCTCAGATGGGGGGAAACCCACTGAAAGTTAGTAG
>VZTM01006628.1:0-10796 GCA_013400555.1 Jacana jacana | reverse complement strand
TCCAACCATCTGCCCTACACTATAAGTTATCCTNCATCTGCCCCACTTGACAAGTTCTCACCTACACAATATCCCCCAACACCACATCCAATCTACTCTTAAACACAGTCAGGGATTGTGACTCTACCACTTCCCTGGGCAGCCAGTTCCAGTGCCTGACCTCTCTCTCTGTGAAGAATTTTTTCCTAATGTCAAGTCTAAACCTACCCGGCTGCAGCTTGCAAGCCATTCCCTCTTGTTCTATCACTAATTGCCCTTGAGAAGAGACCAGCACCAACCTCTCTACAATGTCCTTTCAAGCACTTGTAGAGAGTGACGAGGTCTCCCCTCAGCCTCCTCTTCCACAAACTAAATAGTCCCAAGGTACTGGAAGGTCATTATAGGGTCTCCCTGAAGCTTTCTCTTGATCATCTTTGTGGCCTTCCACTAGACCTGTTCCAACAGTTCCATGTTCTTCCTGTGCTGAGGACCCCAGAGCTCTACTCAGTACTCCAGGTGGGGTCTCACCAGAGCAGAGTAGAAGGGTAGAATCACCTCCCCATGGACCCGCTGGTCATGCTTCTTTAAGTGCAGCCCAGGATATGGTTGGCTTTCTGGACTGCCAGCACACATTGCAGGCTCATGTTGAATTTCTCATCCACCAACCCTCCAAGTTCTTCTCCTCAATGCATTGCTTTCAATCCATTCTCCACTCAACCTGTATTTGTGTTTGGGATTGCCATGACCCATATGCAGGACCTTGCACATGGCCTTGCTGAAGTTCATGAGGTTTGCACAGACCCACCTTTGAAGTCTATCCAGGTCCCTCTGGACAGTGTCCCTTCCCTCCACCATGTGAACCACACCCTGCAGCTGCGTGTCATTGGTAAGCTTGCTGAGGGCGCACTCAATCCCATTGGCTGTGTCTCCAACAAAGATGTTGAACAACAGTCCCAGTTCTGTCCCCTAATGGTCACCACTTGTCACTGGCTTCCTCTTGGACATCAAGCCATTGACTGCAACCCTTTGAGTGCGACCATCCAACCAGTTCCTGATCCAGCAGGTGGTCCATCCATCAAATCTATGCCTTCTCAATTTAAAGACCATCATAAAACATCAAAAATTTCTTTTAAATTCTATTGTTATATTTCCTTCCCGCCTCATCTCTGGAGTAAAAGAAAAAGAAATAGTTACCATTAAATTTTGCCTCTTACAAATTTCCAGTAGTCATTTTTATATGGTACAACTATGGTCATTATCGTTACCCATCCATCTTATAATTTCAACTAAATCGAGCAATGAAAATTTTATAGTGCATCCCTAATTGTGCACCAGACTGGAACTGTTCATACAAATTCCAAGCAATTATAAATCTTTCTGGGAAATATTGGCAGCAAACACAGGATTAAATGCCTGTAACAGCAAGACAGATGGGAAACACAGATAAAGAAAATCTCATGGAACTTGATTCTTTTTCCAAAACTCTGGTATTATTTAAATTAACCTGTGACTCAAATGCACTTACAATAGATTCAAGTCAGTTAGGGGTAATAACTAGATTATTACCCTAAATTGGTGTTGCTTGCTCTTTAAAAATTAACTTATATATAACAAGACAACCATGTATGCTCTCTGTAAAGGTAAAAGATCATAATTCCATGTCTTAATGTCATAACACCAAAATATAATATCGTGCTTTTAGTTGGATGGTACTTTTTGCCTCCAACATCACTAATGAAATGTAATAGGAAGGGTATGAATTTCAAATGTAACAGATAAGGACCTAACAGCCCTTTCTGACTTCCTGTAAAATAGTATTGTTTCATCCTCAAATCACTGCATTCTGCAGACCGCCAAACCGGGATCATTGCCTGGGTCGTGTTAGTGGATACAAGTTGAACCTGGACTGAGGGAGGCAACTGCCTGGCAATGGGGCTTCCATCATCTCATCTCTTCAGCCTACAGCGTTGGTGAGAAGAAAGGCATGGTGTGGGTTGTCTGGGAAAGATCAATTTTGTAAAGGTCTGAATCTACCTAAAGAGTTGATGTCACAGCCTGTCAATTTTCACTGTGATAGTTTTTTAGAAATAAACTTTCAAAAGTATTTGAAGGCAATTATATGTTAGTGTATGGTTAAGTCCAGACACCTCCCAGCATGTTAAATCATCAGCCATCATTAACTTCCTGACTTAATTATGTGATAATCTTTGTCATCCAGTTCTGGAATTGAATTATTCCCAAACCACAGCATTATATACATCTGAAAACAGACGTAAATTTGGTGCCTTTATACACTCTCGGGTCTTCCTGACAGCATAAAATGGCCACTAGGAGAGGACAATTCCAGGTTAACTCAGAAATAGCAATATGAATGTAATTTCAACTAATACCGCTTTTAGTATTAGAGCTGCTTTTATGCTTGCTTTTATGCTGACACAAGACTGAGACAAGGGACTAAGAACAGCATGGTCTTGGTAGTGCCTCACAGCAGAGACAATTTCAATTAACAAAAATCACCAACCAAAGAGGTTTTCATTAATAGGTTTTTTAAACTACTACCGATAGTGAATGTCAGTAAGTTACCCATCATGAAATTGTCCAAATAACCTTAGCTTTGTAAGCACAACTCTTTCTCAACTTTCCCATAGTCAATACAGGAGAGGACTTTTGTAGGTTTATTGGTGAAGAGAAATTAAAAATTGAAATTTCATCCAGTGATCATCTTCATACTAAGTCTGGAGGAAGCAGAGAATTACTATAATTTAAAAAAGACATATTTAGAGAATCACAGAATGACTGATATTGGAAGGAACTTTTTGAGATCATACTTTAAGTCCCTTGCTCAGGATCATATCCATTCAGATTTTTAATATCTCTATGGAAAGAAATTCCACAATGTCTCTGGAAACCTGTGCCAACTTTTGATCATCCTCAAAGTAAAAAATCTTTTATTGTGTTCAGATGGAACTTTGTGTATTTCAGTTTCTGCCTGGTACCTCTTCTTTTGTCTGTAGGTACTACTGAGAAAAGTCTGGCTCCCTCTTCTTTCTTTCCTACCATCAGTCGTACACATTGAGAAGATCTTCCTGAGCCTTCACTTCTCCAGGCTGCATGGTCCCAGATCTCTCAGCCCGCTCCCATATTAGACATGTTTAAATCCCTACATCAACTTTGCTGAGTCCAGTCCTGCACTGGACTAACTCCAGTAAATCCATATTCTGTAATGGAGAGCCCAGAACTAGACACAGGACTCCAGATGTGGCCTAACTAGTACTGAATAGAGCATAAGGATCACCTTCTTTGACCTGCTGGCAATGTTCTGCCTAATGCAGCCCATGAAGCTTTGACACTTTTTCTTGAGATGGTACATTGCATGCAAGGTCACCTTGTCTTCACTACGATGCCCAGGTCCTTCTCTGCAGAGCTGCTCTGCAGCAGCTCACTCCACAGTGTATACAGGTGCCTAGACTGTTACTCTTCTGGGGCAGGCTTTCAGATTTTCCTTTGTTGAACTGCGTAAGATTCCTTTCTTCCTAATTCTCCAGGCCATCAAGGTCCCTCTGGGTAGTAGCACAATCCTCTGGCATATCAGCCACCCCTCCTAGTTTTGTATTGTCTGCCAACTTGTCTCAGTGCAGAGTTCATTAATAAAAACGTTAAACGATAATGGTTTTAATATCATCCTCTAAGGGAAACCACTAGTGACTGGCCTCCAACTGGACATTGTGCCTCTGATCACAACCCTCTCAGACCAGCCACTGAGCCACTTTTCAGTCTACCTACTTGTCCANAAAGGCATGGTGTGGGTTGTCTGGGAAAGATCAATTTTGTAAAGGTCTGAATCTACCTAAAGAGTTGATGTCACAGCCTGTCAATTTTCACTGTGATAGTTTTTTAGAAATAAACTTTCAAAAGTATTTGAAGGCAATTATATGTTAGTGTATGGTTAAGTCCAGACACCTCCCAGCATGTTAAATCATCAGCCATCATTAACTTCCTGACTTAATTATGTGATAATCTTTGTCATCCAGTTCTGGAATTGAATTATTCCCAAACCACAGCATTATATACATCTGAAAACAGACGTAAATTTGGTGCCTTTATACACTCTCGGGTCTTCCTGACAGCATAAAATGGCCACTAGGAGAGGACAATTCCAGGTTAACTCAGAAATAGCAATATGAATGTAATTTCAACTAATACCGCTTTTAGTATTAGAGCTGCTTTTATGCTTGCTTTTATGCTGACACAAGACTGAGACAAGGGACTAAGAACAGCATGGTCTTGGTAGTGCCTCACAGCAGAGACAATTTCAATTAACAAAAATCACCAACCAAAGAGGTTTTCATTAATAGGTTTTTTAAACTACTACCGATAGTGAATGTCAGTAAGTTACCCATCATGAAATTGTCCAAATAACCTTAGCTTTGTAAGCACAACTCTTTCTCAACTTTCCCATAGTCAATACAGGAGAGGACTTTTGTAGGTTTATTGGTGAAGAGAAATTAAAAATTGAAATTTCATCCAGTGATCATCTTCATACTAAGTCTGGAGGAAGCAGAGAATTACTATAATTTAAAAAAGACATATTTAGAGAATCACAGAATGACTGATATTGGAAGGAACTTTTTGAGATCATACTTTAAGTCCCTTGCTCAGGATCATATCCATTCAGATTTTTAATATCTCTATGGAAAGAAATTCCACAATGTCTCTGGAAACCTGTGCCAACTTTTGATCATCCTCAAAGTAAAAAATCTTTTATTGTGTTCAGATGGAACTTTGTGTATTTCAGTTTCTGCCTGGTACCTCTTCTTTTGTCTGTAGGTACTACTGAGAAAAGTCTGGCTCCCTCTTCTTTCTTTCCTACCATCAGTCGTACACATTGAGAAGATCTTCCTGAGCCTTCACTTCTCCAGGCTGCATGGTCCCAGATCTCTCAGCCCGCTCCCATATTAGACATGTTTAAATCCCTACATCAACTTTGCTGAGTCCAGTCCTGCACTGGACTAACTCCAGTAAATCCATATTCTGTAATGGAGAGCCCAGAACTAGACACAGGACTCCAGATGTGGCCTAACTAGTACTGAATAGAGCATAAGGATCACCTTCTTTGACCTGCTGGCAATGTTCTGCCTAATGCAGCCCATGAAGCTTTGACACTTTTTCTTGAGATGGTACATTGCATGCAAGGTCACCTTGTCTTCACTACGATGCCCAGGTCCTTCTCTGCAGAGCTGCTCTGCAGCAGCTCACTCCACAGTGTATACAGGTGCCTAGACTGTTACTCTTCTGGGGCAGGCTTTCAGATTTTCCTTTGTTGAACTGCGTAAGATTCCTTTCTTCCTAATTCTCCAGGCCATCAAGGTCCCTCTGGGTAGTAGCACAATCCTCTGGCATATCAGCCACCCCTCCTAGTTTTGTATTGTCTGCCAACTTGTCTCAGTGCAGAGTTCATTAATAAAAACGTTAAACGATAATGGTTTTAATATCATCCTCTAAGGGAAACCACTAGTGACTGGCCTCCAACTGGACATTGTGCCTCTGATCACAACCCTCTCAGACCAGCCACTGAGCCACTTTTCAGTCTACCTACTTGTCCAGAGCACCAGAACAGTCTGCCCAGAGAGGTGGTGGAGTCTCCATGTTTGGAGATATTCAAAACCCACCTAGACAAGTTACTGTGCAGCCTGCTCTAGGAGAACCTGCTTTGGCAGGGGTGGGTGGACTAGATGATCTCCAGATGTCCCTTCCAACCCCATATCATTATGTGATTCTGTGTCCCTTTATCTAACCTGTACCTTGCTATCTTGTCTATGAGGGTGTTATGGAAGACAGTGTCAAAGGCATTACTATAGTCAAAGGAAACAATACCAACTTTTCTTTCCTCATCCACCAAGCTAGTCACCTTATTATAGAAGCCTGTCAGATTTGTTAAGCATGACTTTGGCTTCATGAATACATGCCAACTTCTCCCAGTCACATTTTGGTTCTTTGTATGTTTGCAAATGTTTTCCAAGAGTAGAGCCTCTTTCACCTTCCTAGGTACTGAGGGTGGTGTACCTAGGAATGTTCTAATAAGGCAAGATGTTCATTAACATCTTGCTGATGTTAACCTGAGAGACCTGTAGTTCCCCAGATCTTCCTATTTTTAAGATAGGAGTGACATTTTTTTCTCTTTCAGGTTTCAGAAATCTTTCCCAAATGCCATAAACTTTCAAAGATAATCAAGAATGTCCTTGTACTGGCATCAGCCAGCTACCCCAGTATTCATGGTTGCATCTTGTCAAGCCGCACAGATTTATGTATGTCCAGCTTGTTCAAATGCTCTCTATGCTAGTCCTCCTTCACTGATGGTACGTCTGCCTTGCTTCAGACCTTTCCTTTGGTCTCAGGTGTCTGGGATTCCTGAAGGCCTGTCTTAGCAGTGACAAAAGAGACAAAAAAGGCACTGAATACCTCAGCAGCCTTTTCTGTGTCATTCTTCATCAGGTTCCTTACACCATTCAGCAGGGAGCTTATGTTTTCTCTGGGAAGCTCACCTTGAAAGCTACAGATGCATCAACAGCAACTGCAAAGAATTAGAATTTTGATTTCACTCAGAGTTTTGAATATATAACTAAAAAAGCTAGTCATCCAAAAGTTAAAGACAAGATTACACTAAGCTTGGTACAAAGAGATACTATGCTATTTGGAGATGGTCTAAGAAATCCAAATAGTGACTACTCAAAAATTTCGGAAGATTTGCATCTTTAGCAAGTGTCTTCAAAGCATAATCTGGAAAAATAACTGGCCATTCATGTAATGCCAGTATTGCTGTTGTATCTTCCACTATTCTTAAAAAGTGAGCTAAATTCTGTCCCAGTTAGCACAAAACTGTTATGGAATTCAATGAGGCTGCAGCTGCTAGTTAAGATATGGGAAAATCTCATTACAATACATACTGTATTTGGAGAAATTTAACCTATTTTCATAAAACTCGACAAACAACTCTTTTTTCCACTGAAGATTTTCCAGTTCTCACCACATCCACCTTTTTCCCTCGAACAGGCCATGTTTATGCTGCAGCATGAAATCATTTCCTCAATTCAAAAATATTCAACAATATCTTTACATATCCAATTATGTGATCCAAAAGTACTGAAGTGACACCAGTTTTGTACTTAAAAAGTGCCCCTTTCATATTCTCTCAACCTAGTGCACTATTTATTTCACCTTGACAGTATCACAGGTTTGTTTAATATTGAGCAAAACAAGACCACCACGAGCAGTTGCAGTCTACTCTATTTGGTATCTCCTAATTCTTTGTCATCCCAGTTAACAAACATCTTGCCTTATTAGAACATTGTTTTAGCTTTACTAGATCATCACCAGGGTATGGAAAGGCATCCTTCAGATGGAGAAGTTATTTCATTATCATGTATAACTTGCTCATGTTAATAAGGCAAATGAATCCAGAACTGTAGGGTAAACTCAGGTAAAAATCATAGAATCATAGGTTAGTTTGAGTTGGAAGGCATCTTAAAGTTCATCAAGTTTCAAATCACTTGCCACGGGCAGGGACATGTCCCAACAGACCAGGCTGCTCAATACCCCATCCAGACTGGTCTGGAACTCCTCCAGGGATGGGGCATCCACAACTTCTCTGGGCAACCCATGCCAGTGTCTCACCACCCCCACACTAAAGAATTTCTTCCTAATATATATAAGAAAAATCTTCCTTCTTTCAGTTTAATACCAGTGCCCTTCATCCTATCACTACACTCCCTGATGAAGATCCCTCCCCATCTCTTCTGTAGGCCCCCTTCAGGTATTGAAAGGCCAATTTAAGGTCTCCCTGGAGCCTTCTGTTCTGTAAACAACTCCAGCTCTCTCAGATTGTCCTCATAATAGAGGTGCTCCAGCCCTCTGATCATCTTTATGGCCTTCCACTAGACCTGTTCCAACAGGTCCATGTCTTTCCTGAGGACCCTAGACCTCAACATAGTATTCCAGGTGGGGTCACACCAGAGCAGAGTAAAGGGGTAGAATCACTTCCCTGGACCTGATGGCCACACTTCTTTTGATGTGGTTGGCTTTCTGGGCTGCAAGCACACATTTCCAGGTCATACTGAACTTCTCCTCAACCCACACCCCCAAGTCCTTCTCCTCAGGGCTGCTCTCGTTCTAAATCTGCTCTCAAACCAATTGTTACTTGCCCTCCCATTCAGAATTACACAGGTGACAATACATTTTTACACAATTAAATTCCAAATTATACTTTTTCCAGAACATTGTCTGAATAAATATTTTAAAGTTTGGTTTTGTGCACTTTACTGCATTTGCACATTCAGGCACCTCAATAGTAAAGTATCTACTATACAGTCACCTTTATCAAATCTCATTAAGACTGTTAGATTACCTCTATCTTCAAGTACTCCCTATGAAAAATTATTGTATTCCATGAAAATCTTCAACAACAATTAAAAAGTTGTTGATGTTTCTCTTCATTACTAAAGAGAACTTTTAAGATTGCACTAGTCCACTCTAATCTGCCATAGAAAAATGAAAGATAAATAAAACATGAATTTTCACAATTTTTACATCCACTAAACTTCACAATATTCAACCATTTCGTCTAAAAGTCCCTTGAAACAAAAATTATTAATTTTATGTACTCTCAGTCACTTGGTTTACAACATTCTTTACGACACACAGCCAGGATGTATTCCTCGGTATTTAACAATGGTTGTAGCTCTGGACTTCTGATTTGGAAAGACAATGGAAAGAAGTCTGTTTCATCTGAAAATTCTTACACTGAGCAATCCAAAGAAGGTAAGAGAATAAGCAGTAGTTTAAGTCCTATCCTAGAATCTTGCTTCTGCCAACATTGCATAACCCTTAATTATAATTTCAAGAGATTTTTCTCCCTGAACCAGATTACAGTCTATTCAAACACATTCATCATTGATGGAGTGTTCATCCAACACTAAAATGTTACAAGGTTTCAAGGTTAAGCTCCTCCAAACAGGTTTCCGTTCCTGCAGATCTTGGAGAATAATTTCAATTGCTGTAGTGATTTTCTGTTGGCAAGCCTGTCCTGAACATCTTTTTCAGCTATTACTGTTTCTGCTGGCTTTGAAATATAGGATGTTCCATATAACAGCCTGCAGCTATGCCAGAGACTGCTTCTCACTCTCTGATTTGCCATATGATTAGTACTCATTAGCAATGCTTAACTGTTCCAAAGGTGATGCTGTTCCCAACTTCATCTTTGAATTTTACTGCCATACAGAATCCATCTGAGCTATATCCTGTACACATGTAAGAGCTGATATAAAAATGCCCCACTAATGTGAATATTAACTTTGAGTTCCAATGCTTATATAAGTTTGGAAAACTGGGACAGGGTGTTTTCTTTATCTGGACCCTGTAAATTTGTTGAACCACATAATTAAGGAGTGGGTTGTGTCATCCTCATGGGGTCTTGTTTGTATACTAAGGAAAGTAAAGTAGAAACAGATGCTGGAGTGACAAGCTCTGTATATATATATATATATATATATGATAAATTAAAAGTGTGGGACTAATGTGGAAAATTTAAAATGATGCAGAAACATTCCATGTCTTTTAAAGGATTAAAACACTAATAAAACAGCCCTTTACATTTTAGTTTTTACTGTGCCGTGAACTTGTTACTGATAAAGTACTTTTCTAAGGGACACAGGTTAAAGGGTCACTTCATTTTAAGCTGCAAAATTACTTTCAAAAAAGCTACTGTAAGTTGCTGACTTACAAAAGCTTTTATTAGACTTATGATAGATTTTACAGAAGTAGAGCTCTATATGACCCATGTGATTTGTTTTCATTTAAAAAGGTGGAGGGGCTTTGAATATAAAAATGGAACTTTTTCTTCTTGTGCCAAATATAAACAATTTAACATCCGTTTCCCAACCAGAGATTTTAACAGTTCAAAAGACTTTATATGAATCTTATCTGTATTATATTTCCTGCTGATTGGCAGTGCCTCACGCTTCAAACTGAAAGCCAAAAATGTGTTGGCTCTGAACAGAGACAGGAAACAAGCAACAAAGAAAACTGGGAAATAAACATAATGAGTAGTTACGAAGTGCTGAAAACTATACTTAGTGTTTGAGTTCTTGTTAGTTCTTGAGATTCAAATGCTGCCATATTGATTTATGTCTGGGAAGCCTTGTTTAGAAAAAAAAAAAGTATAAACAAAAGACTTTGAGTATTTTGTCAACCAGAAAAAATAATTTATACCATCTTCAAAGCTCACATCTATTCCTGACTTTACTGATTCCATACTCCTTACTGTGGAGCACTTTGTTTTTTCTGGGAGAGGTGCACATTGCACACAATAATTACCATGTCCAGGGGAAGTGCATGGATCTGTAATCCACAGTCAACCAAACAGTTCAACAAGACCAATGCTCAGCTCAGTTGAAGAAAGCTGCCCTGGGTGTCATTGTGGCTGGAAACAGAGCTGATACACTCTCCTACAGCAGATAATGTAGATGTTGGAAAGGAGATAAAATTCATTGCCCCTAAAGGAATTTCTTTGGATTCATCTTCAAAAGCCATGTAATCAGAGGTACCTAAAAAAGGCAATTCCATTTTTATTTTTTTTCTTTCAAAAAAGGGGAAAAATACAAAGAGAAAGAGCAAATAATAAACACCTGCTTTATAAAAAAGGAACTAGCAATTACTCCATACATTGCAACTGAGCTTTGTATCATTTGTATAACCTAATAATTAACTATCATGACTTAAATATAAAACACTGAAGACAGCAAAGTATAGCAATACTTAAGGCA
>VZTM01006627.1:2829-15596 GCA_013400555.1 Jacana jacana | reverse complement strand
AGTGCCTGAGATTGTTGAGTGTGGTTGTTGTTGTTGTCATGGTAGGTGTTTTTTGTGGGGGGTCTTGTCAGTGTGTGTGTGGCTTTGTTTGGGTTGCTAGTTTTTTTGATTGTTTATGGTTGGACTTGATGATCTCAAAGGTCCCTTCCAACCATGAAGATTCTGTGATTCTATAACACTGGACAGTTTCAGCTTTGGATGAGCTTCAGCCTTCCGCGTCTTGTCCCTGCACATGAAAACAGAAGTTCTGCAATTTTCCTGCAGAACATTACCTCAATTCCATAGATCATATCGTTTCTTTTCCCGCTCTGTTCCAAAAGTTTCCTGATCAGCCAAGCAGGTCTTGGGCCCTGCTAACTTGTTTTAAACAACAGTATCGGCAGTGTAATAGATTGTATGCTGTAATAATCACATTCCACCAGTTAAGAATGTCTTGCATGGAAGAGGAGAATTAGACTACAAAACAGCCAAAAAGATGAGAAATGTGTAAACCATCATAAATTTGAAAGGATTCAAAATAAACTGCACGGCCCAGGGAAGGCCAGCAAAATACAGTGAATTCCTCTGAAGCATTTTTAATATATGCTGTATATTTACATATGACAAGGAAAGAAAATGCAATAGTCAGATAAACTCATTTTCCCATCATTTTCTTTCAGCACTATGGCAATATTTTCTCTCTTATCAAGCTAAATAATACTGAAAAAGAAATGGTTACATTTATTTGAATCCTAGCAAATCCTAGAGATCTTGTCTGTCAGCATCTACTGCAGGAATACAAATGTAACCTATTTACCAGTACATTTGAAGGACAATATTTTGCTAAGATATAGCAGAAGTCAGGAAATTCTGAAGATATGGTACAAAATCCCCTCAGTCTCCTTTTTCATTTAGTGAAACTTTCCAGTGCAATATGAGAACCTTATCAACATTATTCATCTAATCTGATCTGCCATTCCCACATGACTTTTGTTAGAAATACAAATTGAATGAAGATTTTAGAGTTTGTAACTATTTTGAAGGCTTCTCTAGTTACTTTCATTTTATTTTGTTAATAATAATAATGAAAGTCCAAAATGTCTCAGAGAAATACTGCACTTTGATGAAACAGACAGCAATTCATCATGAAGATACAGCCTGAAAAATGCTCTGTTCTTCTGTTTGCCTATATATCACACAAGCAAAAAGGTAAATATGAACAACTCTCACTTACTTCACATATGGAAAAGCTTAAGTGCAATTGTCCGACATATAAGTGGTCTAGTCAATGGATACATGAGAAGATTATGCAAGGTATGTGGCACAGGTAATACTTTACATATGGCTTTTAAAATTATTATTATTATTTATTTATTTGAAGATCTTATGTACAGAATTATTTTTAAACCTTCTAGTGTTCACCGAATCATTCAGAACACTGTCTTTTTTGACAAAAGATGTCATTTCAAAGTAAATTACAGATAAAATCTTTCTGATTTTTTGTTCGAATAATAAGATACAGTCTCATTGAATTTAATGAGAGCTCTTTTGTGGGAAAGTACTACCCCATGCACATATAGTCTGCAAAGCTGGTTATGCAATTCATAGTTCTTTATGTGTATTTGGATAATAACCATAATTCACAAAAGGTGAATAACTGTAACTTTCCAGAGGATTAGTGTTAAGCATTTTTCATCAAGTGATACATTTCTGTTATCTTATTCATCTTGCACTACATCAAGTGCATCAAGTATCATTCAGCTTCTCTGTTGCATTACATAAAATGAATTGCCTTGCGTTTCGGCTCTGCAAGCTATAAAGTGATAAGTATTTGGATAACCAACACTGTCTTGCCTTTTATAATACTTTTTTCCAGGCAGAGCAGAATGTGGGTGCCAAAGTAAGATGAAGAAGTGCTTATGTGATTTATATAGTTACCTCTCCTCAGACTAATACATTGCTGAAACGAAATAAACTCTGAAGTGTAGCAATATGCACTTTAGTTGTAACAGCATATACATTGAGGGGACACATGACAGGGTATGACACAACACAAACATGATTTTACTGGAGATTTCACACATGTAACAAAACCAATGCAAACTATTTTTTAAAAAATCTGACATTCTTAAGCTGCTCTAAAACTTAAGAGAAAACTTGTAAATTGTAATGAAATTTATGATCTTTTTTTTAATTTATTGCCCCCATAAATAGCCAGCTAATGATTTTTTGATTTTTTTATCNTTGTTTTCACTTTAACAAGCTTCTGAGAATTATACTAACTGAAAAAAAATAAGGAAATCCACTGTTTTATTCATTGACAATCATATAACACTGACTGTTAGCTATAAAGGCTTGTAGCAAATAGCTTGCTATATTGCTTGCCATTCAAGAGCAGTTGCATGAAAGGCTGCTACTTCAAATTGTATTGCATGCTACGCCCCAAGCTGGGTAGTGTTAGGATTCACATGGTGTAATACTGGATCAGAGCATCTGGTCCACTGTCCTAACCCTGAGAGTAGCAAGTTCATACATTTCATATCCAGAAAGCTTCTGAAGACAACTGCTGAACTGCCATCCAGAGAGAAAAAAATCCTTATTTTTCCTTAGGTAGTGGTAAGCCCAGGACCTGAAACTTGGAGGGTTTATTTCCCTTTGTATGTGCACACGCATATGCAAATGTGTGTTGTTTGTGCATGTAGGTATATGTGTGTAGTTGTTATATGGTGGGACATTTAGTAACTTATTGCCCCCATAAATAGCCAGCTAATGATTTTTTGATTTTTTTATCGAGATGGTGAGGCAGTATCTAGATAGCTAAAAAAAGGAGTAGAGGGGAGAGTTATTTCTCTCACATTTTGGTCCTTTTACAAAGAGAATATGAGAAAGTTAAGTGTTCTTTCAGCTGCTTAGATGAGGCTAACTTAAGAATGTCAATTATAGAGACCACTGATACATATACAAGACAACAATCAGAACATGTTTATCTCATTTAGAAAAATGTTTCTTAGGCTCAACCTAAGCGATGGAATAATTTGACTTTGTGCTAACAGTCTCAGACTGTAGAAAAAGATGTTTTCTTCTTTGCAAATATGCATTCCTTGTTGTCTTGGAATACAGTATATGCTAGACATCAATGCCAGCATTGTAACACATGTTCTATATGCATACTTCTCCATATAATGAATCATCTGTTGTGTTTTTGACAGCATCAAAAGTTTGTGTGTTAATTAGAACTTGCATTACTTGGGTTTTTATTTGGGTTTTTGCTTGTCTGTGGGTGTTTCTTATGGTTTTGCCCACACCTTTGACAGAATGTTTTGTTCTCCTTAAACGAAGCCTTGTGCATTCAAAAATTTCAAAAAATTCAATTGGAAGGTAATAAAAAATATCTTGGTGGAGGTGATGAATGGGAAGGAAAGAATACTAGAAATAAAAAGCCAAAGCAGAAATAGAATCTATGCTTTTACAATGTGGTTATACTTTACATTGGATATATTTCACTCAAAACTAAATCAAAGAATTTCCGGGGGAGTCAAGTCTAACTAAACTGTCATCAGATCAAGATACTAGTTAAGCAGGACTACATCCAAGATATAGTTCCTATCTCAGGGAGTACATAAATTATTTAAGTAACTTCCTACTCTGTCTTAAGCCATTTAAACTTTCACATCTCCAGAAGCATCTCTTTTAGGGAAGAAGTCAGTATTGCAAACCAAATTTCAATGGACAGACACCTAAACTATGTTGCTGGAGAAGTCTAAAGTTTGCTTTTATCAAATCTGTAGCTGATTTCAGTAAAGATGTGGTCCAAATCTTCTGTGAGAATGCACAGTTCAGAGTATTCATTCATCTTACTTGAGTTCCAGTCTTTTCTCAGGCCATACTCAAAGGTTTGCAGTAAATGGTTCCATGTCCAAGAGGCATTGACAAGAGGCATTCCTCAGGGTTGAGTGCCAGGGCCTGTGCTGTTAAACATCTTTGCCGGAGACATGGACAGTGGGATTGAGCACACCCTCAGCAAATTTGCCAATGACACCAAGCTATGTGGTGTGGTCAATATGTTGGAGGGAAGGGATGTTATCCGGAGGGATATGAACAGTCTCGAGAGGTGGGCCTGTGCAAACCTCATGAAGTTCAACCAGGCCAAGTGCAAGGTTCTGCACCCATGTTGGGTTAACACTTCAGTATCCATATAGGCTGACAGGTAAATGGACAGAGAGCAGCACTGAAGAAAAGGACTTGGTGGTATTGGTGGATGAGAAACTCAACATGAGTAGGCAATGTGCACTGGCAGCCCAGAAGGACAACAGCCTCCTGGGCTGCATCAAAAGAGGTGTGGCCAGCAGGGCAAGGAAAGTGATTCTGCCCTTATACTCCAATCTTATGAGACCCCACCTGCAGCATTGCATCCAGCTTTAGAGTCTTCAGCACAGGAAGGACATGGACCTGTTGGAACAGGTACAGAGGAAGACCACAAAGATGATCAGAGGGGTGGAACACCTCTTATATGAAGACAGGCTGAGTGAGTTTGGTCTGTTCAACCTGGAGAAGAGAAGGCTCCAGGGAGACCCTGTATCAGGCTTCTGGTACTTAAAGGGGGGTTATAGGAGAGATAGGGAGGAATTCTTTATGAGGGAGTGTAGTGGAAGAACTAAGCATAATGGTTTTAAACTGAAAGAGGGGTAATTTAAACTAAATATTAGGAAGAAATTCTTTACTGAGAGGGTGGTGAACAGGTTGCCCAGAGAAGTTGTCCCATCCCTGCAAGTGTTCAATACCAGGCTGGGTGGGGCTTTGAGCAACTCTGTCTAATGGGAGGTATCCCTGCCCATGGCAGGAGGGTTGGAACTAGGTGTTCTTTAAGGTTCTTTCCAATCCAAACCATTCTACAGTTCTATTATTTCACTTCTAGACTAAGTAGGGAGTTGTACTCACATCCCAAAAGAGTAACTAAATGTATTGGCTATAGGGTCATCTTTGAGAGGCGTGAGAGAGGCTAATGCTTGAAGCTAATATACCTCTGGGAAGATCATTAAATTGTAGTGAATGTAGTGATAAGAATACATAAGTGCAAATGAAAAAGAAACCAAGAAAACAAATAGTCAAAACACCACCTGACCTGTAGATCCTAGCATTGTTTTTTGTTGTTTTGTTTTGTTTTGTTTATACACATCTTTGTAGGTTCAAACAATGGATCCATGACTTAAATGCCTTCAACACATTCTCTCTTTATGTGGAGCCTCCACCAAACGATTGTAATTTGGAAACCTACTGAGAGGTCTTAATGATCTTATTTCTCCTTTCTCCTTAAGATTATTTTATATGAAAAACACTCATATTTTCTCCAGAAAATTCTAGAAAGCAGTTGCAGTCAGACCAGATAGAGAGGGCGGTGAAATAAGATATTCCTCTACTTTGCCACCAGATTCCTCAGTGGAGTATTATCCTTTACACATTTAGGTTAAGATATCAGTTATGATTGTATTCTAAGAGACCAAAGATTCTGGAGTGAAGCAAGGGAACTTGGTATATATAAAGAAAACAAGTTTAATTTAATTGTCTGGAAGGGACACAGACAACTAGCATATGTATTAGAAAAAGTGTATGCATATGAGCAGCCAAATATCTCTCTAAAGAGCTGGTTTTACAAGCTGACTCTGTAACAAAAGAGAACTTGAACTATAAAATAGGAGTATCAGACAGATATTAATACAAGACTTCATGCTGTCAGCTATTAAAACAAAGAATACAGTTTGAAAAAAACCTCTTCTCAAAACTGTGTAAACTGTTCACTTTAATTTTCTGTCTGTAGTCTATGAAAAATAAAAAAGATCAATTTCTTATAAAACAGTCATAGACTACATAAAGATTACAACTGAATGTTTTTATATTACCCAAAGTTATTAATCAATTTACAAAAGCTATTTTCCTGAGCCTTTTGCATATATGTACTGCATGAAAGTCTGTCAAAATGCTTAGACTATAAAACTAGCTGGAAAAGAAGGGGAAATATGTTAAATAAAAACTAAACACTCTATACAAACAAAAAATTAAAATGGTGTCCAGAACATTTGAAAATACTTTATTCTAGCTACTTTGTACATGTTTTGTGCCCTGCCTATTTTGGAAATTTTCGCTTTCTTTTAGTTGTTAATCACCCTTTTCTGTTATTTGCTGTTGTCTATGTCCTCCTCCAGCTTTAGGATAAAGAAAATCAAGTTTCTTTAGTTTCCTTTGATTAGTACAGACTTGTATTATGCTAATTTTCTATATTTTTATCTTTTTAATTTGAGATAACTTTTTCTGTACCTACATGATCAGAGTAGCTTAGGGAAACAAAGTCTCAATATGGTTCATAAATCACTCTTTCACTGTCTCTATTAGATATACTTCAGTTGAACCTTTCTACAGAACCAATTATTTCCAAATCTGATTTCTGTTGGTCACACACTGTGCTATTAATAATGTAGCCTACTTATTCTCTTCATTATTTGCCTCCAGAGGTAAGTTGACATCATATAGATGAAATTAATTGTATGTTTGACCTTGGCATCATATCCCTACATGTTGCCCTCCTTTAGTGTCACAGAAGTCAGTTGTTTCTTCTCATGTAATAATTCAGTCCTTCTCCAAATTAACATTACATCCAAACTTTGTGCCAGAGTTAAAAAATCAAAACTGTCTTCACTCTAGGTATAGAACCTTATCTCATTATGAGCTAGAATGTTTGTTTCTGAAATGCACAGCCTCTGACACAAGTAATTAAAAATACAAAATATTTCAAAGCAATTCTGATATATGACTAATCAAAGAGCTCTGAAATCTCATAAATTTATTTTTCACTCTGATCTTCTACATTTATTTGAAGATTTTTTCTTTTTTAATCCCAGCAAGAAGTCTTAAATATAATATACTTGAGATTCTCTTTGCAACTGTCTTTTCAAATGCAATAGCATCTGGACATGTCTTAACAAACATTTTTTAAGTCCTTGATTAAGCCTTTTCTTGATAAGTTCAAAGACTTGAATCATACAAAAAGAGAACTCCATGTAAATATTATTCAGTCAGCCATGTTTTTTTTTAGTCCCTGGTGACAGCTATGAAATGAAATTCTTATTACATTTTTCAGCTGAGATCTGGGTTGTATATTGAGGAATCCCAAAAGACTGAAGCAAACACATATTTTACAGTGCATGCATGATAAGCATTTTGCCTCTGGGATAGCTGTCATTTGACTACAAAAATGTATTAGATTTACATTCTGAATATATAATCATTATTATAATGTTTCATATCAATAAATTAAAAGATAATGGCTATGATAGGAAAGCAGCAAAATAACATTTCAAAGTCAGTTTACTTTCATATTTCCCTTACAAAGAAGCACTCAATCATAAATCTTGAGGAAAAAACCCCTAAAGGCAAATAAATCTGTAGACAAGGTTGTGTTGGGTTTTTTTTTCGTAAAATGTTTACTTGGTGATATGCTTCCTCACCATGTGACAATTTTCTGTATTAGTTGTGGATAATATGTAAAATTGATGTCTGGGTTATTGTATACTGTACTTGATATTTCCACGGTTTCCACAAGAGAATGCATGTCTTTCCTAAATTCCTGTCTGGACAACTAAATTTCTGCACGCTCTAGGCAGTTTTATTTCAAGTATTCACTTTCTTCACTTTTGATTGGATTTTAATTTTGTTCTCTGAACAGTAAGCAATCTTGGCTATCAAAGAGTTCAGTTTTATTCAGATGTTGCTAAGATTCAATGATAAGCTCGAGACATTTTGACATACCATCCTACTGGAGACAAGCAAAAAGAAAGGATAACTCTTAGCTTCTGGCTTTTGCCCAGTGCCAAATGGCCCTCAATAGTTTCTGTTAATTTAAAACATTCTCAGAAATGTTCTCTAGAAATGCATTCTGGAGAATATTCCTATTAAAAGTTTGTTTATAGAAAACAGTTCAATTTTATACAGCTGGTTCGAAAGAGAAACATTTTAAAAAATAGGACTTAATTACTTCTTTTTGAAAGTAAATAATTAAATCTATTAAAGTGCACTTGCTATTTACAGCCAAGTTGGAACAAAAATATTTTAAAAACATTTGGTTAGGTACCAATTACATTTGTTAATATGCATTTTGTACATATTACATTTGTTTTCTGTGCAGCATCGTACATTTAGAAATAAAAGGCTTAAAATATAGCAAATCTAATTATTTATAATGGAAAGTGAAACATTCAGTGAGTTAGGTTCTGACTGCTCACCTCCAGAAAGAAAAGCCCATGTTTATTATGTTTATGATGGTGTAAGGGAAATTAAAGAGGTGATGAAATACAGTAATGACATGTTGGAGAGAAGAAGTATGATGTTAATGCTTTCCTTTTTCTGCATCACCCCTCTCACACATTTCTGTTAAATTGCCTCATTATTTCTTACAATCTGCATTTTGATCTGCTACAATCTATAAGTTCAAACAACACATTGTCTCCTGAAGAATGTGGCCTTGACTGAGGGTAGATGCCACCACCTACGTCTTAAACTGCAGGACTTCCTGTGGCTGGGGCAATGGTGATGTTACCTGTGGGAGATGGCTTGTGAAACCTTTGGAGCTAGCTAAACAGTAAACAGATGGTCTTCGCCTCCTTCCCACAGGTGGAGGGTAAAGGTTGGATGGGACTGGATGCATCCTGTAAATTAACAACTATAAGTGCAGCCGGTGGTGTACTTCAGCTTTACTTTAGCTTTAATGACCATGGATCCTTTTTTGAAGAATAAGGACTGTTAGTGGGAGGCAGGATCTATTTGTCAAATTGCGGTAAAGGAAACTTTGCTAACAAGGTGAGGAAGGTTTTAAACTAAGTATGTCAGGTGATATTGATCAGAGGGAGAACAGTACGGATGACACAGTGCGGGGAGCTTGTTACAGAAAGCCAATTGAGGCAAAGAACTATGGACAGACTGATCTTAAAATAACTCAGTGCAGTCTCCACATGGGAGACACCGGTTCGTACGGGAACTTGAACCTCTGTGATAGTTGCTGAAAGGGCAGTATGGCAAGAAGCATGGGAAGTTTCTGGAGGTATTTAAGTAATGCAATCAGCAAAAACAGTGAATCCCGAATCTTTTAAGACCAGCAAAAGAGTATTATTAAGCCATTGTACCCACTGCAAACAAAACACACCAAGATGATTCAGCAGAAGAAACTAAATTTCCAGAATGCCTTGTAAACTAAGACTGTTTATTACCTAAATTGATCTAGGATTTATTGTGGGAGGCAGAAGGAACAGACTTCGGGATGGAAAAGAGAGAATTTTGGGACTGTATAAAGATGATTATGGGATGTTTGAAAGGAAGTATTTGAAATCTAATGTGACATGTATCGGGTAAGGACCAAAGGAGAGGAAAGGAATGAAGGCAGATGGATAGGGAAGGAAGAAGTACAGGAAAATACAGGGAGACAGTCTTGCTTCTTTGAGAAGTTGTTGTTTCCAGGATATGGACATGATTCTGTTTTACATACATAATATGAAATCATTAAACATAAGAAGTCGTTACCATGGTCCTGAAATTAAAATACAACTAATAAAATTAGTAGCACAATTAATGTTCTCTCTTTTTCTCTTTAAGAAATGTTGACATTTAAATAGGTTTCTTAGCTATTTCTGGGATGACAGGAAAAAAAGCCACAAGTTATTAAGCCAAGTTTGTTAGTAAGCAAAAATAACTATATTTAATAGCACATTTTTGAAAAATTAGCAGCAAAAGGGAAACTACAGCACGTCAACCTGCATATATGATAAAAGATGGAATTAGATATACCACTATATGCAACATATAAGGGGGCAAGGACTAAAAGTCTCATATCAGAAAATCCTAACTGACAAATCTACAACAATTTTTAAAGAAATCAATTATCACATTGATCTATGTCATCTAGTCATAATGCATTCAAATTTCCAAAATCTGACAATGACCTTGGTCTCTAAAGGTTTTTAAAGGAAAAATCTGGTAAACAGAAGGTTCTGTGAAAGTTTAATAATTTAGTACATTATAAGCAATTCAGGGTATGAGCAAAAGTGAAGTTTTCACTCCAGAGGGAATTTACTATTGTAGCTATCTGGAATCTGTGCTGCTCAATATATTTGTAAAAGTTCTAGAAAATAATAAGACTACTAAGTGTGCTGGTACTGTTTAATTATTCAAGATATATGACCGCTGAGATCTTTAATCAAAAATCCCACTATATTTGCACAGTGTACAATGAGAATTAAGTTCCATATCAATAACTGTAAAGAAACTAGTGGAAGAAAATATCTTAAATGAACATATAAAATATAGTCTACCAAATGTATTATTATCACTTTAGGAAAAAGGCAAATTACTTTGCAAAGTGTCTAAATGAAAAGAAATAATGAACGATATGAAGGCTTTTATTCACATGTGACATAATTAAATTGTAAAATTTGTCATGGTGTGTATACAGGCCAAAAATATAATGGAATTAAAACAGGAACAGAAGTAAGTCACAGAGGACATATTTATTAGTAGCCATCAAGAAAAATAACTGTAATCTATATCTTAAAAAGTCCTTAGGACACTTATTTCCAAATGTAATGACAGTAGAAAGATTATTCTTCATTTATCATTACGCTGTTTTTCCTAAGCATATGCTAATAACCTTTGAATTTTATCCATTTTGCACTATAGGAGTAATAATATATTTTAAGTTTTCATTGTCTGTATGAGCTAGCTTTCACAAAGCAAGCTTGGCTGATATTTTTATATTTTTTATTAATATTCATAAAAGCATTTTCCCTTCCTGAGCTTATCTAAGAATTTTTCAATATCTCAAAGTGACTTGAAGACGATAGGAATTTTAAGCTGTCTTAAAAAGAAATTCCAGAATCAGATTTCAGCATATTTTAAGTAATTCTTTGTAGTTTAAAAGTACTCTGTTATTAGTTTTGATTGTCTTTTCATTAGACTATAACAGAAAGTTATTTTTTAATCTTGGTCTCAGACTACCCACTATCCCATTATATATGTGTTTGTTACTCAAAATTTCACAAATTATCTTCATGTATATATGATGGGAAATAATTTACTTCAATAAATGTTAATTATATCCTTCTTTAAATAGTAAATATATCCTAAAGGATCCAAACACTAAAACACTAAAAATTTCTTCTGCTCATGCCAGTCAGAATCCTCAATTAATAGTTTAGTTCTTTAAGTCAACCAGAAGCAAAACTTGTAGCTTGTACTAGAAACAAAGCAAGCTGATTTGCATGCCCATGTTTAATGCAAACTGAACTTTGAGATGAAGATGAAGCAAAGATTTCTAAGATAATTCTATTCAGAACCACTCAGTCAGCTGGGAACATTCAAAGTTATTAAGCTCAACTCATCATTCCATGTGAAATTCCAACTCGAAATTCTGTTTTATATATCTTCTTCTTTTTAGATGAAAAAGAAATTATCCCTCTTATAATGTTCCTCATAAAGTGCCTGAATCCTGTACTGGAACTTCAGAATTTACTTCTGCAGATTTTTAGTTTATTTTGCTAGTAGGAACCATAAACATCTGGAAAGGTCCAAATAAACGCATTTTTAAATCTCACAATGATTCCAGTTTATGGCATTTCATCCTGTACTGCACATAATCATACAGACTCTTACTGTCTCTACAGGTCAGTAGTAATTTATTTATCCTGCAAAGCACTTTGAGATTGTTCCATAAGAAAATCATACGTAAATTTTGCTTACCATCAAAAATATATAAATTGGCATTCTAGGTAATGTATCCAGTCTATCTAGATTTAGATATTTTTAAAGGATTTGCATGAAAAGGCTTTCGTGTGAAATCTCATTTACACAAAAGCAGCAATTCATTTTGTTCTTACCCCAGGTACCTTCTGTCAAGACATGGCATGTTATTACTCTTTTGTAGGCTTAATATGTTTTTGGTCATGGCTATGTTAAAAATTTAGGAATTGTGACTCCTTTGGAAATTCAAGTAACTTAGCAATAGCTATATAAATGTACTGTATCATTCCACTACAAACTCTCCAACAAGGCTTAGGAAGGAGATTTGATATCATGGTTTAAGCTGTGATGGAGTTAACTTTCTTGCTAATAGTTTGTGTAGTGATATGTTTTGGATTTGGGATGAGAAACAGTGATTCTGCTCCTTATACCACCCTATCAGCGAGCAGGGTGGGAGTACACAAGAATCACAGAGTATCAGGGATTGGAAGGGACCTTGAAAGATCATCTAGTCCAATCCCCCTGCCGGAGCAGGAATGCCCAGATCAGGTCAAACAGGAACGCGACCAGGTGGGCTTTGAATATCTCCAGAGAAGGAGACTCCACAACCTCTCTGGGATGCCCATCACAGTGTTCAGTCACTCTCACTGTGAAGTTTTTCCTCGTATTTAAGTGGAACCTCCTATGTTCCAGCTTGCACCCGTTGCCCCTTGTCCTATCATTGGACATCACTGAGAAGAGCCTGGCTCCATCCTCCTAACACTCACCCTTTACATATTTATAAACATTAATGAGGTCGCCCCTCAGTCTCCTCTTCTCCAACCTAAAGAGACCCAGAGCCATCAGTCTTTCCTCATATGGGAGATGCTCCACTCCCTTTATCATCTTTGTGCCTCTGCGCTGGACTCTTTCAAACAGTTCCCTGTCCTTCTTGAACTGAGGGGCCCAGAACTGGACACAATATTCCAGATGGGGTCTCACCAAGGCAGAGTAGAGCGGGAGGAGAACCTCTC
>VZTM01006626.1:1199-14869 GCA_013400555.1 Jacana jacana | reverse complement strand
TAGGTAGAAAGAAAACCCTCTGTATCTGTCCTTCCTTCTGTTTATCCATAAATGGTGGCAGGGACTTCCTTACTTTTTATAACTTCAGGCCAAGAGGTTTACAACCACACTGGTAGAAGAGTGTCTGCACTGTAATTCCTGTATTATACCATGATATTTTTATTTTTACTCTTTGAAGAGCGCTTATGAAAATCACTAGAGAGTGCTTAAGGAGCAGATTAGCATTTATCTGGCACGCTTCCCCTGAAAATGACATTTATAATACCAGTTTTAACCCCTTGGTACTTTTAAACAGAAGTGACATTTAGCCACAAAGCCTTTCTGCAACAGCTTGCATAAACAACATAACGGAGCTTGGAGGACTTCCACCTGGACTTTATCCCTGCCTTAGTCTAACAGGGACACAAGAACTATGTCAGATCTAAGGATGGAAAGATTGGGTTGCATCCAGAGACCTTGAAAATACACTATCAGAAGCCAGAATAAGTGAAATGGCCAAGAGGTTTTTGGATTCTTTCCTAATTTACCATAGAAAGATTTCATAGAGGATGACACTATTTCTTGATTTCATAGATGACAAGAAGACCAGCTATTCTGGGAAGGTGTCCTGTATGCTGCTGGAAAGCAAGAGTGCCGGCAGATTTCCCTAGTCTATTGGTCATCTGTGACCTCAGAGGGTCTGGGAAATCTAAGTGCAACACCAAAAGCCTTTATGAAACCTTCCATTTGTGCAAGTTTATTTACTCAGAAAGGTTCATTTATGCAGAAATGCTGCAACAAAAGACCTCCTTTTTTATTTACTAAATCTGTATAAAAAGGACAGTAAAAAAAACTGACCCCAGCACAATCACTTATCAGGAACCCTTTTAAATTTGTTAAGTCAATAGTGCATCTGAATTTACCTCTGGAATTTTAGAGACAAATAAGGAAATATATTACAGAGGTGGAACTACTGGAAGAGTTAGAGCAATTTTCTCCTATTCCTACAGACCATGCCAAGGGAAAAGAACCATCACCCGCTCCTCTCTTACAAACAGGACATTTCTTGACAAGCACCTCTATTAAAATACTTGTCCTGTATTCATCACTTAGTTCTTAAATGCTAGGTATATTTGAAATCAGATGATCCATGTCTATCCATGTCATGCTGGAGCTCTCTCAGCTTTTAGAGTTGGGGTTGCATATGTATTGGAAGGTGCTATTGTAACCTTTTAAGCATTTCTCAGTTGGTCTTACTTTCCTTCTATTGTGCTTGCCACATTTGTCCTAGATGCTGGGGGCATTTGCAACCTTTTTGTGACTTTATCACTTCCTGTACTCATAGTCATCCCTGTACTATTACTTTAAACAGTAAAAGTTTAATCATAATTTACGGTAGTTTATTTTCTTTCTTTTCAGATCATCACATTTCTTGGGTCAAGTTTACACAGGGGAGGGGGGGAGACATATTTCATATACATAATTTTTTAGCCATCATGGCCATGGAGAAAATGTAAATATTTAGTTCTCATGGTTTAAAACCCAAAAGGAGTAAGGAGTATGTCAAGCGAGGCTGATAATTAATTTCTGATTACTGTTACTTGGCAGTCCTGTGCTGAATCTGCCCATGACCAAAGCTGCACGTTCATTCAGGTAAGATTTATGTAAGATTTCCAACTTCTCATCACTGATAACTAACTGTCTTGGGAAAGAGTTGTTACTGGTAACATTTGCATGCAAGATGAGAGTAATTGAGCTCAGTCTGCTCTGAAGGTCATGCGTGTTTATAGATGCATGTTACACTGCAGCAAATATTAAATCTGGAATTGTGCCTCCATTTAAGGAAGGGGATTTTTGAACATATATGGCTTCAGAACTTTAGCCAAATGCATATTCCCATAAGTACAAATATGTTTGTACTCCTTCTATTCATATAAGAATGGTTCGTTTTTGTCTCCTTTTAAAGCAGAAAGAAAATAATCATAGAATGGTTTGGGATGAAAGGGACCTTAAGGATCATCTACTTCCAACTCCTCTGCCATGGGTATAGGCACCTCCCACTAGACCAGGTTACTCAAAGCCCCATCCAGCCTGGTCTTGAACACTTCCAGGGATGGGGCATCCATAACTTCTCTGGGCAACTTGTTCCAGTGTCTCACCACCCTCACAGTAAAGAATTTATTCATAATATCTAATCTAAATCTCCCATCTTTCAGTTTGAAGCCATTACCCCTTGTACTATCGTTACACTCCCTAATAAAGAGTCTTCCTTTTATCATCAATATAACTACAGAAGTTTTTCTTGTTGCCCTTGATGTCCCTGGCCAGATTTAACTCTGTCTAGGCTTTAGCTTTCCTAACCTGATCCCTGGTTGCTCATATTCCTCCACAGATACCTATCCTTGTCTCTGTGGACTTCCTTTTTCAAATTTTGGTTTCTCCAGATCACTGTTCATCCATGCAGGCCTCCTGCCAGTTTTGGCCAACTTCCTCTTTGTCAGGATGCATTTCTCATGAGCTTGGAGGAGGTGGTTTTTGACTATTAGCCAGCTCTCTTCCCTCTAGGGCTGTATCCCCAGCACTCTACCAGGCATATCCCTGAAGAGGTCAAACTCTGCTCTCCTGAAATCCAGGATAGAGAATTTGCTGTGTGCCTTCCTCAACACCCTAAGGACCTTGAACTCCACTGTCTCATGTTCACTGCAGCCAAGGCTGCCCCTGAGCTTCACATTACCCACCAACCCTGTTGGTGAGAACAAGATCCAGCATCGCACCTCTCCTCATTAGCTCCTCCATCACTTGGAGAAGGAAGTTATCATTGACAGTTAACTAGAAACTTCCTGGATAGCTTATGCCCTGCTGCATTGTCCCTCCAGCAAGTATTGGGGTGGTTGAAGTTCCCCGTGAGGACCAGAGATTGTGTGGGGCTGCTCTTAACTGTCTATAGAAGACCTTATCTGCTTGACCTTCTTGATTGAATACCTTGTAGCAGACCCCCACTGTAACATCATCTGACCCTGTCCTCTCTTTAATCCTGACCCATAAACTCTGTTAGCTCCTCATCCACCCCCAGGCAGAGCTCCATGCACTCCAGCTGGCCACTGACATAGAGGGTGACAACCCTCCATGTCTCCCCTTCCTGTCCTTCCTGAAGAGCCTGTACCCTTCCATTCCAACACTCCAGTCACAGGATCATCCCACCACATTTCCATTATGCCAATACCCATCGAACAGAAGATATTGCATTCACATGGTCCAAATAAATGGTGTAGGCAGTTATTTTTAACCTCTTAATTTGCTGTCATGAAGTGCTTTGCAGAGAGCGATCAATGAGATAACAGGACAACAAATTCACCTTGAATAAGGCCCTTGAAAGGACAATTAAAAGTTCAACAAAACCTTCTAGGAATAAAAATCAGTAAACTAGGGGATAGTTGCATATAAAAAAGTAGCTTTGCTGTATAGCAACATTATACTTCATAAATAGCTAGAAATACTTCACACTTTCTTGTTCCAGGACAGTCCTTTGATCACACAGTAATTAAAATATTAATTGAAAAGAAACACGGCATCTGTTCTGGACAAGATCTTCCAGATGGTCAGTTTTAATGTAGAAAGGGACTAGGGTTTCCTACTTCCATGTAGGACATTAGGAATATATATACTGATACATAGAGAGAATTATATAAAGATACATATAAATGTATATACTTACAAAATCAGGAATTATGTCAAGAATCAAAATTATATACCGCCCTTAGGATACATTCTTCCTTCTGAAGTCAGTCCTTCCAAATTAGAATTGAGATATAACAAGCTTGAGTATTTCTACTGTTATTCTACCTGTTCTATAAGTGAACCAAGGCTATCATACTCGGAAAAAAAAAACAAAAACCAAACACAAACCCTAACATAAATGTATGATGGAAGAAAGATTAAAGTCTGACAAGAATATACTTAACTAAAAGAGAACATCTCTGTTCATTGATGTAATACTGAATGAAACCTGTAGGTCTTAGAAGCTAGAAGTCCTTAAACGCTGTCATTAATCTATCCCTGTCTCCTTGTGCAAGGAGTAAAGCTACACATATATTGCCAAACCATCTGAATTAATAAAAAAACCCAATACAGTTTTCTGAAGATATCTGACATACTAATCATATGACACTGTCAGATTAAGAATAGGGACAAGCAGAAGCAGCATGGTGTAGGTACAAATCATAGAATCATAGAACCATAACATAGCTCAAGGTGGAAGGGACCCCTAAAGATCATTGAGTCCAATACTCTGCTCCTCGCAAGGACTATCTAAAACTAAATCTGGTCATCAGAGACAGGAGATAAGCACCTTCCCCTACACTTCATCCCTTGAGGAAATTGTAGACTGAGATGAGGTCACCCACCAGCCTTCTCTTCTATAAATTGAGCAGGCCAAGTGACCTCAGCTACTCCTCCTAAGTCTTGACCTCGAGGCCTTCCACCATCTTGGTTACCTTCCTCTGGACACACTCTAATAATTAGATGTCATTCCTATAATGAGGTGCCCAAAACTGAACACAGAACTCAAGGTGGGGCTGTACCAGTGCAGTGTGGAGTGGGACAGTCACTTCCTCAACTGGCCAGTTATGCTATGCTTTGGTGCACTCCAGGACAGGGTCCACCCTTTTGGCTACCAGGACACATTGTTGATTCCTTCAACTTTCTATCAACCCAAACACCCAGATCTATTTCCACAGAGCTGCTCTCCAGTGATACATTTCCCAATTGGTATGTATAGCCAAAACAACTCTATCCCAAGTGGAGAATCCAGCTCTTGCTCTTGTTAAATTTCATATATTTGATGACTGATGAGCTCTCTAGTCTGTCCAGGTCTCTTCGTAATGCCTATCCTCAAATCCACAGCTCCTCTGAGCTTATTATCACTGGCAAATTTCCTTAATGTATATTTAATTCCAGTCTCTCTTTTAAATTACTCAGTAGCAAGATCAGAAGTTTCTCTAGGTATTCTTTCATGTCCATAGATGTCACTGATTTTATCAAGATTTATTTTACCTAAGGCTATGTATATATTAAAAAATCCCATTGTTCGGAAGCAGTAACTCTGCAGTGTGAAATAGCTGTGAGCCTTCACAATGCATCATGAGTGGTAAACGTTTTACATCAGACTCTGGTTACTCTGGTCACAGGAACTAAACGTTCATTAGAAGTTCAAGTACACCAAAGTACCCCTGGAGTGCCTTTCCTGGTTTAATTTCACCTCAAAGAAATCCTGTTCCTGTCCTCTGAGGCCACTCTGTGATGTCAGCCTATGCATGATAATCAATCAATACATTCAATTTTGAATCACATTCCTGGCCCAAATGACAGTGTTAATGAGGATGTACCCTGGATCTGCTTATAGATTTATTTACATTGATTAAGGGCAACTATCATAATTCCTATGATGATTCTCTCAATTATCTTAATTTACACAATGAACTATGTCAAGACAGATCCATTCTCCTTCATCTAGTGATGATTCACTGAGGAAGAGGAAATCCTCTCTATGGTGATAATTTGCATTATTGCTATAACTAAAAGCCGTGACTGTGTAGCAGGCCTGATTCTTATATAAATTGTGCAAACCCAGAGTAAAAAGCTGTCTTCTTCCCCAAAGGTGACAGAGAGTGGATGAAAACAAGCAGTTGAGACAGAAGAAGGAGGCAATACTGATCTGCAGGACAGACCTTAGTCTCAGGACAATGACAGGTTAACCGTTGTCATGCCTTTTTGTATAATTTACAAGAGCAATGGAAAGGAAAAATTGGAATCTTACTATGCATTCTTATCAGGAGTTCACGTTAGTAATGGGGGAAGTCTCTGTAGATTCTCATTTAAGTAGTGAATAAATTAGTAAAACAAGCCATGTTTCATAACCTTTCTGTCCTTAGATGTGACCTTTTGCAGCCTTGAACCACCACTTGACTTTCTCACCTTTCATTATGTCTCATACTAACTATGGTTAATAGGCTTTAGTAGGGGAGAGGTTGTACAAGAAATTAAGGTGATGAGGTAAGTCAGAGAAGCTCTAGACATCTATTTTCTACTATTTTAAATGCTTCCAGCACTTCATAGAACAAAAGTGACAGGTGGAGTTTTAGATCATCTGTTCTACTCAATGCATTATAAACAATTCTGGTTGTATTTAAGCTACTTAAAGTTAAATTAAATGGATTATTCAGTATACTCAAGCTTTAAAACACATCATTGTATTAGGCTTTTTATGCAAATTCAGTAGAAGGTTTTATTCTTAAGGGTTTATAGTCTTGTTAGCAGTGAGTAGGAAGAAGGAGGCAATAGGCTTCACAAATTTTTACCACATAGATACTAAAGGTTAGTATATGTGATATTTGCTAATAGAGCTAAGTTTTGATGAAGTAAAAATGTTGAGAACTAAAGTCACACAAAATAAGATGCAGAACTGTGGATCTATGATGATGTACCTCATTTTTTAATCGCCTTCTAGTCAACTGGCTTCACAAATCGCAACATACAACTAAGTCCACAGTTTCAATATCATATCCAGAAGCTCCTACCGTCCACTTCTCTAAGGGTGAAAATTCATATCTTCATTAAACATAAGAACTCTGTTTCTTCATTTGAACACAATGAATTTGGAAGAGGCACAATTCTTGGAGTCTGGGGTAAGGCCCTAGAGGAAGTATCAGTATGAAAGCTGCCAATCATTCCATGTCTTTTGCGTAGTGCCTTGGGTACCTCTCAATAACAAACAAAACAAAACAAAAAATGCCCAACCAAACAATGTTTTCCTGGGGTGGGAGAGGGAAAGAAATGGTGTCATTTAATGGTAAATTCCACTTTCCATCTATGTTGTCTAAAATTAGAGTGAGATATTGACCAGAATGAAAAGTTGCACAGCATCCTTATGTAAATCTCAAATGTGTTGCTTGGGAAGCACATTAGGTATCCCAGAAAGGTAGTGTTTGCCTGGGGTTTGCACTGACAGAACACAGCAGTGACTGGTATTTTTTTGGAAAAAGGTTTAGCAGTATTTTTTATTTTTCTTATATTTAAGCAAAACTTCAGACATTAACTTCATCATCTGAAGTAAATAACTGCTGTAGAACTCCCAAGTTCTCTCTTTGAAATTGCACTTATTTCAGAAAACAAATTACATCACTTAAATGGCAATAGTTTGCAATTAACTGCTCCAAAGAGTAACTTCTCTTCTTCCATTGCAGTCTCATAGTATTCATACAACAAAAATTTTGATCAGCAGTATTTTTGCTGCAGATTGATTCTATGCATATGTACAACGTGTTTGTGTGCATATAAGTACATAGTATAATTATACACTTCAATTATCAGTAATCCAAACTATTTATGTCATAATTAGTCACTCCCATAAGTTGCTGTTTGCAGGGGTGGGTGGTTGCTCTGGGGTGACTAATGTACTTGTGTGCCCAGAAAACCCTTTCACTTAGATGTCCTCATCTGCACCAGTGGCAGCATTTTATGAATGCCCGAAGTGCTCCAGCACCCACATGTCATTTTAGTTAGATTCAAAGAACCCTTTGGGGAAGGACATTTGGGATTTTTGCTGGGGACTTGCTTTGTTCATGACCCTGCCAGACACCATAACATTTTTGCATAGCCAGAGTGTTTACACTGAATAGTTTGTTTAAGGAACCAATCAATGTGGTTTTTCCAGTCTATATGGATAATTAACACTGTTTATTCAACAAATAGTTATTGTATCTACACTGACAGCATTTTCCTCCCACTTCCTTTCTCCAGGCTGAAAAAAAGAAACTTCTTATAACTATTCTTTATGATACTTCAAAATTTGGAAGACTAGCCCAAGGGAAGAAGGGATTTTTGAATAGTCTATCATTTACACTGACTTTTTCAGTGAGTTTGTTTGTTTGTTTGTTTAATGATACTTTCTCTCTTCTAAACAAAAGTCTTCCAAAGAGTCTGTTTTGTTTTGTTTTGTTTTGTTTTTTTCACACTGTGCATTTCCTGATAAACACTTCATTTTCTCAGAAGACTATGAAACTTTTACACTAGAGATTGAACCTCAGATTGGAATGTTGTTAAGTATTTTGAAACTCAATAGTTTGAAAATGCTGATTTTCCACGTGTGCTGGCAAGTGTTGTCTATTTCCATGTGTTCGGAGTCTTATGCTTGCATTTTAAGATCAGTTTGAGCAATGGCAATGTTGAAGAAGGACTGTTTTTTAAAGGAGAATCAATCTTCCACTTTGAGGGCAAGCTGGAATGCAGATGATCACATAACATGACTACAGAAAAAAATTGTAATGTCAGTTATGCAATCTCTGGATGGGACCTGCTGCTCAGAATTAATCTAGAGGGCTTTTTTTTATAGACAGGTATTGAATCACAGAGTTTTCAAATGAAGTTTACATCCTTTGGGAAGATGTAAAAATTTTTATTTATTGTCATTGTAAAATTACTGTAGTTGTTAAAATACATGTAATATTTTCAGTTTAAACTTTGCTGACTTGATACTAATTCCTCTCAAGAGACTAATCTTAACCAAGTGATGAGGAAACTGGAACAGTTTGAGATTGTCAACAAATACAACAACAACATGATGATTAACACATTTTCCAATTAGAAGATTCAATGGCAGGTCCAGACCACTAAGTTTATGTCTCTCAGGCTAACTAGATTAAATGGATGCTTTGTCATCTGCCTGACCAAGAAAGCAGACATATATTTTGAGGTGTGACTTTACTAACACTTTGTGGCATACAATAAATTCTCCTGCCTTACCTGCCATGATCTTCCTAATAAAACCCAGGATATAGTTTGACTTATTTGGGGTGAAGGCACACTTGCCTCATGAGGAGGTGCTTTTCAGCAAGATGCTACCCATCCAGTCAGTTCCTAATGTATGCAGCTATTCCTCTACAGGTGAAAAACTTCATACTTCTCCCTCTTGAACATTATAGCCCACTCTTCAAGTTTCTCAAGGAACATCTGGATTGAAGCTCTACTCTCTGGTGTACCAGACACCCTCTGTAGTCTCCTGAGGGATATTCAGTTTTATCATCCAGGCTATTTATAAAGCTATTGAACAACATCAATCTCAGTGCAGACCACTGGGATGGTCCTCTTGATAGCAACTTCCAAAATCATGTCAAGTGATGTGTTGATATCATAGAATCATAGAATGGTACAGGCCAAAATGGAATTCTAGGGTCATCTAATCTGACCTCCCCACAGTCAGCAGGGACACCCCCAACCAGATCAGATTGCCCAGGTCCTCATCGAGCCTCACCTTTAATGTGTCCAGGAAAGGGGCCTCAACCACCTCCCTGGGCAACCTGTTCCAGTGGTCCACCACTCTCATGGTAAAGAACTTATTCCTAATATCCAATCTAAATCTGCTCTTCATGAGTTTGAAGCCATTGCCCCTCATCCTGTCACTGAAGGCCTTTGTAAACAGACTCTCCCCAGTCTTCCTGTAGGCCCCCCTTCAGGTACTAGAAAGCTGCTATTAGGTCTCACTGGAGCTTCCTCATACCCTTTGAGCCTAGCTGTTCAGAAAATTTTAAACCCATCTACCTCATCTATCTACAAATCCAGCCACTTCCTCAGCTTCCTACTATGAATACAGTGGTGGTGAGTGGGGTATGTCAAAATACTACTAAAGTCTAGTCTTCCCTTGTCTGTTTCACAGTTCTCAAGGGACTTCCCTCAATCTCAACATTTTTGCACAGATTATAGTCAGAGGCTGCAGAATCATGTTAGGCAGTGCTTTCAGCACCCTTGGGGAATCTCCTACAGCCCCATGCATTTCAACACAAACAGCGTCACTAGATAGTCCCTAAACTGCTGCTCCTCAGTTGTTGGCTCTATACCTCTTTTTCATCTTCACCTGTATAAGGATCTAGGAAAAGTGAATTTGTCTGCCTGAAATATATGTGATTGGAAAAGTTGTGTGCTTTCTATCCTGCTAAAAGCATTTTTCCCTTGTCAACCCCAAAAAGGTATATCAAACAAATAGTGATTGCACGTGGAGCTTAATGGTCTTGTAAACAATATAACTCAAGTAGATGATCCAAGTTGCCATCAACTTGGTAGGTTCAAATCAAACAAATGATACAATTTGTCCTTTGCAGAATGATCTTACTGGTTGATACACTGCATTAGGTACTACAGTGTACTGTATTTAAGGAATACAAGTTTCAGTTTGTTTTTTGGTTGTTTTTTTTTTCCCCAGGATCTTAGTTAATACAGATAATACCTCTTGGTTTACAGATCTGACAGATCTATCACAAAGAGCTTCAATAGGTGGAGTTTTCTAGAAGAGCCTAGGACATTTTTTTTATACATATAATTTTTGTTTGCTGCCAATACTCCATATAATTTTTGTTTGCTGCCAATACTCCCGCATTTAAAAACAACAATGAAATTTTAAAATACTTGCATATTGCTTACCTAGCTTCATGAGATTAAGGAAATCTGCCCTATTCTAAATAGAAAAATGGATATTTAATATATGTTTGTATGACAACAGTGTCTAAGGGAACTGTGAACTACTCACTACCTGAGTACCATTGTGTTAAGCATGGAGTATGCAGAAAGTCAGATTGTCTTTGAGATTAAGACTGTGAAGTCTGCAGGAAAAATTCAGATTCTTGAACCCAGTTCCCCAGCCTCATCCCCCCAGTGGCACCCCAACAAACCTGCCGGGACTTCAGCTGCTGCTCATGAGGAGCACAGATAGCTTCTGTCTTAGCCAGGCACATACTTTAGTGTATGCTTGATGGTACTAACACCTACCTTTACACTCCTGCTTCTTACACTACCTACAGCACAAGACATAACACACACAGCAGAATTTAGCTCAAATGTAAACCATATAAATTTATTTTATATGTCAGGGCAGTAACAATCCCAGCACCCGTTACAGTCTGCAGAGGTCTAGACAACACATTTAATAAAATTAGGCAGCTGTTCAGCTCAACCCGTTTGATAAAAGCGTCTCACTCCAGCTGCCCATAGGTAAGGTCCTAATGACTTTTGAGACCACTTAGGGATAGCCACAACAAAGCTTGCAGAGAGCACACAATCTGTAGTAGCTCTGTGCCTCTCTAAAGAGACAGCTGGAAGCCATGTAAAGTATCCCCAGCTTCTGAAAAAAACATGGAAGAACAAAGTTTAGGCAAATGTGTCCTTTCCATCATAAGTAAAGGTTGTGAAATATCTCCTTGGATTAATTTTTTTCTGAGTGGGCAGGGATATTTTTAAATATCTCTATTTTATTATAATAATTTTCATTCATTTGATTGGTGCATTAGGATTCCATTATAAGATTTTATTCTATATCATAAATTAGCTCTCCATCAACCTGGTTATTCATAAACTCCTACACACAGAAGGAACTAATATTAGTAAATCATTCAGAAGGAATAATGGAATTTGTCAAATATTGCTAAAATATTCAAGCCAGCACAAAAAGATGAACTTACTTTTGTAAGGGAGGCCTTTTGTTAAGTATTGATTAAAAAATAATTTTTTCTTTTTCTTTATTTTTTCTTTAATTTTTCTTTAAGTAAGAAATCATAAAACCAGTCTGATTCTAATTATTACTATGTAGAATGCAACTAACTCCATTTATTTTAATGCTTTATAATTTTCTATTACTATTTCTTTAGTTTTTTGATTTAATTGAAATCAAAGTGCAATTGCTATTTGTGGAGTTGAAATTTGTTTATGAAAGTTATTTCATGTAAACTCAGTGAACATAAAGCTTATTTTGTGGTCTAACTTATCTCATATTTTGTGAGCAGTCGACAGACTTGTTGCTAAAGCCATACAGAAAATCTATTGTGAAAGGCAGCTTTCGTCTTTTGACCTTTATGTCCCTCTATATGACAATTTCAGCTTTGCCTTTAAGATTCTGCACAGTGTAATAAAAATAATCAGTTCTAAATACAACATGACTGCAGGCCATTCCACAAAAGTTTAATGACATTATTTTTCAGGTTGGTTGACATAATGATCATAATAAAAATTCACTATTTCTATTGGAAAAGCCAGAATGTAATTGAAACAACATCTATTACAGTTGTGTTTTTTTTAATATCTGCTTTTCACTTCAGAGATTTGTGATTTATTAATTGCAGTACATTAGTTCTTTGTATATCTACACAGATGCGGCCTGAGCTCCAATTTAGCTGGATTTTATGAGCAATTAAACTGGTTTTCAGGTTGCATGTGCAGGTTGCAAAATTTGCTGAAGTGAAAATATTCTTCAACCTTGTTTTGAATAAAAGTCTTCTCATTGGTAATTTTGTTTGTACATTTCAACATATAAGTTCCAAGACAAAGCCATATTTTGACTTAAAGTACACTTTGCTTTGACAGTGGTGTTTCTTTGCTTTGCTAAGTAGCAACAAGGGGTGATTTTAAACAACGTTGTGCAAATACTTTTAAGTATTGCTCATGGTTTTAATTCACTTACAAAACAGCTCTTATACTATCAACTTGACACAGGAAAACATAAACTACTTTGCTTATGTACTTCCTATCTAATTTCCTAAAATTGCTGTTTTAATTTGTGTTCCCACAATAAGATTTCCCACTGAAGTGTTGAGTTCTTTCCATATGTAAATTCAATAATCTTTCAAAGACAGGGAAAAGGAAGCACTATTAAATATGAAACTTCATTTCTCTAAGTAATTAAACCCTATGACTTTCTACAATAATAAATTATGACCATATAAGTTCATTAAGAAAGAGCATGATGCTGTTAAACTGTTTATCAGGAGCAAATAGGTTACCTTTATTTTAATGGAGTCACAAATGTGGGGAAAACTTATCTTCTTTATCTTCTTTGTTCAGAAAATGTTGTGTAAAAATACCATACCTACATTATTTCTCCCAATTTAATCTCTTGTATCAATAACTGATTCAATTTATTGCATACAATTTGAAATAGTAGATAGCTTATGTCTATGGCTGTCAACAAGCACCTTCACTGAATGAAGTATACCTATTATGTATAAATACTGGTTAGCAAAAATGTCCTAACAATATTTGAGGAAAAAAAATACAGCATAAATATATCACGTCACAGAAACACAAGATCATATACTGTACAGTTAGAAGGAAATACATGGATAGTGTTCAATAATGCAGCAATATTAAGCTTTCCAATAAGTCTTCAAAAGTCTTAAAAAAAAAAATAATGGCCACAACCTGTCTATTTATTTAGTGCCTGATCATACAAAAAAATTATTATGCAGGTCCTGCTCTGTGAAATAATCCAGGTTGGGATATAGATTTGCTGTTATTTCCCCTATGACAAATAATATAGATGTCTGAAGAAAAAACAGAGGGAACATGACAGGCAACATCATGAGACCATATGGTCTGAACAAATTATGAAAGTCAAACTGAGCTTTGTTCCAGTAATTTAGGCCAAAACCAAGATAAGTACTAAGATTCATAGCTATTTTCAAAATTCTGTCAGATTTCAGTAAACAGAATTATTTTGCGAATAGAGTGATCAATCTGATTACACCATTAAAATCTGCATAAGTGTGCAGGGAACAATGTACTATGCCCTAATACACATTAGGTCAACTTCTTTTCTCAGTTCTGGAGCCAATGAAGCTCTATTGTACTTTCCCTAACATATTTCATTTATCCTT
>VZTM01006625.1:0-20188 GCA_013400555.1 Jacana jacana | reverse complement strand
GAACCTATGAGTTTCAGAGGGCATGATTGGATAAAAAGTCTTGCCAGCTCCATGGTGCTGCAGAGAGTTTGAATGCATACTGTGCATAATGTGTTTTGCACTTGAGCTGTTGCTCTCATTCAGAGGACAAGATAATTCTACAAACACAGAAAGCAGATATGATTAAATGCCAGATGCTGTTCTGCCTTTTACCTCTTGGAGCCAATAACCTCTGTTCAGGTCAGTATCTTGATGGGGCTGTAGTCTGAGCTCACTTGGCTAGAATAAGAAACTCCACAAACAAGACAAAAAAGTATGTCCCTGGTTTCTTCTGGGGGAATGTGGGATGTGTGTGGGATGAGTAGAGGCGTATCAGTCAGAACTAATATTTAGCTTTACTGAATACCACCAGCATTCAAGCAAGAAGGTTATCTCCAAATCTGATGACTTGAAATAAATGTCTGACGACAAAATGTAGACTGAAAAAGCCAAAGTAGGTTTCTCAACAAATTAAACACACTTCTCTTATTTGAACCTTCTTTGCCAGGTCAGAGGAGCTGCCCCAGAAATGGAGGAAATTAAAACTTTCCAACCTACTTGAAAATAATTGGTTCTCAATAGCGGCTCCTGCAGGTATGGGGTGTAATAATTTTACAGTATGAATTTCCTATGCACCAAAAAACACTTGAATAGAAACTTGTGAAATAGACCAAGTAACATAACAGGGGAAACCTGGTGCCAGATATGGTACAGAGATGCAGTTGTTCTCCTGTAGAACTGAATGCTGGGCAACTAAATACAGTATTTTGAGGTAGCTTCATTTATTGATCTATAACTTTGGCATGTAAATCCTGAATGCTGTATTTCTTAGCAGGAAAGCAGTACTTTTTCAGTATTTTGGATAAATTGATTTCTTGTTTCCTTGTAATTTCTTTGTCATTTCACTGCCATAACAGTGGTTATACTAAGAATCGGTGATAATTTTGCCCTAGGTAATACCTAGCTTCATACTCTTAATAAATCTTGGTGTGCTCTGCTATTCAACATCTTGTGATGTCCTTGAGTTGTTGGGACTGCCTTATTTGGGAACGGTTTGTACCACCCAGAAGAGTTACAGCTGAAATGGTTAAAACCAAATGGAAGTGTTTAAAAAAACAACCAAACAAAACCAACAACAACTACACCACAACAAACCAAACAAACCAGCCATGAAGTCTGGAGGAAAGGGGTTGTCCTTCCATTCCTATATTGTGCTATGTAGAAGGCTTGAAATATAGCTTGTAAATTGTTTACAAAAAAAATAAAAATCTGGTAGTCTGGCTTCCTTTCACTATATTTGAACAGTACATGAAAAAAGGTCTTGGCTACAATGGGAACTGAACTCTTTGTTGTGGATGTCAATGTCCAGATTTCAGAGAGCTTTAACACAACTTCCAAATCAAATCAGTGATCATTGATTTTCTTGTTGTCTCAAAAGCTCAGAGAGTACTGGATATTATACTGCTGATAACACTGGGGGGGGGGAGAGCCAGAAGTGAAATAGAACAAAACATAATTAAACAGAAAACTTTTTTCACTCTTTGCAGATAATCTCTGGTTATCTGTTATTCCAAGTTGTATTTCCAGTTTAAACCCAGTTTAGTTCAATGTATTTCCTAGTGAGTTTTTTTCTCAGACTTTGCCAATCTATCAAATCATAACTGAGATTCAGAGCTACCAAAAAGTTTTGACCAATACCCACTACAGTAACTTTTTTCTGGGTGGTGTACCTGACAAGCTAAAAGTGTTTATGGTAACTGTTGAGGATAATGAGGCATCTGTCATTCTTTAAAAGCTTTGGTAATAATTATTTATTTTGGGCTAATAAGTATTTATTGGTAGCAATTTTTTGAAATTTAAGAAAAGTAAATCTGACAGTTTTTTAAACTTTTAGATTTATCTTCCTATTGGTGGTGATATGTGCTTTTTAAACTGAACAACAGCAGTGATACATGCCTATTATGACAAATGGTCTTTGATAAATGGGAGGTTTTCAAAGGTAAAGATGTAGCAATGGCCACAAACCTGTGGAAGTCTGTGACAGGGTTGACACTCTTCGTGAATCTAGATATTGTGCCTTGTATAGCTTCCCTCTTCACCAGCCTCTTACTTTTCACATCAGCAGGGATATCTGGTGTTGAAAGACTCCAGGTTTCACCAACTTTCTGCCAGGAGGGCTGTGTATAAGTTTTATGACATGCGACAATCTGAAAGGCCCCAAAACTAATGTACCCAAGTATGTCTATAAGAATGCTGGCTTCATCTTAGCAGTACCCTCAGGAAATTAGCATATGCCAGAGCTACTGCTGATTTTGGTAATCAATTAATCACTTGTTATTTTAAGCTGGGAAGTTCTGCAGAGGCTGGAGGAAGAAAGGGGAAAGAAGAGAAAAATCTTTATCTACTTGGCCTCTTTGCTTTACTGGTTCCCCAAGTGTGTTGTACTAGCACATCCGAGGCAGGCGCTGGCCCAGCTGGTCTGACCCAGAGGTCTTCTACCTCCTTCAGATCTCATAATCACATGAGGCTCTTCTGACTCACTTGGAGAGTTTTAAATGCAAGCCTGAGGGAGACATAACCAATGCTGCCCTTTTTAATAGCTATCTGTATCCCACAGTCCTCAAGGAAGAAGAGTCTTTATTAGCTGTAAAATCACATATCCATTATGGATTTTCTTTTAGTATTATCTGTTGTAAGATAACTATAAATTAATCCCTTTTTGCTACCACTCTAATCCTTCTATTTGTGCTGTAGTAGCTGTCTTTCAGACTGGTATTGATCCACATATGAAGATTGGCAGCATTTGCAAGTTTGAATCAGAATTAGTTGACATTTATGCCATATGTTGTTTGATACTTTATTTCAGGCAAGCTAATTTAAAAAGCGTTTCTGCCTGCAAATGCCATAGGAAGAGAAAGGTCAGCTTTTATCACCTGCTGTCCTTGACAGTTGTGAATCAATGGTGTTGGTCAATGGGTTCATCTGTAACAAATTTTTCAAATTGTATTGTTTATCAACATCTGAATTGTTTACCTGAAGTCAGGCAATCTATCAGCACATGCAGGAAGTTTCCTTCAGAAAATGAAATGTAAATCTTTCTGCCCTGTTAGTGTTGGAATTCCATACAATGTTTGACAATAGAAGTCATGCTCCCATTTCACTGTGCAAAAAAATCAAATAATATGTCTTACTAAAATTGCTGTAAGTGGAAAAGTACCACTTCCTCAGAATAATTACTGAGTAAAGGCTAATGGGTAGGAGTTTGCTTTTAATGGCTGTTTTGCAGCTGGTGCTTAGGTTAGTAAACAGCTGGGCAGTGCCAAGGAATGGGGCACTTACCTTTTTATTTCCGAGCACAGGAGATAAAATTTTGACTCAAAGCATACATTCAAGTTCTGTGTTCAGCAGGAAGTTACTGCTCTGAAAGGCCCCTTGATTGTGTTCTTGCTGCACCCACCAAAGTACTTGTGGGACTGCTGGAACGTGCGCAGAATCATGGAATCATTGGAGTTAGAAGGAACCTCTAGAGATCATCTAGTCAGACTCTCCTGCTGAAACAGGATTGCATAGAGCACATTACTCAGGACTTGCACCCAGGTCTTGAAAATCTCTAGAGAAGGGGACTCCGCAACCTCCCTGGGCAGCCTGTTCCAGTGCTCTGTCACCTTCACCCTAAAGAAGTTTTTCCCGATACTCAAATGGAACTTCTTGTGTTCCAGCTAGTGCACATTGTCCCTCATCCTGCTACTGTGAACCACTGAAAAGAGTCTGGCTCCATCCTCCTTCAACCCACCCTTATGTACTTATAAACATTAATAAGGTCTCCCCTCAGCCTTCTCTTCTTCAGAGTCCCAGCTCTCTCAGCCTTTCCTCATAAGGGAGATGCTCCAATCCCTTAATCANCCTCATAAGGGAGATGCTCCAATCCCTTAATCATTTTAGTTGCCTTATGCTGGACCCTATCCAGGAGTTCTCTGTCTCCCTTGACCTGGGGAGCCCAGAACTGGATGCAGTATTGCAGTTGTGACCTCACCAGTGCAGAGTAGAGGGGCAGAATGACCTCCCTCAACCTACTGGCCACACTCTTCCCTGTGTAACCCAGGATTTCATTGGTCATCTTGGTGACAAGGGCACATGGCTGGGTCACAGATCATTTGTCTACCAGTACTCCCTGATCCTTGTCCTGAGAAGTGCTTCCCAGCATATTAACCTCTAACCTGTACTGGTGCCTGGCATTCTTCCTTCCCAGGTGCTGGACCCTACATTGCCCTTGTTGAACCTTATGAGGTTCTTCTCTGCCCAGCTCTCCTGCCTGTCCAAGATACACCGGATGATGGCACAGTCCTCTGGGGTGTCAGCCAGACATTTGAGAACATCACCTGCAAGCGCACAAGCTGTGCAGGCGGTTGTGCCCTCAGCCCGTGCTGAGATCATCCACATGTCCACCTCTCCTTGTAGCAGGACCTCAGTCCTCCTGGAATCCTCCTACCAATTGTCTGTATCTCTGGGGTACCAGCTGCTGGCTGGGAAAAGATTAGTGTAGTGGTGGTCCCTTGCTCAGAGTAGTCTAGAGGAAGATGGGGCTGCTGCTGTGTCTTTATACAGCTAGTGTTTTCCCTAAGAAATGCTCTATTTGGATCTGAGGGAGGCAGGTGTGACACATATGGGAGGATTGCAGGCACTGTGATTTAATGTAGTTTTGATACCTGTGTATTTAGGATCTGAGCGAAAGGGACTCTTCTTTTGGAAGCAGTTTGTCTTGTGTAAGCCTACCTTGTAGGTGCCCAAAACCTGTTTATTCTGTAAGAAGATCTTGTGAGGAATGAGGTGAGACAACCTTAAATTTGTGTGTCTGTTGTTTATACATCAGGCATCCAAACTTCCACTTCTCCACTGAACTGTGGCTAGTAAACAAGCTGTTTGGTCTGTAGTTCTAAAAAAATTAGTGGTACTGCTTCTGATTCAGCTCACCCTTTTCTCCAACCTTGTTTTTCCTACCTGTTTGGTTATGAGGAGCCATGTGGCAGCCTCATGCAAAGGGCTTTTGTCAGGAGAAAGGAAAAAGAGTAATAAAGCTCCATCATTATTTCCCGCTATACCGAATTCACCTGTCTCATTCTTCTGACATATCATTAAAGCTGTGTAGTGAAGTGTTATCAGTAGTTGCCTGATCTGTTTGGGTCCCTGGGAAATCAAAAATGAGAGCTGGTATTTCCAGACTTCTGCGGGATGATGTGTGGCTGACTTGCATTGCAATTCAGATACTGCCACCTGTGTGGCTGTGTGCAGAGGAGCAGGATCTCTGTGATGTGAGCAGGTGACAGTGTGAGAGTGGGATGGGATGACTGGAAGCTCATAATACATGTGTCCAAACAGGCAGCTAAGCATCTGGTGTTTATTAAGCATCTCTTAAGTAAACATACACTGATGCTGACTGCTTGTGAAATGGCAAGAGGTGCAATTTTAAAATAGAGATTTGAAAGGTGATCAGACAAGGATTTACCATAAAAATAAGCAAACAACCCCCCAACCTGCCCCAAAACTAACAACCCCTGAAACCAATAGTACCATGTTGTAAATATTTACAAACCACTGATTACAACCTCAGGTGCTAATTTTACACTTGAAGCAATGGAAATGAACAGAAGATGCTTCATATGTTTTAGGAACAAATAGAAATTAGTACCTGAAGTACTTCAGAGTTGATCTGAGCAATTCTACACAAAAAAAAATTGATTAAATGACATCATATTTCTTTAGAAAGGCTTATTCTCAATTTACTGGCTTTAAATCTAGAAAAAAGTATGTGTGCAAGAACACACAACCTTCCTTTGGCTTCATTTTCCTGCTAATAGGCTCATCCTGTCTGATCTATTCTTTCTGACCTTTTAATCTTTTCCCAGCTTTCTTAGGTCTTTTATGTAATTCAAGAGACACTTCTTCAAAACTTACCTTTCAATTAATAAACCCGGTGTTCTGTGCTGTCAGACCTGTCACTATCAGAATCAAGCCTTGTTCTTGGCACAACATGGCACTTGCTTGAATCGAGCGCAGTTCCTCTGCGTGTCTCTGGAGCAGCCTAACTAGATCGTCATGACTTGACCTTACTGGCAACTCAATATTTCTACTGATTCTGAGTAACTTTGCTGCTACTGAGGTGTCTTGCTTACAAGTGACAAATATGACCCTTCTGCAAAATCTGTGTGCTTATCTTCTAGCACCCTTCCGCAGAGTATTTGGTGCCTTTCAAATACTTATTAAAGCACAGCTGTTGTGAAGAATACGCAGAATTGTTGGAGTTGAAAGACCTTCAGAGATCGTCTAGTCCAAAATACAGTTGTGACTTTTTCTCCACTGCTTTTTTCATTACTGAAGTAGAAAAAGAAAGCAAACAAAGCTGGATTACAATTTTAAATAGGTGGGGGAAATTCTGATTTTTCATCTACTTTTCCAACTTTGTTTTGCTTTAAATCATGTTTCTGCCTGATTACACAACAACAGTAAGAAGAAGAGAAAGGTGGAGTCACAACTGGAGGAAAGCTTCAATTCTTAACAACAGGAGGCTGCTTTTGGCCCTTTGTTTAAAGGGCTTGAGAGATGTGGAGACCATTTTAGATCAGTCTAATACCTTCCTTAAGTTCATGGAGCTACAGTGTCCTTTGAATGTCAGGCTGTCTTAGGAAGGAGACTGATAACTTCCCCGTGTCAGTCAGTCTGAGTAGCTTCTGGCAGGGATACAGTTCGCCTCATTCCTCACTGTACTGCTATAGTGTTCACGTAATCTCTTTAGTTTTGGTATCCTCCAAGTTTTGGTACTGGCCAGACATCTTTGTGGGCTGATTCGTGATGTGAAGCCAGAAAAAAACCCCATAACACAGACCAACAAACCCCTCCAAATCTTTACCAAAGTAAAATCGACAGCTTTCTTCTGGTTTATCTCCCTGAAATGGTTCTGTGTGGTGCTAGAGCCTGCACACACACAAGCTGTCTGCATTGATTAAGATTGTTGTAAATGCAAACAGGCGAACTTAGAAATGTAGCATATGATTTCCCAGTGTTTGTTTTGGACTAACAATTAAAACCCATCTGTTTTTTCTCAGTTTACATACCTGCAGAATTAGATTTCTTCAAGGTACAACAGGCTGGAGAATTGGGTCATCTTTTATTTGTCTGGTCATCAGTGCTGCCATGGGTTCATTTTTTGCAGTCACCAGTGCTTTATCTAGTGGACGTACAGAAGCCAGTAGGATTATAGACAGGTATATCTGCGTTTCTGAAATCTCTCAACAGAGTTTAAAATAAAACCAAACCACCTTGTGCCTGTTTTCTGTCATGTGAATTTGTGTCTTTTCTCCCTGTGTTGTTTATTCCCTCTTTCTAGCCTTTGGTTTGCGTTTTCATGTTACAAGCTGACTAGGGAATGAGTTAGTTATCTTTATTTTATTTAAATGATGCTCCTGACAAATAAGTGTTTAATAGTAATAGTGTTAAAAATAAGGTGATTTTTAGTGATGTTTGCTTATTAGTGTTAGGAACCATTGTTCTCAATCTTACCTGAGCCCAGGTTTGCCAGGCAGATGTTCAGAACTCACAAACCCACTTGTAACACTCAGCTTCCAAAGATGGTAGAGAAAAAAGATTTGATTTGCAAAGTGAGGCACTCAGCTCTTTACCTCAGTATTTATGTTCTCTGTCATGTTTCTTAGCATTACCTTTAGAAACCTCAGTTACTAGAACTTTGGTGTATTAACACTATGGTGCTACTACATTAGAAATGTGACTTTATTTTATCTTTTCAAAGCAAAATGTCTACTTGCCCTTCTAGCTGAAGCCTTAAAAATATGAATTAGGTGTGGTAGAGTCCAGAAAGCTGGAAGGGCTCAAAATTAACTAATTCCAGAAGATCTTGTTTTTGAGCAAGCCCCGTGATTCCTCAACCTTTGTTGAGCAGCAAAGAAGGCTGAAGGCACAACAAGGGGGAGCTGGATGGGGCTTTCCCATGTCCTAGTGAGGCTGTTGCAAGTTGTGGGTCAACATTTTCCTCCTGTCCTCCAGTGCTGTTGGACCTGGCCCTCCAGCGTCCCACTGGTGGCTCCCAGGAGCAGTCCTGGTCCTGGTTGCTGCTGCAGTATCAGCCCTGCCTCCTCCCACTGCATCCTGTGCATGGCCTGGGGAGCTGCACCTGAGACCCTGCTGCCCAGCCTGTGTAAAATGGCAAGGAGCAGAACACTGGGAAGGATTTCTAAGGAAATTCAAACCCAAATGGTCAATCAATCCATCCCCATACCTATTTTGAAAGAAATATATTGAGAACACAACTCATGGAATACAGGTAACGAATAGTAATGTAATACAACATGGATATGACTTTACAGACGTGTAAACAGTGCTGACTTTACAAACTTGATAGATTCTTGATGCTAAAATTCTTACAAGCTGTTGAGAAATCCTAAAAGGTTGACAGTTCATTATGGTTGAGTCTGCCCTAAGCCCCTGGTGTTAAACTGCAAGGTGGGAATAGAGTTTTTGTATGTGTACAAGCTGAATGCTAGGAAGAAGTAGAATCAGGAGAGATCTTTTTATCTAATTCAGTAGTATAATATGACATTATTGTGACTAGGGCAGCTGTCATAGTCATAAATGTTGTCCAGTCCCAGACAGTCCCCAGCAGAACCCCTCAGTGCAGGTACTGCTGGTTGCTTAAAGCTATCAATAACAAATTCTTATTTTGCACAAATGTGTATCTTTGCTTCTAGGAGAGGTGATATTTGCTCTTTAAAATACTTTTTGTTAACTTCAGTGTATTGCTAAACAAAATTTCATGTTGTGGAAAACAGAGACAGAAGGTTTTCTTAGTCCTTTGTTTATATCATGTTTATGCTTCATAGCTGTTAGTGTGCGAAGAGGTATCTGACATTGCTACTTTTTTTTTTCTCTTAAAACACTGAGTTGCAGTATATTGTTTGACCACTGAATGTCTCTGAAACCCTTATAAAGTTCCAGGAGCAGCAAGTACGTCACCAATAAAGAATAGGAAAAAACCACAGAACTCTACTGAATTCCCCTCTTGTCACTGGTGACGGTCACGCAGCAGATGATCCTAAATTATATCTTCTGTGATTTAGCATATTCTGACAATTGGCCCTCTTCTCTAAGTTCTTAGTGCTTTACGTACTCGCAGTTTGCAAGCCTAGAAAGAGCTCCTTCCCTCTGCATCCTTTTGTCTGTCTGCTTATCCCTGGGTTATCCTGCACAGAGCCTGCAATTTGTACTTAGAGATCATCCAGAATGCAGCCAGGCTTTACTGAAAGACTTCAAGGGACAGATACAGTCCTCGCATCTCTTAACAGTTTGATCCTGGGTGTAGTTACTCTTGCTCAAGAGTTTGGGTTTTTTTGCCTTACTGAAAATATGCAAACAGTAGGCTCTGGCTTCTGCTGCTGTTTCTTGACATACCCTCCTCAGCTCAGGTAAAAGCGCATTGAAGGATCTCATGTGTCCAGTAGTCATGGTTCCTCCTTGAAGAGCTCATTCTATGGAGACTATCAAAAAGAGAAAGAATATGTTCAGATCTTCTCTAGCTGTTGTTTCATACTTCCTGCAACTTCTCCCTCCATTCTTTTAAAGATTTAGACATCAGAGCTGGACCAGCCATGTTTGCAGATGTAAAATTCTCACTGCAGACTAGGAGCAAGAATACGGGTTTCTGAATTTCTCATCTAAACCTTCTAAGTCACACCATTTCTCTATACACTGGTGCCCATTCTCCATGTTATCTGTTGTCCCCAGTGCCCTCTATCCACTTGACTTTCGTGCTGCTGCAGAAGACCCAGAGCTTCTTGTTTCCTGACTGAGAGATGTGTTTGTAGTAACTTCAGTCTATCTTTTTTTTGAATGTAGCAATTAAGTACCTTGAAAGGTTTTTCATTAATACTTAATCCTAAACCGATCAGCTCAGAGCTTTTATTTAAATACCTAATCAAATGTAATCTGCTTGTTTCAAGCCTCAAAGTCTTTCATCATGGGCAGATGATGTTCAGTAGGTCACAGTAGGGAAGCATAGGGCGAAGACTTTGTTTTAGAGAGTAAAACTTTTTTTTTGCATACCAATATGGGCTTTTTGTGGTCTTAAGGCTTCAGTTTACTTATGAGTACATGTGTGTCTGCTTCAGAAGGGTATTGACAGAGCTTAGACAACAATTTTATAGGTCTTTGAAATTCTGCAAGAGTAGTTTCTGTATATGTTTATTTCTGACAGTAACAGATTAGAAGTAATTATTTTTCATTATTTGGACTTTGGACATTATTGAGGTGTTCTGTTAGGATTATTTTGTTGCTTGAAGAATGCAGTATGAGTAATGAATAAAAAAGGAAAAAAAATATTTCCAACAAAAAGACCTAAATAAAATTGGTAAATGTTGATAAAAGGTATGACTCACTGGGCTTAAAGCAGAGATGACATTTACTGAGTTTTAGAAAAACAATTTCGGGTGGAGTTTGTTACCAAATTTCCAACTCCTCATACTTTTTGGGACAAGTGAAAAAAAAAAATAATCTCAATTTCAGTTGGTTTCAGTGAAAAACGTCTCCTCAGAACAGAGAATTCTCATGTGTTCTGTCAAGAAAGATTTCCTCACGCTGAAGTAAGGAAGTGTTTCTGCAGGGTGGGGATGCCATAGCAGGTGATACCCAAACCAGGGCCATGGCAGAAGGAAAGGCTGTACCTCTGCTTTCAGCTGATGCCCCTCCCCTTTGATCAGGGCTGAGCAAAACAGCACTTGGGGGACCTTGGAAGGACCTAAGGGAAGACATGGGGGCTATTGCTGTGTGGTGTGAGAAATTGTTTAGTTAAAGCCATATTGAATCAGGGAAAAGGAGAAAAAGGTTGCAGCAATGTAAGATAAGCATCTGTAGGTAGATTAGGCTGCTTTAGTCCCCCGTGCACAGAACGGGCTTGCTAAATTGTCCTTTAGTTTGAGAGTGTGACCTGTGTCATGGCTTTCAGAGTTGCCTAAACCAATTTTAGGGGAGAAGTTTGACATCTAATAATACATCATTTCTACACAAAGACTGTTTGCCTTGAGTTGCTTCGTTGAGAAGCAGTGTTGGCAATATTTAAGTTTGTAATGGTTTCTGGACACAGCAGTACACCCAATTGTGTTTCACAACAATTCACAATTTCACTGGTTTTCTTATGTGCACAGTTGTCTGTATAAAAGATCTGAACTGTTGATTTCAACAGTGATAGTAAGCGCTGCTAATGCTCCAAGCAAAACATACATCCTTAAATAAAGTTTTGCCTTTTATTATTTATTTATTTTTTAAATAAATCACAACTGGATTTGACCCCAGTCTGTGATTAACAGTGGTAGAGTTTCCATTGCTGTGGAAGTGGAAAATATGTAGAGGTGATAGTGTGTGTAAGTGCATAGGGAGGGCACTTGGGCAGGTACAGCTGCCACTGCTGTTCATTTAAGGCTCTCATTTTTCTAATCCATCCAGGTTGCAAATACTTCAAAATTCGGATTGAAGAGTACCTATCACAACATGGTTCTTGGTATCTATTAGCAGTGCTTGATGTACAGAATTTGGCTTAGGATGTGAGTGTTTATTTGTCATCAAATAAAGGATAACATTTCTCTAAAAGTTAATTTTTCTTTCTTTTTTTTTTTTGTATTTGCCCTTTACATTAACAAGAAGATGACAACTTTCTCGCTCCCTGCCTCTGCAGTAAAATCCACAGTCGGTGTTTCCTGGGGAAAGAACATGTTCCAAGGAAGCAATTGTCATGTTGTAATAATTAAAATGAAATAAATTAACCTACCAAAGCATTGTTTGTACTGTGGCAATGCCCAGAGGCTTCAGTCAGAGCTGTGGAGGTGTTGTGTTTGGGCACCAAGCAAGCATGGAGAAAGAATCTTAAGCTGGAGGAGTTAACTAGCAATATAGCACCTGTGTTAATTGTAGTTAAGAGGGTTCTTTGAACAGACTTAAGTTGTGTAAGCATGCAGGAGATCTGGTGTGCTCCAGCAGGCAACAAGTTAGAGACCTGGGCTGTAATCCCATGGAGGTAAACCAAAGTGTCTACGTTGTAGGATGTGGGCTTTGAAGGATGTTAACTATTTTATACCATACTGGAGTGATTTATGAAGTGTGCTTATTACTTGCTGAGAGATGGGGGAGTCTGCCAGAGAAACGGGAAGATGGAATAGGAGACTGAATGGGAAAAAACCCTCTCATCCTGCGCAGGGTTAAGTCTTCCAAACGTATAAACCCTACACACCAGCCTAGTGCAGAAAAAAGTTAGTAAGCTATTGCTAGCCTAGAGCAGGTTTTTTGTTTTGGGTAGGTTGTTTTGTAAAGAGAAAGGAGGAAAAATAATAATCGGGAGCCTCATCCTATTTGCCCCAAGACTGGAATGGAATTTGTGAGATCAAGTACTCTGTAGCCCTTCTCAAGTTGTCGCTGGCAAACACCACTTGGTATTTTCTAGATAAATTGGTTTTATGCAGCCATTGTTGGTAAAGAGCATCTGTTTTTGAAAATGTCCCTAGAAGTAAATTGCTCTCCTACTGCAGGGCATCATAGCCTTTAGAAAACGATCTTTCATCAGGTTTGAATGAGGCCAAATCTCTACCTGGAAAATGAAAAGCAAAGGAAGCAATTGACATTTCTACTTTTGTTTTTTAATGAGTCTTTTTAAAATAAAGCAAAAGCTAACTAGCTGCTAAGGACAGCGTGCTTCCCATGGGCATCTTGGAGAACTTAGGAAGGTGTATGTGCGGGGGGTACTTCCCTGCCTGCCCCTTTTCGGCAAAACCTAAATGCAGAGAGGCTGCCTCTGCTACCTGTTGCTGATGAGCTGGCAGAAGTTTCAGCAGTTAAGTAATTTCTTTCTTTTGGATGATTTATACAACAGCTGCTATTTATCTACACCACTCATTACGCAGGAGACTTTGGCTAGAATATGTTGTTTAAAGTTTAAATTGCCAAAATAAGAATTGTACAGAGTATTTAATACTTGGTGTTGCATGAGTAATAGCATTGAAGTAGAGATGTGTAGAGTAATGCTCCCAGTATTCTGATCCATTAGAAGTTATTTACAGTTCTTTAATAAGACTTATTTGCATGAATTTTTAATTTGGTATTTTATGGAGCAAGTCATAACTCTGACACAAGATGGTAATAAGCTTAAGTTTCTTCCACAACCCTTGCAAAAAGCAGCTCACTGGCAAAAATGATGTATCTGAGCTTGCCAAAAGATACATTTTTGTACTTTTGAGGAAGGCACTTTAGATCTGATCTTGAGATGGAAACAAAAAAGATACTTCATTTACTGTAAAGGTTCTAGCTTCACCGGTGATGTATTTTAAATTTATCAAAAGAATAAATTCATGAAGGCTTAAGGGAATAGCTTCAGCTAAAACTAAACATTTTACCTGTCCTGTTGAAGTATTTTCCTCTTCCCCTCCAAATATTTCAAAATGTGTTTTTTGTTTAGAACATACAGAAAATGTTTTCAAAAAATAGCTGTGATAATCATGGGATTAGGCTATACATATATGTATTATTTTAGGTGCTCCTATCGCCTATTATTTAGGCAGTTGTACACCGTTTTGAGATAAGGATTGGATGTTACGCTAGTTTTATTGGATCAGTAAGGCACAGCCTAATGTTGGGTTCCGTGTTGCACAGTGAGTTGGTGACTGGGAAGGAATTGAATCCAGGCTTCTCAAAACCTGAGCTAATGCCATTGTGCCACAGTAGGGAGAGAGAGTTCTGAGCCATTTTAATACATCCTGCCAGGACTTGAAGGAGAGGGTACTTTTGTTCTGTTTATAGAGTTCATAAGGGTTCAGTCTACCAGTCCAGCACTAAAGGAAATAAAATATTTGTGTCCTAGCTCTTGATTGTTGTTTAAAGTTTAAGTAGAGCTTTTCTATTGCTGGGTAGAGCTGGGTCTTTTTCAGGCTTACCGGGGGGCAATTGGTTGATACTTTGTAGTCTCCTTTCCTTCATTCTTTCCTTAAGAATATTTTAGATAATTCTACTGTTGCGGACCAAAGAGCGAGGATTTGGAAGAGTTTGGAGCCTGGCAACATGTGGACATCCTGTTACTTCTACTTCAGGCATGGTTTTGTCTAAGTAACACTGGAAGCGTTGCAGGTACTTGATTTAAATGCACACACACAAAAAATCAGAATTTAGGAATTAGGGACTTAGCACAATTCCAGAAATCCTTATTGGATCAGAGTTCTTAATCTTTGTCTTAATGAAGTATTTAATTTTGCTTTCCTTTGCACCAGTATAAATCACCACTGAAAGCCATTGATTTATTCCAGACTTAGGCTTGTGCGACTGAGCAGAGAAGTTGCTTTGTTAGTTCTGTTGAAGAGCAAAGGCTAGAGTGTCCAGGAAACTGAGAAGGTTGTACTTAAATTATTTCCTCTATTGTATTCTCCTTCTAACAAAAAATTTTGTAAGGTAGTTTTGTTGGGTTTGTTTTTTTTTCTCCCTTAAGACTTGTAAGGCTTTGTAATCAGTTTTGCCTGCCTGTAACCAGCCCCGCATGAGCTGTGTGCCGTTGCCTGTGGCTTGTGCTGTGGAACTGGTGCCCAAGTAGGTGATTCACACATCTAGACTTTGGCCTACTTCCCTTTTTGTTCTGGCTGTCACCTTTTTCCTTTCCTTATGCCAAGATTATCCTCTGTGTTGGGTATTGCCTCTTGTGTCTCCAGGAGGGGTCACCTTGAGGCACCTCCATGCAAGCTGGTACCACTTGCCTTGTGCTGCCAAGTGCTGCCAACAAGCCACAGAGAGATTTGGGTGTAGAGAATGAAGCAAGCCTGAAGCTGCTCTGCCCCTTCCTATCAGTCTGTTCACTTACAACTTTATAAAACCACAGCCTGACTTTTTTTGTGCGTATTGATTTTTGGATTTATCCCTGTCTATATAAATAAAGGCAGTTATTTACTGAGGGAAGTGAATTCTTGCAGTAAGTTCCTATTGCCTTTTTATAATAGCTCTTCTTGGCACTTTTCTGGCTCTTGTCACCTAAGAATTTTTGAATGATTTATGTGTATCATTGTATTTAAGCATCAGTGCACTCCTGTGATAGCAGGAGGCCAGAGTGAGAAAGGCAGTTACACTGTACTGCTACCTGTCTGTTCATCTGAGTTTGGAAAATTATGCTATTTGTGCTTTCCAAGAGATAGTATAGACAGGAAAGTGTATGTAGCTTGATCTAGATTATATGATGAATCACAGGAAAAGAGCAAGGATATATGTTCACCAGCCTTTTTAATTCCCTCCTCCCCCCACCCCTTTTAGTACTGACTGGGTGAGTAGGAGTGTTCCTGCCCCTCTTTAGGACTGAAATGTGTGGGTTAGGCGCAGAGCAAGGTGGTCAGCATTTCAGAGCTGGCTGTCCTTTTGCTCATCCAGTCCTGAAGAGAATTAAATTGCATTCACCTTCAGCAGAGAGCTGTGCTTGATGAGGAAAGAGTGCTTTGCAGTATGAAGATACTTGTCTGTAACTGGTTGGAAATAATTCAGGGGAAGATGCAGAGAATCTTTTCCCTTTTACCTGCTTGTCAGGTATGAAGTTTTTTAATGTTATAGGGGTTTAAACGTGCTTGTCAAATGTTTGACGAAGTATCTCATGATATTTTGGTTAAATGATGCCCATAAACTGGAACAACCACAGAATGATATGGGGTGCGAAGGGACCTCTGGAGATCACCTAGTCGCAACCCCTCCTGTCAAAGCAGGTCCTCCTGGAGCAGGTTGCACAGGAACTTGGTTCTGAATGCCTCCAGAGACGGAGACTCCACCAGCTCTCTGGGCAGCCTGTTCCAGTGCTCTTCCTCCGGTTTAAATGGAACTTATTATGTACAAGTTTGTGCGTATTTCCTTGTCCTCTCGCTGGACACCACTGAAAAACAGACTGTCAATTTCACCATAAGATGAAATACAGGTGTATAGCCAACTGTGCAACAGAGGCAGATACAAATCTTACAATCTCTTTCCAGGAACTACGGGATGTTTCTGTTTAGATGGATTTCATTAGCTTATCAGTTTGCCTGAGGTGGTTCTAGAGCACCTGTTACCACAGGATGTTGTACTAATTCCTACTAAAACTATGTCTTAAACATTCAAAATGCTTAGAGGAATCACAGGCAAACTATGTGTGCTGGAGAACTTCCAGGGTAATCAGATCTGCTTCCATGATCAGAGATATATATCAGTAACAGATGCATGTCCTGTCTCCAGACATGATGACTAGAGGGAACAATATACGCACAAAATCGTTGTCTTTGCTATTTTCCCTAATGAAACTTCTTTACCAAAAAAGTAATAAGCTTTTCTTTTAATCGATTATGCTCATTAAATTTACTGTAGACTGAGAGATACTGAAATTAGTAGAAAAATAATCCACTCTGAACACCTTTTCAGTTTTCCTACCTACTTCCAACAAGAGTTGTGACCTGATGTCTCAAATTACTTATAAATATATTAATTATACATTAACCTTTGAATGCTATAAATGAAGTTATTCACTGCTTTATTATTAATAAAAGCATTGAAACATTAACTGCATGTGTTTATACACATTTTTTTTAGGAAGTGGCTTCTCTCCTAGTTCTAGAACAATATGGATATTTTCAAGCTTTTTATTAGTTATTAATTAAAACCCCTTAAAATGATGCCCCTAACTAATTATGGAGGTAGTATTTGTGTGCCTTAAAATGTGAGGCACCTGTCAATCTCCTCCTAGCATGTAGGAAAGGAAGGAGGTGCAGCCTGGGTTTTCCAAGGAAGGAAAATGCAGATGAAATTAAGCTAAGAAAAAATTGAAAAGAAATATTGACAGTTCTGTAACAGTGGTTGTCTGTAAACTTCAGCAATTGCCTCCCAAGAAAAGTGGTATAGGTCATGCTATTTGTTTCTTTACAAAACAAGCATCAGGGAAGACAGATCTTCACTCTGGGAAACAAACTGCAGTTTAACTATGTCGTTTCTTCCATTCATCCTTCTTTGCCCAAGTCCTGACAGCGTACCTGCTGCTATTTGTGATGCAGTGTGACTTTGACAGCAGAAAGAGAAGATAGGATTTAGAAAAACTATTATTCTTTTCCAAACCATAAAGGTTTTTTTCTTCAGTATACTTCTATTTATAGCTCCGACATTTCTCTTTCTCCTGCCTTTGAGGTGCTTTTACAAGATCTATTATGTAATAAAAATAGTGTCAGGGAGTGATGCCGCCAACCAGCTGGACGTGGATGGTGACAAGGAGAAGCAATGTATAGCTGCTGTCTTGCTCTTTAGCCTATTATGTGTCTGCCGTGGAGAACTAATGGGGAAGGTCTCCCTGCCCCATAAATCCTCACCTGGAGTTCTGTTGGGATGGAGGGGTAGGTGGTGCGTTTCTCACTTACCCCAAGTCTGGTAAAACTGTAGCCTAGAGGTCACTGAATGTCCTCCTTGGGGAGGACATCCTGAACAATTCCTAGTTACCAGAACAAGGAGGAGGACTCCATTTCCAAGTAAAAGAGGGAGCATTCATGAAATATTTTAATTTTTGAGAGTTCAGTCACTTTTCCATCTGCATGTTCTTCTAAGGGCTGATAAAGGAGGCCTTAACCTGACATGACTGAGTGCATGTATTTACATCACTTTTCTGTTAGGCAGGAGAGAAAGTCAGGTAGTTACAGTCAGCTGAAAAACCAGTGCTGGGGGATTGCCAGGGGTGAGTTAGGCAGCTGACTCAATGCTTTTCAGGAAAAAAGGCTTGAAATACAGTGATTTTCTCTATAAAGAGGAGAAGGAGTACAGCTGTCTTGAAAGATTTCTTGATCTTGCATCCATCATATTTTAGAGAAATTCAGTCATAGATTACTTTAACATATGTAGTCATATTGAAAAGATATCTATGGGAAAATACTGGGATTTTTAATTATATACTCTATTCTTATTATGGTTATTTACGAATATGCGGTACTGTAAGTGAATAACTGAAAAGTATGGAAATAAGTATATCTTGTGGGTTTAAGTGAGGATTTTTGCAACATTTTAACTATGATTTAATTGATGTGATTGTACAAACTGAGGTGTAACTTGGTTATCTTCTATTGAGAACATACTCAACTGTTTCTCAGCCTGGTTAGCTGAAGGAAGTGAGGTTTTTCGCAGGCCTGGATAGATGTCTGTCCTGACTATGCAAATATTTAATGAAGCAAAGCCACATAAGATGCCGATAACAATGACTCATTAGCTATTGTTTGTTTCAGTCCAGGATTCTCAGTGCCGTCTGTTTCAGTTCACAAATTAGCATCCGGTAGCCTTTTACCTCATTGATTTTGATTTATTTTTTTTTTCAGAGAACAAGAGCTGACTGATTGGGGTGGTCTCAGACCAGATGGCAAGAAATGTGGAGGCTAATTCTGATTTTGCTTATATGATGAGAAACAAGAAATAGTGGTCTTTACATGGGTGAAAATTAATGTAGAATAAAATTATTTCAGAGGGATCAGAATGAAATCCATAATGTCTTCTCCACCCCCCAGAAAGTTTTACATGTTCAAAACTTATTTTAAGTGTCTGAGCAACCTCAACCTTTGAATGCTTCAATTAATGTCCTCGGTGCAGTTCCATTGAAGTTGGTAGACTTACACTCAGGAATAAATCGGTTCCTAAATTTTAATATATTTTAAGCTTTCTATCATATTGTAAAACAATTTCCCACAGATCTGATATGTCACATGTATTTATATTCTTTTTCATGAACCTGATTTTTAATATAATCTGGATTTTAAGTTTATTGGTTTTGTCTTGTCTTCTGTTTTTTGCTCTATTCTTTTGTAGAGTGGTATTTGTCCTACTGATAATTCTGCTTTATGTGATTACTCTGAAGACATAAAGAGCTTTGAAAGCCATAATTAAGTTAGGTAGCACCCTCATGAATCAGGCAAGTGTCTTTATAACCTTTTTGAGGGACCAGTATATAAGTCAAAAGAAAGATGGAATTGTCTTTTTTCTGGATTTTAAGATCTGGGATTTTTAATCATTATCTCAAAGTGGTAGCTGCTGTTTCAGATATGAATTAAGAGGATCCTCAATTAAAGATATGCAGCAAAAATACCTTCTATGGATTATTTTCCCATCATCTTAGTATATTTGGCTCCTTTAAAGTGTGTAAATTTGTGAGATATTAGCTACTAATTGCGATTCCAGCTCTTGATGCTGATTCCTGTGAAGTGTACAGCAGCTGTGGTGAGGGAGGCTCATATAATGTCCAGTTTGTTTCAGGTGCCTCACCATAGAGACGTAGAATTTGTGTACCCCACCTTAGCCAGTGCAGCACATCTGGATAATGTCATTTTTTTGGTGAATGCTCAGTAAATCCCTCGTGTCAGGTAGAAGGTTGTTTTCTGGCTGTTGAGAGAGTACAGGAAAAAAAGGCAGATGGGAGTTTTCGTTCCACTGAGTAACTTTCCAGCTGCACCCTTCTCTTGAAAGGCTTCTCTTGAACTGAACTAACTTACCCTGTATAGTTTTTCTTTTTTGCTTTACTTTTAGTAGGTAAGACAACTGTCTGACCAGTAACCTTGCTGTTTAAGCATGACTTGGAAGATCATGAACGTGTTATGCTGACACTGAGTCAGCAGTCATCTTGCTGTGCACGTCAGAATGACTGAGGCTTTGGCAGGCAGCCAAAAGCCATTTGTAGCACATTTCTTGAGAGCTCTGTTGTAGCAAGGAAGAGTTGGTAGACTTTAATTGCCAGACTCTCACTTTGTGAAATGTCTTCAGTATCTTTTAATTTTGGCCTTTTGTAGTAATTTTTGTTCAGATTCGTCTACAAAATTCAATAATTGGTGATTTAATTAAATGATAAAGGGATAAAGTAACAGTGAGAGACTTAGTGAGAACAGGTATCCTGAAACCTTGAGTAGGTCTGCTGTGAGCAGATGTAATTTGCAGTGTATAAACAGAGCTTGTGCATGCCACAGCCACATCTCTGTTGGGGACCTGGCAGTACCTGGCAGTGACAGGGATTTGCAGCAGGTCTCAGAAGAAAACAAATGTTCTTCTGATATATGCAGACAGGTTCCAATGTTTTGTTTTGACCTACACGGAAAAGAGGAGGAGATGTGCAGAAATGTTTATC
>VZTM01006622.1:20681-42878 GCA_013400555.1 Jacana jacana | reverse complement strand
TTTATTTATATTCTATCTTACAGCTTCAACTGGATATTACATTTCATTGAAACTATTCAGCAAAGCCACACTAAGCCACTAGGAAACCAGTCCCTTACTGAGCAGTGAAAAGGGACAGAGTTTAATAGAAAAAGAAAATTTTCACTGTGTACAAATAAAGGGAAAGTTCACACAATTCTCAGGAACTGCAGTTGGAACTGTGATATTTAGAACTATTAGGTATAGCTATCAGACAAGTTTAACCCATTCAATTAAAAGGATATGTGTCACATTAGAACCATCATTGTCATCTAAATTCATCTAAACATCTATATTTATTCCTTCTGAAATAGTCCTTTGTATATAGAGCTAACACGGACATAAAACTATTTAGCTTGTAATACAGTTTAAAAAATACAATATTGTTTTTTTGTCAACCAGACTATGAAGTCTTTGTCACAGTGGCAAATGTATCATTGATGGCATTTCCCTTTGGGGTCTCCCATGTGCTGAGGTGGCTCACAGTCACTTCCCACGGGCACCAGAATCCCACGTTTTGGGTACTGAGGCTTTTATTGCACCCTGCTGCTTCTCCCCAAGATCTCTCATAAAAGGATATCACTTGAGGACTGCTGACAGGAATGTTTAACATTGCCCGTGTTAGTGCCTTGCAGAGTTTTAGAGGTTAACGACTTCCTAAGCTTAGATAATGCTGCAGGAATTGGTGCTGAATAAATAATTCATACTGATATTTTTATGATGGAAAAAAAAAAAAACCAAAAACAACAACCAAACTTGTGTAGCTTGACGCTGTTTAAAGCTACTGTTAAAGTGTTTGATTTTATGATGAATGTCATTTTTGCTCATTTATTTCTTTTGGCAGCAGGGCTTCTTCCAAAGGCTTGATGGCAGTATAATGGAAAGTTAATAAATGGATCAGTACATTGTTTTCATTCTTTCCAGATGTTTCCTTCATTATGCCAGACACATTACTTCCTAAGCAGAAAGCTGCAAAGAGTGCAAATTTTACTATCTCTTACAAGGCAAGATGTGTGGTTTAGAAAACAGTGCGCATCCTTGCTTGGCTGGAAGAAGTTTCCATGATGTTTATTCTGACTAGAAAGGGATACACATCAATAGACATAACCAAAGGGAGGGGGTGGAAATAAGTAAAAAGAACTATGAAGAGCTTCAAAGAAACCAGGTACAGAAAATCTTATTATGTGTGGGTTTTATTGTAGATGGGACAGCTACAACACTGACTACCTCTTCCCAACATCATACTATTGTATTGCTACCACTAGCTGGTTTAATCACAGCAAGCTAGACAGAAGCAATGTTAATAAGCACTCTGTAAAATCTCCCTGTGTCTGAATTTAGAGTATGGTTTCTGTTTTATAGAGTCTAGATGCAAAACTGTAAATTATGTTTGTTACTGAATGATAGAAAAATGGATAATCTAGGAACATTCAAACCTTTAGTAATCACTTGAAAAGTCTGGGGTTCATTGGCCACAAAAATTAATAAAAACAAAAGCATGAATAAGTTCTGTTTCCTGCCTTTATGTTATGTCACGTAACCTATCTTCTGTTCAGAAATTAGGCCATAAGAAGTTACTATATTTTGAAATAGTTCAGCTAGCATTTGCATATGAATATAGAAACATGGGCTATATTAACCTACTAGTACAGTGGTTACTTCAAAAGTCTTGTCATTATCTTTGCATAAGGTTGCCAGAAGGTTTCTTGATATAAATATGCGGGGTGGGCAAAATAATTTTAGGAAGATTTTTATAGAGTTTTTCTCCTTTCGGCAGTTACTTATCCTGAAAGGTCCAGCTTTAAGCCAGATACCCATTTTCTCACATGAAATTGTTAAATAGTTTGTGTTTGTCACCTACCTATTTTATTGAAGCCTTTCTGTGCAGCCCTGGATTTTTGTTTTAACCTCTTAGAGTGAAATCTGAAGCCCTATCATTTTGTTTCATTCAAGAATAAAGAAGCCATCATTCTACAGAGCTGGCAGCTTTTCTGCTTCAGAGCTCATGTTATTTAGTTGAGTCCTCTAATAGGGTTATATTTCCTATATGCTGAATACACCCTTTATGCTTGTGCTACTCCTTAGAGAACTTACAGATGAAAATACAGTGGTTTATTACATAAGGAATAGTGACTATATTGGTCATTAACCTCAATAACTTGCATAGACTATAGCGGGGCATATAAAACACTCAGCAGTGAGATCTGAATCAGTACAAGATGTTTGTTCAAGATAAAATATTGCTTATAGAAAGGAGCCCACAGATATCTGTACGATTCTATGCCGACATCTTCTCTAGCCAGGTAATTTGCCTTCTGCTATGTACAATATTTGAAAGTCATGCCTCAGGCACCTTATTTTCTTATGATGGTTTCCTCTTTTCCTACAAAAATAGCACTGGGAAAAAAAGTTATGCAAAATATCTGCTGTGCTACAATTAACTTAGAAATTATTTTTGGTCCATTAGTATTGCACTTATAACTTTAAATGCAATTATATGAAAAAAATAACTACTGGGATATATGTTATACTCATTCCATGCAAAACAATTCTCTAAAGGTTAAACCCGTTTCACATTTATTTTGCATGTAAGAACATACTCAAGTCTTTATTTTTCAAAACTTTTGAAAACTATATTAGATATTTCAAAACAAGGAAAATGAGAATGTTTCCATGACCAACAGGCAAACCTTTGACTGAATGCAAATATCAGTTTATCTTTTCCTAAAATTTTATGTAAATGCATGCAACTCCAAAACATTTTGGAAAAGTGAATTAGCTGCTTAGAACCCAGAGATACAAATTCTCTGTGCTGCTATGTACTCTTTCAAATCTGGCAAAATTGGGCAATTTATACATAATCCTTAAAAAAAAATCCTTAAAAAAAAAGCAATGTGAAACTATCTTTGTGTAGATTATATTAAAACATTCAGAAGCTGCAAATTTAAGACAGTCAAATTCACTTTTTTGCACACTGTCACAATAACACAGGCAACTTTCCTGGTAATACACAATACAGCAACTCTGTCTCCTCTGGTGAGTGTGTTTTAATGTATCCTTTGAGTGTGCTGATGTTCAGGTGTTTCCTCTATTATAGAAAGTATGCCCTCATCTATTCTTTGCTTAGCATTGTCTCACTCTTTAATTAACTTCCTTGACAATTTTTATGCAATGTTCAGGAAAAAAGAGATCCTAAACTTCTCCTACAGAAGAGACTTTGGTCAAGACCTCAGTGTTATTCCACTGTACTCGGTGGATGTCCCAATCCTCTGCAGTTTGACAAAATTAATGATTAGTTCTTTATTCACATAACATTAATCTGTATCTAGCAAGATGTTCCTCTGTATGCGTCCTTCAAGGGAATCACTTCAATAAGTTTTCTTAGAAAACAGCAACTGGATCAAGCCTCACCCAGAATGCAATGATGGACAAAGTTGCCATAAAATGGGGATATCATCCTCTTTAATGCTTTATGGTTTTGGTAATAAAAGTCTCCTAATTCCTTATGAACTCTTAATCGCTTCATTCGAAATGAAACAATTCCAGATAGGAAGTTACTCACCACAAAGGGCAGCTAGTGACCAATTTTGTCTCCTGCCATATTGGTGACATCTCTGATTGTTGTATGTGTGCTTGGATGAAGAGACTCTCCTTTCATTTTACTGTTTTCAGTGGAAACAGCTGCCATTACTCAGCTTTGAAGTTATCAGCTCTACAGGGATGATCGGGAGACGGTTCAAGCCCAGGATGAATAGAGGTCTTTGGATTTGGGTTCTGTCTCATCCTCCATCAGCTTGCTGCCCTGGATGGCTCCGCTCCCAATGTCGACCAAAGCTGGGCTTCATTTTGAAGTATCTAACTTTGCCCATGTTTGGCTACATTTGTAGTTGAAATTGCAGGTGTCCAGAGAGGTTACAGACTAAAAGCAAAGTCACTCTCAGTATTCCTGATTAGCTAGAAATGTTTGTGAAGTGCTGCCAGCATATACCTGCAAACCTTACTTGCTGGATGCTGTTCTTCAAATGATTTCTAGCAAATAGACTTTTTAAGGAGCCCAGTGTCTTCTTGGGAGAGAAGGAGTCTGAAGACTAGCTGGTTCTAAAGTTGGAGAGATGAGGGTATAAAGTTTGTTCCTGAGGCTCAAAGGGTCCAGGTCCTGGGAAACAACGAGTTTGAATGCCCAGGCCGCATGAAGAGGGGCCTTCATGCAGAGGTGCAGGATTTTAAACACAGGCTAAATAAAGACACATGCCTTAAATCCTGAAGCTGGAACAACATACAGTGGGAGGTGCTCATAGAAGTACCTCACCCAGCTCCAAGAGTGGTGATCTGTCTCAGTGGTACTTCAAAGTTTTATGGGGAAAACTGCAGGATTAGTAGGTTTGTATCAGTTTTGTAGGTTGTCTTGCTTTTCTCAGCTTTCAGTTTTGTGTCAGAGCTCTGTAACATCCAACTACTTTTGGATTTAGATCTCAAAGTGAGACCAGACTCAACAGGAAGTCTCTGATGAAACTGAAAAACAGTATATTACATAAATTTTCATTTTTCAGAGAAGCGTGCTAGTTAACTCTGATGAAGCAGCACAGCCCTCTGATAAGAATCTGCTGATTACCTTCTTGTTGTTGGAGTGCTCAGATTCACCACTTGGGCTTTAATGTAACTCCATCCCACTTGAGCTCTGGATCACAGCACATGGGCTTTGCCATGGAGACTGGCAATCTTTGACCCAGGGAAAGGAGTTTTGGAGCTGTGGGAACAGAGTTCAAAACCTGGTGTCTAAATGGAAGACACAGTGCAAACATGCAGTTATGTCACACGGAGAACTGATGCACACTTTGATCCCCTTTAAAAGCCTACATGTGTAGTCTTGTCTCTCACAGGCTCCCTGCTATGGAGCAGAGCACCTCTGAGTTTCAGGTCCTCATCCCAAGCCATCTGGTTCCCAGCTTTCAAGCACTGGCTGTTGGCTGTGCTGGTTGCCATAAAAAAAAAAAAAAAAGAAAAATACTGGACTACAGGCTGCTGCTTTTGGGATCCCACAATCAAGTATATTTAGAAGACTTTCTCTGAAGTTCATTGGATATCATTACAACAAAGCACTTGTGTGTGTGTGTGTGTATGTGTCTGTGCGCTTTCCTTTCTTATAAGAAAAAAAACCAAAACCAAAACCCAAATATGTCTTGTTTGGAAATATAACTTCTGTTTTTCCTTCCTCAGAATAGCTTTATTTTTTTATTTCCCATGAAGTGGATATTTGAATCTGTTGCTTTGTTTGTTTCCCTTTATATATAATAATTTTTTCTTTGTAACATATCTCTAAGGAGGGACAAGGTTATACTATTCAGTACATTTTGTGAATCGGAAACTGGAATAAAGAGAATAGAGGCAAACATGAAGACGATATTTAAGAGTAAAGTTGAATACTTTAAATATAAGCATAGGTCTTTTTTACCTGATTTGCAAAGCTTGACCTAAAATCTGAGCATCCAACATTAGGTTTGGGTAGCCAGAAACCAAGGACTAAGTAGACAGAATTTCAGTTAATGTGACCTTCCCATTATTTCTTTGAAAGGCAGAAGTACAATCCAATATTACAAAGCAGCAGTGAATCACCATAACCATGAAACCATTTTAGCTGATTTTCCAGGAAATATTTGTGCCCATGTCTGTGCATACATTTTTGTATCTGTCCATTCATTGAACTTACTGATCAGTGTAAACTAAGATTTGACAGAAAAGTAAAGATTTCATAAATACAGAGGTAGTTATTAATCTACAGATACAGTTAATAGTTAACTACAAGTTTTCAAAAAACAGGATGGTAGGAAGGGGTACTGGGCTTTCTGAAGAAAGAGGAAAAACTAAAACAAAACCCAAATATGTCAGCATTATTAAAAATTAAAGCATTATTACTACCATTTCGGTATGTATGACACCATCTGTTAAACCACCTATCTCACAAATTGTGGGAGATGGAGGTCCCACAATAGCCTCTTGCAGTGTATGACCTGATTTATTACTAGTTCAGTCTGCAGTGTGAACTGAATGAGGTCTGGTCTATGGAGAGAAAGAAAGAAAAAAGTACTTTGCTTAAAAATGTGAGTAATGAAAATGCACATATCAATGGGTTCTGTGGGTAACCTTTCTTGGTTACTGCATCTCCTCCAAGTCCATGTGGTTGTGTGTGTGTATGTATGGGTATGCCTGTGTATGGTCTTTTTCCAGAGAAAACCCAGTAGCAGGCAGGGACAACACTTACCTTTGGGGTAATGGAACACCTCCGCAAGAGAAGCTTATAGCACCACTAAAATCTCAGTCTCATTTTACTGCTGCCTTAAGTGGAAAGCACACATATTCCTGCACCAAGCCTAACACCACAGCACATGGGTCAGGAAGTATACCCTTCCTGTGCAGCAGTCCTCAGTGGAGATCCTTGCCAGCTAAAGGACATTACAGCTTCCACTGCCAATTGAAAAAATACTGATTTCATACTTTGGTGCTGTATTGTCCTTCCCTAGTATTATCAGTCATGTTGGAATATTGATATCAACCCTGTTGCTACTGATAATGTCAGTGGGATCTCTAGGTGTGAGCTGCTGGCCCTGTTGCTCTGTGGTCTGCTAGTTATTTGTTAGCCAGAGAAGATCTCAGAGATTCAGGAATGATGGTCTCAGTTCCATTCTGTACAAGGGTTTGGTCTCATTAGTTGGAGGCTTTGACCTTTTACTCTTGTAAGTGATGGTTCAAATAATGCCCTCCTCTGCCTCTGCAGCCCTCCGATGGAGCATGTTCATTTGCTCCTGGAGTTGCAGTCTCCTTGTCAGTGCAGGCTATAAAGGAACATGTTCCCTGTCAAGTAAAACTGCAGAGAATTGATTGTCAGACTAACAACTCCCCTTTGTAGTTATGAAGAGATCATTTTAAGGACTCATAATTTAACCAAATGTGAAGAAATTTTTCAGGTGAGAGAAAAAAAGAAATTCCTGACATGGAAGAAAATTGTCTTCCAGAGTTCATGTTCACAGCTCTGAAGTACTGCAGCTTCTCAGCTAAGAGCTGCATAAAAATTAACTGGTTTAAACACCATGTTTCACACAGGTAATATCTAATAGATCCACTTTTGCACCTAAATGGAATTCAATAAGAGTATGGAGCATATCTGTTTAAATCTGTATAATAGCAGCTTGGCAAATTCATAAGCCAGTGAAAACCAGGCATAATACTAGAAATTTTGGGAAACTCTGAGGTAGCCAAAGACCATTTCAAAAGCACGTGGACACAGGCATACACTCTAGACAGACATATAAGGAGTGTAAATTTTGCTTGCATGTATGCTAGTAAGGATCATTTATGAGGCTAAAGGATGCAAAATTTTAGCAATATTCCTATCTACCATAGGTTTCTTCAAAATATTAGAGTATTGAAGAAGGAAACAACTATATCTAACAATACAACACCTTGCTGATTCACTGAATGTGTCAACACAGCACACAGGACTCAGAGAAATTTTTGACCTGTGTAAATGGAAGGTGAAAAGATGTGCCAGAAACTAACAGGGTTGGGTGAGAAAATTTGTGCTCTTGTGGTTGAACTGCTTTCAGGATCTGACAAAGTCTTCTACTCAAAAAACAGTTTAGCAGGTATTACACTGTGCTCTACTGCCCAGTGTAAATAAGTTCTCAGAGAGCTACTAACTAAAAGGAGGAAATATGTGACTAACAGCCACCAAAATTGCTATTGTCTCTTTTTTACACGTGTTACCAGTTTAGACATTAGAACTCAGTGAAGATTGGCAACTACAATGGAAGAAGTGTAATAAAGTCAAAGAAGAAATTATTATAAAATCATAGAAACATAGAAAATCATAGAAACATAGAATGGTTTAGGCTGGAAGAGACCTTAAAGACCATCTACTTCCAACCCCCCTGCCATTGGCATGCACACCTACCACTAGACCAGATTGCTCGAAGCCCAACCCAGCCTGGCCAGGGATGGGGCTTCCACAACTTCTCTGGGAAACCCAGTCCAGCATCTCACTACTCACACAGTAAAGAATTTCTTTCTGGTTTCTAGTATAAATCTACCCTCTTCCATTTTGAAGCAATTACTCTGTGTTCTACCACTAACACGGACTTGTAAAATGTCCCTCTCCGGCTTTCCTGTAGGCCCTCACGAGATACTGGATGGCCACTGTAAGGTCTCCGTGGAGTCTTCTCTTCTCCAGGCTGAACAACCCCAACTCTCTCATCCTGTCTTCATAGGAGAGGTGCTCCAGCCCTCTCATCATCTTTGTGGCCCTCTTCTGGATCCAGTCCAACAGATCCACGTCCTTCTTACGCTCCACAGCTGAACACAGTACGCCAGGTAGAGTTTCACCAGGGAGGAGTGGAGGGCCAGAATCATGTCCCCCAACCTGCTGGCCTTGCTTCTTTTGATGCAGCTCAGGATGTGGTTTGTACTGACTCTATGGAGTGTGAGCACACATGGCTGACACTGAGTTTTTCAGTGAACAACAACACCCAAACCCTTCTCTGGGCTGCTCTCATTCTCCACCCAGCCTGTATTTGTTCTTGGGATTGACACGACCCAAGTGCAGAACTTTGCACTTGGTCTTGTTGAACTTCATGACGTTTGCATGGGACCACCTCTCAAACCTGGCCAGGTCCTTCTAAATGGCATCCCTTCCTTCCAGGACATCGACCACACCACACAGTTTGGTGTCATTAACAAACTTGCTGAGGATGCACTCAATCCCACAAAATTATGCTTAATTTATGCTAGTAGCCATGGAAAGTAATTTACAATTATGAAGAGTAACATATCATGGAGGTGCACCACTGCCACATATAATATACAATAATAACAATAAACAGTAATAATAACAAAAAACAATAATAACAAACTATCTGTTTGATCCTATTATTAAAAATTACCAACAGAAATCATGTTTGTCCAACTGGGATTTGCTCTACATAAACACATGTACATATATATATCTGTGATACCTAAGAGACTAAATTGCCTGTCAACATTTGACATGGTATAGTATGAATTTGTAAGAAATGTACAAATCTAACTCACTAAGCTCTCCCTTCTCAAGTCAGACGATGCCTTGATTTAAAGCATTTGCAATTAGCATATAGGAGAACAATTGTAATAGCTTTGCTCAAGCAAAAAGGCTTCCATTCTGGAACACATTCGAGATGAGTTCAGTTGATTTCAGCCTAGGTAACACTGAACCTTAAATATCTCTCTTGAATTGCAACATAATTGGGAAATTATTTGTGTTCTTCTGTAAACTCATATCCTTACCAATGCTTCATTGATGAGTTCCATACCAGATCTGCAGTGTTCAGAGAATCTGGCATGTCTCTTGTGCTACGGGGTTATAGCATAAATGAAAAATTACTTAGCAGTCTGACACTTTGCAATTGAATTAAACAAATAAGGGGAAAGAAAAAATTTTTTTAAAAGATAGAGGAATGCAACAGCAAAAAGCCTGCCAGCAAAATGTCAGCATCACACAACTCTGCTTCAGTTTTGGCCTCCTCCAGAACTGAAACGAGTTCCGTGTTTCAGTATTTCAGTATGAGAACCCAAGTGTAAACTGCACTGTGTCACACAAATCTTTGCTGTATTCAAGCAACGATCTTGTTAGATCTGATCCTTATTTTGATGAACTTTCTTCTGCATGTGCACCTTTTAATTTCTGTGGAACCACTCACAGGAAAAAGTACCCTCCAGCATAAAGTCAAGTCTCCATCACCCAGACTTAAATTGTGGACATTTGTAATTTAAATATTTGTAATAGCTCTGCTTGCAAAAACAACAGTAAAATTTCTAGGATGAAACTTACTTTTATGTGACTTATTGCAAAATTATAAATTTTCAAACTATAGCTTATTACACTAATTTCATGGCATCCAATTTACTGGAACTATATTACTTTACAATTTATGCTCTTTTCTAAAATAGTTTAGTAAAATAGTTTGGTCCTATAGCGACCAGAAGACATTTGCTGTGTTATGAATATCAAAATCACAATTAATATTAAACAAAAATGTCTCCAATAGCATAATACATAACTGGTTTAATTCATTTATCAGAGAATAAGTCTGCGCAAATGAGACTTTCTTCATATAATCATATACATAGCAAATTGTCTTAGAACTATTAGTGTAGTCTGTAGGAACTCTCAAGTGTATATTTAACATTCAAGATTCATTGTATGGTGGCATTTGCACAACTGTTGTCTCTAAAAGCAAGTAATGTGAATCATCACAACAATGATTCCTTAGAGAATGCTTATTTCTTCCATGATGTATTCTATTTTTCTGTGAAATCTTGGAAATTTAACTTGGTAATTGGGTTTAAACTCCTCTAAACTTACAAGTTGTTTGCATTTATGCAGCTGGAACACACCTGCACCCAGAATACTGTTTTCAGTTAACAAAATCAGCTGCTTTCAGTAATTACATGCATGGATATAGCATATGTGAGTTTCTGAATCACATTCACTTTTTGCAAATGTTACATCTACATCTTCACTTACACCTTTTTTTAACCAGAATAAGTAGATCCTGTATTCATGATTTCTTAAAATAGCTTTCACAGAATTTCTACACTTATTAAGGAAATATGTAACATATGTCATATTGATCCCAACAGATTTTAGGGGCAGGCTTGTGGCACTTAATCCAGAAAAGGCCAATGCAAACACACACCAACTCAAGATGTGCTTCTGGAAGCAAAACACTTCATAATAAATACTTTGAAAAGGGAGGGACAATACATGTGAAAGTGTATTTACGTCAGCTCTCTAAAGATGGCCATCTATGCCATCTTCACATAAGCTGAACTTCAAGTGAAAAAAATTTCCTGGAACATAAAGAGTCAACCACATAATCTCTGACATCAGTATTAGACTGAGCCTTTAAACATTGGGACACCATGTTAGCCTCATAATCTAATTTTGAATCCTTATGGATGAAAGTAATTATTATTATTGAATTTTATCCATCTACAGTGTGTCCTCTAGAGTGTTGCACTAATTGACTTTTCTATAAATGCAACTGTATTTTTATGCATTATCAGTCATATCAATAAATAAGCATTGTAATTATAATGGTTCCAGCTGGGACTACTTTATTTAAAGGTCATGTTCTGTTCAAAAGGTACATAGTTTAAATGTGGCCAAGTTTAGAATTAGGGGGATCAAATGCAACTAAGCTTCCTTTTATTGCAACTGTTCCTCCTGTAATTATTCCAGGACAACTATAGTCAAAAGCATATGAAAATTCACCTTCTGAAGTTAAGGTATCATGTGTTCTATGTTGAAATCTTGTGAAAGACTATTCTTTTCATGGCTAAACAAGACATTTAATACAGAATGGTAAATAAATTTGAACAAATTTAAGCTTTTTCTATTGAACAGACCAAAATTCAGCAGTGGTGTTCGGTGCAGACAACATGAGCACAGCTGATTCCAGAGATTCTTGCTCTTTCAAACCTTTTTAAATTTTTAATTACATGTTTACCTCAAACTAACCTTTAGGCTTCCAGAGCATGCGTTATATTTTCAAGACATTGACACTTTAGCAGTAGCCATTTTATCAGGAACCTGAGCACTGGAATCTATAATACCTAAAGATTGCTTCAAACTGACATGTTGGCCCAGTATGTGACTATTTACATATTCTAATGGAGGTCTGGGAAAGGAAATCCAAAACAACTTTCACCGTCTCATTCAAATTCACATAATATTATGACAGTTGCAGTTAATTGAAATTGTCTTATAACAGGAATTTCAAAAAAACACCAAGAGAAAGGTGAGTCCATCACGGTTTTTAAGGTAACGACCTGGCTGCATAAAAGGTTTATTGTACTTTTTCGAAGACTTCCTTCATTACTTAGGGAAAGTGCCCCAAGGTGGATGCAGGACAGTAAAATTTCGGAAAACACTAATGTCTTGATATGTATGACTAGAGAGCTGCCAGAGACGACACGTCTACATCTCATTGGAAAAGTCTCTGCTGGACATCAGCTTTCTGAATATGGAAAGTCGAGATATTCTGGCCAAAAGCCTGTGAATACTGTGTTTCTGTTTAAAACATTTATTTCTGCAACACTTACAGTTTGAGAATGAAACATAAAAGTTCTGAGAATATGAATGGAAAATAAGGCCTTCCAACTATCCAAGCTGGATATTTTGTGGCAACACAGAATCTGCTAAACTGCAGGGCAAATGAATTTTCTTTCCTGTTTATAATTAATGTGTTGAAGGCTTGGGGCAGTGTGGCTGGAGAGCTGCCTGGCAGAAAAGGACCTAGGGGTGCTGGTCAACAGGCGACTGAACATGAGCCAGCAGTGTGCCCAGGTGGCCAAGAAGGCCAATGGCATCCTGGCTTGCATAAAAAATAGTGTGACCAGCAGAAGCAGGGAGGGGATTGTCCCCCTGTACTCAGCACTGGTGAGGCCACACCTTGAGTATTGTGTCCAGTTCTGGGCACCTCAACACAAGAGAGATATCGAGGTGCTGGAGCGAGTACAGAGGAGGGCAACAAAGCTGGTGAGAGACCTGGAGAACAAGGCTTATGAGGATCGATTGAGGGAGTTGGGATTATTTAGTTTGAGGAAGAGGAGGCTGAGGGGAGACCTCATCACTCTCTACAACTGCTTGAAAGGGCATTGTAGGGAGGTTGGTACTGGACTCTTCTCATGGGCAATTAGCAATACAACAAGAGGGAATGGCTGCAAGCTGCAGCAGGGTAGGTTTAGGCTGGACATTAGGAAAAAAATTTTCACAGAAAGAGTAGTCAGTCAGTGGAATGGGCTGCCCAGGGAGGTAGTGGAGTCACCATCCCTGACTGTGTTTAAGGGTAGATTGGATGTGGTGTTGAGGGATATGTTATAGGGAAGAACTTGTAGAGTAGGACTGATGGTTGGACTTGATGATCCCAATGGTCTCTTCCAACCTATATGATTCTATGATTCTAATTGTCCTGTGCATTTGGCTAATCATAGAGCAATCTGCTTCATATTGATTTTTCTGACACCAATATGGCTGTAACTTTCACATATTCTTTAATAAAGTTGCCGATTTTCACTCATTCAAGAGGCTTTTGGTGTCACTGTATTTTAAATTTACCGTGATTGCTACTCCACTAAAAAGGCATGAGTGTGCATAAGCATCTAAAACATGAGAGAATGGCATCCAACTGCTGCTGCATCCATTGGCTGCTACCTCTAATGTCACTCTGAATTTATTAAACACTAAGCTGATCCTTTACTTACACAAATGTTTCATTTCAGCCTCATGAGCCCTATTCTCTGATTATCCTTTCTCTTAAATACCCTGTGAAGTCACACCAAAGGCAGGAAAATCTTAACTATTCTAGGATCTTTTCCTTTGCAAAAAATTCAATTTCTATATAGGGTCAGAAAAAGAGGGCGGAAGGGGTGACAAATCCCCACACAAAGTAGTGAGGAATAGCCTACCCTGTTCACTAACAGACACACCATGAACATTAGAGATAAGTGTTTTCATATCTGTTAGAAAATTCTGAAGAACCAGTTCTGGAGACTGCTTTTGACAACAAACCTCCCCATAAAAGTATCAGCAGAACAACACACACCACTGAAGCCATTCCTCACATGCCTTTGAGAATGTATGGTGTGGCTTTTATTCATCCGACCATCACTACATTAAAATAAAATGCTTACTTTTACTTTGATCCCATTATTTGCAATATCTTCCAGCAATGTTGTGTTGGAGACATGTCATCAAATGGCCTAATCAGCTCATCCTGCCCTTGACAGAAGTGCATGTAATTCATGCAGATACAAATGAAGTTCCGCCTATTAACTAGAGGCAATACAAGTTTTTTGAGACATAAAGTTCTGTACAAAAAATAACTCCAAAATACATGGTTAATCTTACATGATTTTTTTTGCTATGTTTGCTTTATTTTGAAGAAGAACGTGTAGCATTAATGGGGGCAGTTATGTTGCTTGGGGTCCTATAAAAGCTCCTCTCTTTTCCTGGTTTTGAGAGAAGAAAGAATCTTTAGGATGCCAAAATGAAAAGTGGTTCTAGTGACAGGCTGATGGCATCCCGGTTGCACTTCAAAGCACTTACCTTTGATTCCCACTAGATGTGGCCTGCGGTGTGACAACCCCATTGTTCTCAAAGAAAAATCCGTCTGCTATTTCTTCTGGGTCATAACAAAGAAAGGCAGATTTGAATTTCTGTGCTGTAATATCACTATTGGATGAAATATTTAAAAAAGCTTTGCACATTGAACAAAATCAAGAAAATTTGTGTCTTTGCCAGCAAGTTTCACTTCTCAGAAGTAAACCTGCAAGGCTAAGAAGTTTAGGTCATGATACATAACTGAAAAAACTGAAATGAGAGATAGGTATTCTTGCAAAAGGTAAGAACAATGTTAAGTGTAATAAGTTTGAAACACTAGGAACATACAATTGTTCTGAAATCCCATTATGGAGACGTATTATTATTAGGTTCTGCTGTTCCCTTAGTAAGGGAAAGCATATAAAATACAAATCAGTGGGCACAATGGTTGAGATGAAATCTTAAGACATCAATTTTCTAAACAAACTCACAAATCACTTCCCTTGCTCGTGAAGGCAGATGCACCATTTTGAAGAGCCCCAAGAAAGAGGACGTAGAACAAATGTCTTGCTGTTTCAGACTTCACAGTCTAACTGGAGAAACTTACTTTGTGCCAATAGGCATTGCGAACAATTCACTCAACTTCCCTGCCAATATGGCAATTTGCATCAAATTACCCATAATGCTTCACGTTGTGCCTTTGCTTTGAAAACAGATTTAATTGAGCCTTGCTGAGCTGCATTAATGTGTCTGTTTAAATTGAGCAAATCTAATTAGCTCACATGAAAGTTATGCCACCTCTGGTGCAGCAAAGCTAATGCAATTAAAGTCAGCCAGATGTATTGAGTATTGTAAACATGCAGTCTGACTGGTGGAGAATAGTTCAGTATTCATCAGAGACTGGACAGTTTTGTAACACATTGACAACAGCTGCACTCTCTACAGTGTACTAGTATATATTATGCTGTGTATATGACTATTTTAAAATGCCATGGATTATGCATTCTATAACAGTACACATTATAAGATCAGAACAATCTCATCTACATGTGTGTAAACCCAGGTCCACTATTTTTTTAAAGAGGGCATTACTTGCACACATAGTGTTTGCTACAAAATCAATGTTTACTAAACACTACATGAAGACAGACTATTTATACTAGAAATAATTTTTGAAGTCCTTCACTATTTATGTGCTTTTATGAACTGGATTTCTGAAAAAAAGCTGAAACAGGACAGCACTTAGAATAACTGAGGAAGCTCCAAGATGCCTTTTGAAAACAACCAGAAGATGCTTAATAAGGTAAAAATGTATTTTATTAGAATCATTAATTATTTTCACTGCAGACTCTTTGGGTCAGATACTATGTTCTAGTTACCTGCTAACTATAAACAGGAACATGCTTGAGATCCTCAGATAATTTCTTATCCTTATACTATTTGTTTTGAATACTGAGCTTAGTATCTGGTTTGGTAGATGTCAAAAAAAAAAGTATTAACAATTCCTAGAAGGCCAAAGGTTCTCCTGCCAGCAATGCAATTTGCATAACATTATCCATAACAGTTCAAATTGTCCTTTTGTTTTGAAAACCTCACTTTGGAGAGGTTATGTGTGGAGTTGGCTGCGTGTCTTCTCAGCAGTTTCTGCTGTTTGCTTCTGCTTTGCATTCCCTTCCTAGAATGCCAAGATGACTGAAAAAAATATTGACTTTTGCCAAGGTAATTGATGATTATCTTCTTCCTCATTTATTCAATTAAGCTAGAACTGCTGCCAATGGCAATCAAGTCTGGTGTTTCACAATATGGAAAAGGCACTCGGTGGAAAATAAGGTAGGTTATGTTCTCTTTACTCTTCTTTCATCTTGAACATACTATTTTCTAACTTTTCAACTTTCATATCTGTAAGATGGACAGAGCAGCACCTAATGAAGTAAAGAATTTGGTTTCCCTGTAATCCCTCCCAAAGAAGGCTAAGAGGCATAAACACTACAGAATGAAAGAAACATGTATAATTGAGTTATTCAGAAGTAGTAGGTTAATCGTAGATTAGAAAAACATCTATTTGCAAAACAGCTGGGGTATATATTTTAAAAATCATCAGGTTTTGAGAATATGAATAAAAACTATAACAATGGTATGATTTAATGGAAATTTTATTTTTAAAATCTAATAGCCTTTACACTTACAAAAGAAAATAATCACATGTTCAAGAAAAAGGTTCCTGTACCTAGCTGTGGGCCTTACATTCTAGTTGTTTTGTTGTCTGATGTTTTCTAAAGTAGCAAGACTATTTTTAAATGCTTCTTTGCTGAATTTTTAGATTCTATAGGAAACTATAGAATCTTCACTATAGAGAAAGAAATTATTTGATGGCAGGATAGCATAACATATCCTTTCTTTCCATGCTGTCTTTCCTGATACCTTGAGTCCCTGAAATAAGTAACACCACCTTAGAAGCCACTCTAAATGCACTGTCCAATGATCCACTGGTTTGTTATCCTGTACTGCTACGGCCTCTTTCAACATTCAGCCACTTTAAGGAGGACTCAGGGCATCCGTACGGTCTTTCCACCATTGCTATGTCAAGGGTGTTGTACAGTTACTTCCCTCCCACCTCTCTTCTCCCAGGCCACGTCATGGCAGTGAGCTTGAAGTGGTATAAAGAAAGTAGTGGTTTCCTTGAATCAAACTGAGGAAGGAGGAATGAGTTACACAACATTGTTTGGTTGAATGAAGAATACAGGTGGGCAGATTCCATTGGCAGCATTGTGATATACCTTTCATTTATGCAGGAGTGCACGTCACGAAATATCAGTGCCATTTCTCAGCTGTAGTTTGCACCAGGAACTGAACTTCAGTTGAACTTCTGGGCAAGCTGATTCAGCGTCCTGTCACTGATTTGTGTTTTGCTGAAAGCCTTACTAGTCTACATTCTATAGCCCCGTGGTCCTTGTGCCACTGGGATGATGGTGATTTTTTTAAAAGTTATGGGTCTGAGGGGGATACCTGTTACCCAGAAAAAATAACATTGTTTTGGTACTTGAAAGCAGAAATGGAAAAATAAATGCAGGGTGAGAAAAAAGCAAAGTTTTCTGAGTAAAACAATCCAGTCTCTTACCTATTACAGTGACCTGTTTATCCTAAAGATACATCACCTGAAGGAAATTCAAGCCAGGTGAGGAAAGGGAGGAAACATAAATAAAGTCACTGATCTGAGTGTTAAATAACAAAAACTATTATTTTTTAACTAAATAATCAAAAAATGAGAGCCCAGCCACAGGTTCGTTAACACCTTCAGAAAAGCCTGTACTCAGATATAAAGGGATCTTCTTCTTCCCCATGAGGCAAAAGGGACACTTTGTAGCAGCTAAATAAAGCCCTATGTCACCTTGTGAAAAAATAAGGTGGCAAACAAAAGAGATACTGAAAGATTCAAGATCATTAAAAGAATTATTAGAGACCTGTAAGTGGCCAGAACTTAAAGTCTTCTCTCACTTAACATGTTCTTTTCAAAAGAGGCAGTATCCTAGATAGTAATCAGTAACCAACATATCACATCAGCTAGTCATAACTCCAGGGATTTTGTTACCTCCAGCCTTTTAAAACACAAAACGGATTAAATCCTGTCAAACCACACAGATTAATACATAAATAAATAAATAAAAGTTTTAATCTAGAGCCAGATAGTTAAGAATAATTTACAAAGCATTCTGTAAATCTTACAGGTAGCACAGCTGAGACTCAGAAAGGGATGGGACCATTCAGCTTGTTAGTCTGCATGATCTGATTTACCTGCAGGAGAAACACAAATGGTTCCCCGCTATGCTTCAGCAGTGGGCTCTTCGCTTTGACATGTTGATATGAGGCCAGTTTCTAGCTGAAAATAACAACTGCATTGAAACATCTGCATGAAGGTCTAGCGAGAAGAGTATAGCAACTGCAGGTTTTGTCCCCAGACCGTGTGTGCTCCAGAGAGGTTTGCCAGTGCGAGGAAGAGGAGGGAGCTACCGCTCTCCTTGCCACCTCTTCTCTGGCATCACTCGCTAAATCGTAACAGGTGAATTTTCTTCCTGTTCTGGTAGCATCTCTGGAGAGGGAAAAGGTTCTGCGCCACTCCACCATCAACCATTGTTTCCTTGGAATGTTCGTTATAGAAAAACTATAGGTTTTTCTATAAAGGAATGGTGAAGAGTATTTTGGGCTTAAAAATTTTAAAGGCTCACAGTTTTAAAGGCTCACATTAGCTTTGACATAGAAATTGATAAACAGAAATAGAGTGGGCTAATCCATATAGGGTTATGACTATTGTTTTACACCACAACTGGGGGTGGTGGTGGATAGAATTACTGGTTTGTAAAAAGTTCTGAGAAGGAAAAAAGTCTGGTGTGATCATTTTCTGGAAAGGTGTAGGTAGCTATATACATTCACACAACATAAACGATCAAGGTCCTTAGTAAGGCTGCTAGACAATTGCCAACATCCTGACAGTATAATATAGCAGAGAATGCTGTAGAAGTGGTAGATTTCACATACAGAAGTGCTTCAGACTGGACAGAGAAGCTGTAATCAGAGATATGGAATTTAATAATTCTAAGAAATAAAGAACTAAACATGTACCTTAGAAAATAACAGAGGAATAACATTTCTAGACATTTTTAGACATAAAAGGAAACTCTGACATAACAAGAATAACATTGTAAGAGGATTACAGTGGGACACAAAGGTGAAATTCAGGCTCTGAATTAAATTATTTGCTGTAAGATAGTAAAGTCTATCCTTGACCTTTAATAGTTATAACATTTTTTTTTCTTTCCTGATTATTTGCATTCTTGATATAATGCTTAAATCTTTTCCTCTTCTTCATTTCACTGTATTTCTAGCATATATACGTATGTACAAACACATGTATAAGTTTACTAATATATGATAATGTGTTTAGTAATATATGTAAATGTAAACTGAATTCCAGATTTAGCTTTAGGAAAACACTTGCTCCAACTGCTTTTACCCCATAAACAGCCTCAAATACTATTTCTGCTGGTTAATTTTAGCCTTTAAATGAAAACACTTAGTAGTCCAATCCAACAGAGACCACATAAGCAGAGTCACACTACAAGAAACTTTCCTTATTAAGGAAAGTAATTGCAGATAACTGAGAAAGCCTAGTGTAATTAATGTATAACAATAAATTTTATCTATTTCCTCCAGCAGCAAAGGAATTCCTCTTGCTTATCCTGCACCGAAACGGATTAAAACTGAAATTGCTCCAGACCTTAAACCTTAACAAAGACCTATCCTATATAAAAATATATTAATATCATAATTATTTGCTAATGTATCTGCAGAGGTCATACTCATTTTACATATTATGGCCATGCAAATTGTTCTTGAGTTCTTTTTGTATAGAAGATAAATTAATTAAACATTAGTTATAAAAGCAGAGCAGTATACAAGGTACAAGATCAGACAGCAGAATATGACACAAATATAATTACCAGGGCCACTGGGCTGCAGGTGGAAAGGAAGAGCAATGATACTGATTAGCAGAAACTGGAAGATCAGCATGATTAAAACACAGCAAAAACTGAGGGAATAACATAGATAACGTACAACAAAAATCTTTATTATGATTAGCGAGAGCTTAATCATTGAAAATCAAATGAAATTTGTTAGTTTACTAAAATCAATTCACAATCCAGCCTTGGGGAAATGTGCATATGCCATTAGACAAGATTTACTTTTGCAAGATATATCAGAACCTGGCAACCACATTAGTTATTAAGATAACACATGAGATTATTTACACAACACTTTCTCTGGAGAAAGTGAGAATACATACTTAATACAGGTAAGCAAAAATAAAATTAGCTTTTCCTAGCAGATACAAAATTTGGTGTGAAGTTTACATCTAGTTCAAGGCAACATTCCAAGTATGAACACAACTGAAGGTTCAATTCCAAAGCAGAGAAGCAATATCAGCTTCAGTTGCATAAGGCTGCAACTAACTGTAATTGGGTCCTTCAGCTATAAAGTTGCTGGGAATGTTTGACAGAAGGCTCTTTTTGTAAAACAAACAAACAAATTAAAAAAAAACCCAAAACTACTGACCAATGTGGACCAAAATGCTATGGGAAAAAAGTCAGATATCAGAATTAACACCAAATTTCTTGGTGTTACTCTGAAAAAAAAAAATCACATATTTAAAAATCTAGATTTTAAAAGGGTTAGAAAAAATTTAAGAAAGGCATTTGCAAAGTGAAATACTGCTTTAAATGATCCCAAAAACATTTACTTCCATTCCTTAAGTACACCATAAAGATTTTTATTTCTCATTGGGAATGGGGGAAAAGAGCTCCAAAAAATCTATCCCAGGATAGCTTTTTACAAGAGTTCTGGCTTATCTGTAACCTCAACTAGGTTAATGATCTTACCTCAATTTTAAATAAGGTACATCCAGATCTTTGGTATTCCTTATCAGGTTTATGGAAGGTATTCAGCATTGTTTTAACTCTTTTGTCAAGGAAGTTTTCTCTATAGCCTTTTCCCCCGGTCAAGTCCTTGTAGTAACAGTTTCTTTAAAAGGAATGCTCCCAGAGAAACTATGAGCATCACAACCATATAGGTGTAATTTCTGAGCTTTTTCTCCCCTGACACCTCTCAATCATCACAAGCCACAAAATATCTTGAAAAATAATTGCTCGACAGACTGAACAAAGACTTTTCAAAAATACCTTAGGTCTCCAGAATATAGAAAAGGTTTTTAAAACAAACAGTTCAATTCAATATGCCTTTTCTTAGACACAACATAACTGTTAAGAGGTCTAACCACTCCTTAGCCAGCAGTTACTTAAAACAGCATTTTCCTCATCTGAGCACCTAAGTATCCCTACCTGCAAGTTTAATACACTAAACAGAGTCTCTACTCTCATTTTCATAGTCCCATTTCAATCAGAGGGACTGCTTAGGGGCTCCCAGGTGCATCCTATAAAAGAAACAGCATCTAACTGCTTCAAATTTAACAGAAGCCTTTTTTGACAATCACAGCAAAAATCTTCTTTAAAGCAGAAGATAAGAAAATATTCTCTTTTTTTCTTGTTACTAGTAATTTTGAATTCTCCAGTTCTGTAATGCTGTTCTTGAATCTATATAATTTCTTGAACAGCACATTAAAGATAGATGCAAGTCTCTCCTGCATCTCCCTTTGCTTTATGGGGGACACATAGGTGTCTGAAAGCTCCCTTAACAGGGTTAATTTTTGCCAGCTGTAATTTACTTGCTAGTATAATGCTCTGAGAGGCATTAGAAAAAGAAAGATTTTACAGCAGCTAAGATTAGGCATTCTGTGCCTTCAAACAACACTGAGTGGATTATCTGTGGCAGATGAAAGAAAATAAATACATAACTTTCAGGCAAGATTTGTCAGGCATTTATATAAAATTAAGTTTGGGGTTTGCTTTATTCTCCATTTTGTGTGCTGTTTCCCTGTTGCTTCACTGTATTTTAGAAGTATCCTGGCTGTGACAATTTTTTTTCCCAATATAACTTTCAGGAGAAAAACCATAGGAAAACTTTTAATGATGCGAGTAGCTCTTGTTTGTGAATGTCCCTCCACAATCAGTGCCTTTGTAATAGTCATTTTATTGACTCTACAGAAACCCAGCTAAAGAGGCTGGTGACTTTCAAATAAGGTGTACATTTGTGCATTCCAGAGAGTACATGCTCTCCATGAGCTATCTATTGGGTTATGAGAGAAAACTCAGAAGGGGAGGGAAGAGGCAGAAATTTTCGTTGTCAGAAAAATCAGCCTCTGCCCTAGATTGATAAAATAGGCAAGACCTACCTCAAGGTAGAGGTCAAGGCTCCATCCTTTCAAGGACTCATAGACATGTAGTACTTTTAAAAACAGCGATGATTGTAATTCAGAAATTTCCTTTACGCCTTGTCTCCTGTTATCCTATTGTTGTCCCAGGCTAGGTCAATTAGGAAGCTTAAAACAGCTCTAGTGGGCCTCCTGAACTGATGTATGGGGAAGTGGGAGCTCAGTAAAC
>VZTM01006622.1:4399-18334 GCA_013400555.1 Jacana jacana | reverse complement strand
AAGGTAGCTTCAAAAGGGTATCTTCAGGAAGTACATGCTTAACCAGGGGAAATAATGGTGATCTAAATGGTGATCTTTAGAATACATCTAAATAAATAGACGTATTCACCGGTGTTTCTTTGCATGTAACAGAGGTTACCCCAGCAGGGGTTTGGCAGGTTGCCTTACACAACCTTTATGCCACCCCCCAAAAAAGTGCTACTCAACTGGTCAGATGTCTGGCTTTGTATTTTAACAGACAATCAAAGATGTAGGGCAGCCACACTTATAATGAGAAACTTCTAAAAGTCTTGGATATTCTTTCAAATGTGCTATAATTCTTCAGACACAGTGAAGTCCTGCCCACAGGAATCACAGCAGTACCTATAGAATTTGGAAGTGTGTATATCTTTTTGGAGAAAAAATATATAAATCTGCTGCAGGTTCAGTGCTGGTGTACTTGAACTTAGTTAACTTTCTGGGACATGTTAAGGATAAGCAGAATTTTATCCAAGGCCTCCAGCTGAGACTTAGTATCTGACTCTTGGGGACAGCTGAAGACATGGATGATGAATGTTGGTAAGTTTATGGACAATCATTTACCTGGATGAGTAATATAGTGATGAATAAAGAATAAACACCACGTTTGAGGAAACTGCAATCCTCTTTCAAAGAGTTTGAAAACTAAGCAATAAAAAGCAGATTTTCTGGAGTGCAGTGCTTCTTTTGCAGCTTCTCCAGCTCTCAACCAGCCTCTGCAGCAATTCAGCTTCAGGAATAAGTTCTAGGTTAGTCATAAGGTCGTCAGGAGGAGCTTACATCATAAATGTAAGATCATAAATTCACTCATCATGCTTGAGCCATGCCCCATATTCTTTAAGCTATTAGTGTAATCCTATATGTGGTTTTGAATTATGTCGGCTAGGACTCATCCAGGCAAAACCCAGGCATGGTTTGGAGTTTAATGTAGACCAAGAACCTTTCCCATGACGCAGATTAGGTATAGCCACTCTATGTTGGGGGACAGGCAAGTGTAATTGCAGAGATGTAGCTGTGTTTTAACAGTGGACGTCAGTGCCAGGAAGCAGTTCTCAGCCCAATTGATAAGAGTTTAAATTCTGCATAAATTATTGTATATACCAGTAATCTGCAAGTTTCCCCATCTTACATTCCTGTGCAGGAATAGAGCTTGTACTAATTCAAAGTTGAAGGTTACTTAGACCATTTTTCATCAAAGCTGTAAAAAGATTTGTGAAAAATATACAGGTATGATTTGAGAACCTTTGCCGTATCCCTGTGCTTGAATGGGTATCCCAGCCCTCCAGCAGTAAAATGTTGGGTCTCCTCCCCAAGCAGAGATCTGGAGATACATTTTTTCTTTAATCCCAAAGTAGACACAGAGAGTTGTAAAGGGAATCGGATAGCAGTTAAGAAAAGTAATGCTTCAGCCACACTCTTCTCTCTGAGACAGTTGGTTCATTAATTTTTCCCAGACTGCTTTCTCAAGGAGAGAGATCATAGACTTACACCTTCACAAGAAAAGCCAAGATTCTCCTTCAGCACTTTCATCCTTTCAATGAATAAATCGTGAGTTTCAAAACCTGGTTTTGACCATGGAAAATATGANTTTCTATGAGTACAGAAATACAATGGTCCCAGCCAAGTTTTTTGTTAAATTGAGAGGTGACAAGCATGGACACTGGAGTGGTCCTCAAACGGTTTCACGTTTTGAAATCACTCAGATTTCTTTGAGAAATCTCCTAGCATGAGAACTTTTTATTTTTCTCCACGCTTGAACATCTTTGCATAGTGAGAGGTGAAAATGCATTACCTTTAATGATTTACATTTTATTTCTACTAATTTTGTCTTTATAGAAAGAGTTGTATCAGCCTTGCTAGTATATTCAGGCTAAGGTATGGTTTCATTTTGCAAATCTGGAATCTCCATCATTACCAGTGAAGTCTAGCATCATTTTAGTATGCAATATTGTTTAGTAGTCTGGAGGTACAGTTTCAGATTAAATACTGCTAAATTATTTTCTGTGTTGTGACTTCAGATCTGTTTTAGAGAGGGGTTACTATAACTATTAATAATCCAAACTAGCATTAAACCAGACTTTTATTTTTACTGTGATCACTAATCAGTCCTCTGAAAAAGATCCTCGACAATCAAATACCCATTGCCCAAGGAAGAAATTTTTCATGAGATTAGGGTCCAATTGTATGCAAAAAATCCATGCAATCAAGCCAAGAGGCTTTAGTCCTTAATGTCTGATTGAACTATTATGTGGTGGATAACGCTGTTTGACAACCTGCTGAATTTATGCCAGGTAGTTCACACTTTCTTCTCATTAACTGTGGCATCTTTTTCAAGTGTTGTAAATTAGAGAATATCTTAAAGAAATGGGAATGGTAGAAAGAATCAGTCAAATGTTTAGGTGTAGAGATTGAACTCATAACAAGAATCTGGCCACTTTCAATTATTTGAAGCATAGCAGTGATAAATACCAAGAGAAATAATCTTACAATATGGACTCACAAATGTGTACCTGCACGTGAGTGTGTACTTAGAGGAGGTGGAGAAAATAATTAAGGTTTTGACTAGTGATTTAAAACCGGAATTTTCTCATTTTTTTTTCACACAGTAAGTCTCTTGAACATTTTGGTGATACATCATCTTGAAAGTGCTACAACTTCTCCTCATTGTTTACAATTAGCACAACTCTAATTTTTAGTTACAACTTAATAGGAATATACTTGACTGCTACTTTTTATTTTTTCCAACATATAGTGATGGAAAGATTCCAGAAAGTCCTTGAAAGAGAAGTTCAGTGGTAGCAGAGGGCAAGTACTGCAGACTACCTACACCAAATAAACTCAAATTATATTCACACTGTACAACATAACAGAAAATCAAATTTCAGTCCTTTTAATGTCAACCATATTCAAATAATTTCTTCCAACTCAAATCACATCAAGACATCCTAAGCAGATCCATGTTCATAGTGCTAAAAATCCATTTTTGTTTAGAATCATGTCTGGCTAATATTTTTAGCTGACTGGTTTGGAAACGCAACATCTGGCTACCCAACATTTTCTGTTACAAATCTATGAAACCTTGAAGTACAGCAGTAAAATTCACCAGGCGTTGGTGGACAATCTCATTGTAAAGGCAAAATGAGAAAATTTTAGCCAGTGGCAGTAGATTTCCTTCTCGTCTCCAAAGTACTAAGTTCACAGACCTGTTCCAGCCCCTGAGCTCAAGGTACAGTAATTTTGTGCCAAATATGTTGTCTGCTACCATCTGGAAGTCAAATTTGAACAGAAAAATAGCTTCAACAGTTGTCCAGCATTTCTGGGTAGCTCAGAAAAATGACAACTGTGCATTGACAAGAGACACAGACAGTGAGATGGATGCTTGCAGAACAGATCATAGGACAGTTCATGTCTCCCCATCTGAGCTGAAGATGCACAGCAGCAGCTGAGTGCCTTGAACACACTGATCACACCACTCATCTGTTACAGGCCACATTCCCAGCTAAGATTTCCCAGCGAAGCAAAGAGGAAGAGGGGCAAAGGAACCTGATGAGATAGCTTGCTTAAGAATCAAGAAAGCTGCCCAGCAGAAAAGGACCTGCGTGTGCTGATAGACAGCCAGCTTAGCATCATGAACAAGCAGTGTACTTTGGTGGCCAAGAAGACCAACAACATCCTGGCTTGTATCAGGAATAGTGTGGCCAGCTGGAGTATGGAAGTGATCATACCTCTGTAGTTGCCTCTGGTGAGGCCTCACCTCGAGTACTGTGTATAGTTCTGGGCCCCTCACTACAAGAAGGACACTGAAGTGCTGGAGCATGTCTAGTGGAGAGCAACAAAGCTGGTGAGGGGTCCAGAGAACAAGTCATATGAGACAAGGCTGAGAGACCTGGGCATGTTTATTTTGGAGAAGAGGAGGCTGAGGGGAGACCTCATTGTCCTCTACAACTACCTGAAAGGAGGTTGTAGAGAGGTTGAAAGGAGGTTGTAGAGAGGTGGGTGTTGGCCTCTTCTCCCAAGTGAATGACAGGACCAGAGGAAATAGTATGAAGTTGTAGCGGGGGAGGTTTATACTGGATATTAGGAAGAATTACTTTACTGAAAGAGTGGTCAGGCACTGGAACAGCCCGCCCAGGGGGTTAGGTGAGTCACCATACCTGGAGGTATTTAAGAAACATGTAAATGTGGCACTTCAGAGCATGCTCTAGTGGCTGAGATTGTAGGGTGCGGATTGTGGTTTTTGAATGGTTGGACTCAATGATCTCAGGAGTCCTTTCCAATCATGACAATTCTGTGTTTCTGTGAAGAAGATGTGATCCATGTGAGGAAGCTGTATGGAGAAACAACAAAATTCCTAGAATATTCTGAATGCGAGCCCAGTTTAGCACACTTCAGCATATGCTCTTCCATAAGCTGGTTAAAAGTGACCTTTTTTGCACAGAATGTTTCTGTTCTAGAACTTTTACAGAAAAAACAGGTGGAAGTGATAGCAGCTCTTTGATTGCTCCCTATCTGTTGCTCACTCAGATGGTGTTAGAATTTGCCCATTATGGTGTGTCTCCTAAAAAACATTTAGTGACAATTAGTGACAAGAGAACAGGCAATAGAACAAACACAGACCTGCGTCTTCATTGTGATATACACTTGATGATGTATATTGTTTTTCCACTCAGCCTCATCCCATTTCTATTCACCTTTGTAGGACTTCTGTTTCACGTTTGTTCTGCAATGGCTTCTTTCTTCCTCCACAACTCTGTACCAGATGGATAAAGGAGTAGAAGTAGACAGGGCGTGAAAATATATTCTCTTCCCTCAGTCTACTGTCTTGGCAATCAGTCAAGGTAAATATTGGCAAACCCTTGATTTAGCTTGTTGTACCAGACATGTGACCCTGTCCCACTCTCGCTCAAGAACTGGGAGTCTTGTGAACATGGGTTTCCAGACTTTTGAGAGTTCTTCAACTCCTAGAAAAGTATTTACTCCAAAATTGTTTTATGTTTTGATATATGCAACAATGATTTAGTAGTATTTAGTATGAACAGTAGTCTGATAGAAGGCTGAATCAATAACAGCAACTCTACCGTGTATTATCAATCCTGTAATCTGATCAAAATAGATATAAAATTAATTAAATGGAATAATTCATCCATAAATTAATATTGATTACTGCTAGTCCTATTACCAGACATAATTTAATATGTTGCTTTATGTTTTATTACTTTCAAACAGCAATTTTATTTCAAATTTATTCAGAATTTCCAAAGATAAGTGTACCACAAGTACCATACATATGCAGAAGTCACTCTTGCACACGAGTTTTTTTTGCATGTGGGAACAATTCTGAGGAAAACCTTTCTTTTTTATTCTTTCTTAAGCAACTCTTAATAACAGAACCATCATGCACTGAAGTGGAGGCAGGGCCCATCTTTAAAATCCCCAGGCTAACTCAATCCAGCACTTCAACAGATAAATAGAATAAAATGATAAATTGATCTGTTCAAGCATGTGCTTAAATCCTGTGCTGAAATGGGTATTCAACTTCTAGATTCTTAAAACTTCCCAGAATTGAACCCTATATTTTCTACTCATAAGTACAGGATAAAATATCAGATTATTTTCACAAGTCAAACCAAAGCTGCTTCTCAAGTCAATAGGCAACATTCTGATTGCAGATAAATCTCAGAGAGCCCATAGTCACTCCTAAAACTTCTCTCCACAAGTGAAAATGAGAGCCCAGACTTGCCCACTCCCATGTGTACTTGCATAGGAGCAGAACTTATGTTTTTACTTTGAAGTGACAAAAATCAGTGTCAGAAAGTGAGTACAAGAGACCAAGAAAATCAAATCATCTCTTAATGTTTCTCAGTTAACAGCTAAACAGGAAGAATCTATTCTTGGAGTGAATACTTCATTTTTAATACCCATTAAAATTGAGAGAGAAATACAATGCTTATATACTTAAATATGCTGTGGGGTATTTATGGCTTTTCTAAACATGCCCATTGATTTTCTGTAGCTATACGTGCACCTCATGGATAATTTTTAAATAAAAATAAAGATGGCTGGGTGTTCAGCCATTTTAAGAATAATCTTGAAGTGGTACGTATAAGCCAGTTGAAGAAGTCCAGTGAAGAAGAGCATTGAAATTCTTGACTCTTCAAGGTTTAATTAACCACAGAAATGTTGCTGAAGCCAACATATTCAGCCTAAAGAATTATATGGGATAGAATTATTTAATATCTCAATGTCTATACCACTAGTAATAAAACATAAACAAATACTTGCAATGCATTCATAGCACATATACAGCTTTGTCTAGTTTAGCTCTTCTTATTTCCATCTGTTCTTACTATAATTCTTCCCTTCTAATAAAGAAGCAAATCACTTTGGGGTTGAGTGAAATGAATATTTATTTTTGAAATCTGAAATAAAAAGGGTTGCTAACTTTAAAATGTCCATGTAAAGGCTTCTAAAGACCCTTGACCAGAGGTCAAGGGATGTGATCCCTCCTCTCCGTGCAGGACTGGTGAAGCACATCTAGTGCTGGATCCAGTCCTGGGCTCCTCAGTACAAGAGAGACACAGCAACACTGGAGCCAGAAAGGTGATTAAGGGACTAGAGCATCTGACGTAGGAGGAGAGACTGCAAGAGTGGGCCCTGTTCATCCTAGAGAAAAGAAGGCTCAGGGGGATCTTGTCAATAACTAAAATTATCTGACAGACAGCAGTAAAAAAGATGGAGTCAGACTTTTCTCAGTGGTGCCTGTGACAGGACAGGGCACAAACTGAAATGCAGGAAATTCCACTTAATAAAAGACAGCAACTTATTTGTTTTGTTTTGTTCTAGTTGATTCTGCTTTGGAAAAGGGGTTGGACTACACCATCCCCAGAGACTCATCCCAATCCCAGTGACTCAGTGAACACAAATTTAATTAGCATTTTTGAGCCAAAAACCTCCATCAGGGTGCAGCTCTGTAGCCAGGATCAGATCTGTAACATACACATTCTCATTCTGCTACACCCTTCTGCAACTGAACTAACAGACAGGACTGCTGCCCAACCAGGCATGAAAAAGCTGAATCACCAGCATTTTCAAACATGAAATGAGTCAAAATTATAAAACTGCTAATAATTCCAGTTTGGTTTATTACTTTCAGAGAAAAAAATAAATAATTTTGTAATTTTTATCACTTCCTAATTTTTTCTGTGTTCTAAGAGGAGATATATCTACATCTTCTTCCCCTTTTTCTTATACATTTTATTATTCAGAAAGCAGTGCTGAAAGAGGTTTTGTCCCTAAAGCACTGTGATCTTTCCTTGGAGAGACACTCAGCCCTATTTGGAGTGAAAGTCAAGTGGTTTAACTGTAGTTTCACAGACTAAGAAAGAGCTTTGGGAAATCTCAAGGACCATTACAAATTTCCAGGGTTAACGGTGTGACATATATCTCTTAAGTCTGTTGTGGCTTGATTGAAACCACGGGACAAGACAGACACCCAAGAACAGAATCTGTATATAGCACCAGGTCTCATGTCTAGTAAAGTACTAGTGCTTTCGTACAAAATCATAGATATGTATAGAAATGTCCCTTCTCCATCAACCTTGTCTTAGAGTGGCCGGTGTATCTCCGTCTTTAAAATGTGTCTAGCTGGTGCCTGTACCTCCCAAAAAAAGACAAAACCCCTTTTGTTCTTTTGCCTTGAAGATGAAACTCCACAGTGTGTTATTCCTTTTCTCCAGTAGCTGAGTTTAGTCCATGTATCTAAATAACCATGGGGAATGTGAGAGTACCACTTAAATGTATCTGAAATCAATTAGGGCTTGGATGTTGTGTAAAACAGACTTGTGACATAAGGTACAAATCCTCACATTTTACTTAGGCATCTAAATTTAGCCTTCATCTTCTTGTGAATTGAGTAAGGAAAATAATAGAATAAAAGTATGGATTACTCCTACTGCTTTATTGTAGTAATACGTGACACTGTTGCATCCACAGTATTCTTCCCAGATGTACTCATGAGCGTGTTTATAAATGTTGGTTTAGGAGTAACTTGTCAAATATTTAAGCAGATGGAGCATCTGCTCCTACCAAGTCTATAAAGAAGGTGGGGTGTTAATAAAGACTTCATTATTGGCACAGCAAATGTGAGAAAGATTATTGTTGCTTGTAAAAGCAGTGAACACTGTGAGAGGTGCAGTCTGCATGTGGAAGGCGAAACCTTTCCAAAGGTCTCTGCCTCTCTCATCATTAGATTGGATTAGCAGCATAACAAAACAGGAGCTGTCTATTAAAGAGACAGGAGCAAGGCAGGGTAAAATGCTGGAAGAAAAGCCACATGGCAGTAATCGTGGTGAATAACTCTAGCTGTAGAATTTCATTAAATGAAATTAACTTTACAGTCACAATAAAGTTGGAAATGGTAAAGGTTGTGTTCTTTCTGGGGAGAAGAACCTAGGTGTTCCAAGTTTAGACGGAATCACGTAGGCATTTGGAAGTGTCTGCAAATGTACTATAAAGCCCTGAAGAGCAGCTACAATGAATCATAAAAGAAAAAAATCTACATATAAGTGTAATGTAAGGTGTAATCGTATTAAAACTACATGAAATCTATGAATCTACATGTGGGTGTGCATATGCACAGCTGCAAGTCCCAGGAGGGGATGCTTCAAGGACATCAGTCCTTATTGCTAGGAAATGCAACATCTATTAGTTCACTACTTTATAGTGTTAGCTTGCAATTCACTTTGCCACTGTTGCCCTCTCCTGCAATAAATGTAATGATTGCAATGAAAATATTGCCAATGCTTCTCTTGTCTCCTTGCAGCCCCCACAACTGCAGTCTCTTATGCGAACTGCTATTTTATCACAATCCTTTCTCTCCTCACAGAGTTGTGTTCAGCATATTTTTAGAATGCGTAGTAAAAAATTTCCACCCTCAAGGGCTTAGACATCTAAGTTGAGACAGCAGTGGTTTCTGGATTCCACCCTCAGCCCTGTTGTTCAGAAAAATAGCATGAGATCAGTGTTCTCAAAATACATTAAGACACAGCATGGTCATTTTTGTGTTCGAGTATTCACCAAAGGTTGTTATTAATATTAGTGCGATTTGCATAGCAATAACAATTAGTTTTGAGTGACTTCTTTCTTCAAACCAGTCTTCTGTTTATATCTGAAACACGCACAGAACAGAAAGGGAGGTTTTGGTCATGAGGGGAGAAAAAAGGGGAGTGTTGTCCAGCCAGAACACTTATTTATGAACACTCTGATTTCCACATCTAAAACAATGAATAAGTTCACCAAGGTTGTAGAACCATTTGACTTACCTGTAATCCTGGTGGCATTCTCTACAGGGCAGTTCTTCAAAGCAAAACACTAAGTGTCTCCAGGAGCTTCACAATAAAGTGTATGTGTACATATATGTATGAATATGTACAATATGTATAATTTCTTATGTCCATACACGTGAAATCTGCCAGCAATCAAACAGTATCTTGTGAGCTTATGATGGCATGCTGTCTTGGGAGTGACTATTCTGTCATTGAATTTGACCTTGTTCAGCTGCTACTTTAACACCTAACATCCTGGGCTGCATCAAAAACTGTGTTGCCAGCAGATCCAGAGAGGTGATTCTGCCACTTTGCTCTGGTGAGACCTCACCTGGAGTACTGTGTGAAGGCCTGGAGCCCTCAATAGAGGAAGGACATGGACCTGATGGAGCGGGTCCAGAGGAGGGCCATAAAAATGATCAGGGAGTTGGAGCGCCTTTGCTATGAGAACAGGCTGAGGGAGCTGAGGTTGTTCAGCCTGAAGAAGAGGAGGCTCCAGGGAGACCTCATAGCAGCCTTCCAGTACCTGAAGGGTGCCAACAGGAAGGCTGGGAAGGGTCTGTTTACAAAGGCGTGCAGTAACAGGATGAGGGGCAATGCCTTCAAACTGGAGAAGAGCAGATTTAGTTTGGATATTAGGAATAGATTCTTTACAGTGGGGGTGGTGGACCACTGGAACAGGTTGGCCAGGGAGGTGGTTGAGGCCCCTTCCCTGGAGGTGAGGTTCGACAGGGCCCTGGGCAGCCTGGTCTAGTTGGGATTGTCCCTGCTGACTGTGGGGAGGTTGGACTAGATGACCTTAGAGGTCCCTTCTGGCCTGGACCATTCTATGATTCCTACCATTGGTTTTGATTTTTCCCTGCAAGTATGTGACCACCCTTTTCCTAACTTAATACAATAAAACGGCACATTTTTTATGCATAGTTACAACTTTTCTAAGCAATGCCTTATCATCATAATTAGCTTTATAGTGCTAAACTAGAAACTGCTAATGTGTGTTGATTGGAAATACCACTTTTCAGATATCAGCCATAGGATCCAGAGCTCCAGGGTATACTGCTTATGCTAAGCTTCCTCTTGTGCTGAGCACAACTTTTTTTGTGATTTTTGGATGCTCTGTGTGTGTTAGTGAAATCTAATGGCATATTTTGATTAACAATTATGTACAGCTTAAAAGTCTTTATTTAAAGCAGATTTAACAGCATACCTCTGGAATCAAAAGAATATCTGTACCTTATGTCTAAATTACCAATGTTTTCAGAAATATCGTATAGTTCAAGTTATTCAACTTTTTAACCTGAGTGCATGATCTTAGGAGCAAATACCCGCAAGAAGGAAGATAATATTTTATTTTCAAAACAGTAACTGTTGGGACTTAAGTGGGAGGGAAAAAAATAGTCTGATGTATGATAAAACAGCTGAAGAAAAGTTTGTTGCAGAAGATAAAAAATATAGACTTCATCAAAGAATGGTATTTTATTAACTCCGGTGTTTCAGATATTCTTTTAAATCTTAAAAATGTATACTTTTACCAGCATAAATATATTCTAATCATTTTTAAAATGTCATTTTTTTTCTTAAACTGGTCTTCTGTATTGAAAAGGTCATAGAAGAACAAATCAAAAATATTCTAAGAAATTTTCCTAGCAGCTAATACTACTCCTGAAATAGAAACACACATCTTTATTTCAGGGAAGAAGAGTACATAGCTACAGAACGAGCACAGGATCAGCTGATATATAGTTCCAGTGACAGCAGTCCAGCACTAATTTTACTTTCATATCTCCCTCATATGACTCCAATTGAGCAAGAGTCAGAGAAGCTATACAGTTAAATAACAGCCTCTTTTCCCCTGTTCTTACCTGTCCTGCTCTCCTTAGCTTCTTTGCTTTTCCCATATCCCCTCCCAAACAATTTCTTCCCTCACTCTAAATCCACATAATGTACATCCTTATAATGTCACTCCCATCTCCTTTTTATCTCCAAACACCAAAACAGTGGAATTCTTTAAAATTATTTTCATTGTTTTCTTTCTCCTTCTAGGCTATTATTTTCCCTTGAATATTCACTACCAAACTAAAATTAATCAATCACTGATATTTTATGATACTATTTTTAAGCTTTGTTATGCCATAAATGGATGATACACTTTCTTCCCCCTTCACTTATGGCTTCCGAATCAGCATTCTCTTTATAACCAAAGCCTGAGGCTGGAATTTAGATACTTCATATCCTATATGAGGACAAATGTTTTGATTATTCATCTGATAAAACCATCATTCTCTTTGCACACTGTTACTATTCACCTTTCACTTTGCCATAAACAGCACAAAATGAGCATAACAATATATTCCATTGTGCTGGGTTTAATTATTATTAAGCAAGGGATTGTTGACTGGTCTCCCTCTCCTCCTCTTTTCAGAATGAGTAACCATAGAAAGGGTAATCTTTTCCCAGGCAGCCACTTTTATTATTCTCAAAAAGAATAACTAGGAGAAGGACTCAGTGAAACAAGCTGTGACACTGATTATGGAACCATAAGGCTTGAAAGATTTCTGAGAGCCATGACCAAATATAAAAATGTATATGAAGCAAAAATGAGGATAAGCTAAAAAGTATTTTAAGGATTAGTTTATCACATCAAATAGAAAGTTCTCATATTCACTCAAACAAGCCAAAATCTGAATGTGAGGACAGTGAAACCATAGGGAGAATGACAACATGCCAGTCTCCACCACACCAGTAGTTTTCTGAAATTTTAAATTCTGTTTGTATTTATACGCTCTCAGGTAGATTTCTCATACAAATCCATGTGTTTCAGCAGGAAGTGAAGGGAGTATGTGTCAGGGAACACATGCCATATTCTTAAACCAAAATGAAAAACCAGTAGCATTAAGAAACCCTTACACACAGAAAATATGAATAGCTTTAAGGAGGTGAAGTTTCCTTTGAGTTAAGAAAGCTCTTCATTGTAAATGAAAGTGACATTTTCTGTCTGACAGTAGGTATTCTTTCTTTAACTCCTATTACTGTGAATTTGTGGATGAGCAGCATTGTAACAGGGAATCATCAGCCAGGCAGGTGTTCTTGGTGACTTTCAGTTCTATTTTAAAGGTTTGTCCACAGATTGTCAGTATCAGTGATGCCCCTGAAAGAATAACTTAGAAGACTTAGAAAGCACGAGGACCATCAGAAGCCCCAAAGAGTGGGTCACAAAAATAGAATACAAATATATGCAAAATCTGGGACATGTAGCCATGCAATGACCCTATTTATTATTATGGCAAACCACACAATATAAGGCAATGGTGAAGAAGATGGGAGGAAATAGTGTACCTTATATAGGAACTCTGTTACCCAGTCTTCTTAGAAGACAATAAAGGTGGTGGGCTGCCTCAGCTGCCTGAAACTCCATCTCTTCAATAGTGTCCATGCAGATTTATTTGGACATTCATGGGCATTTTGCCAAAGGGAACTCTGGGGAACCCTCCTATGACACTGGCTTTCATGAGGTCCCTTCAAGTGTCTCCTTATTTCCAGTCACCACAGTGATGGCAACTAGGGAACATCAAAACTGTGAGAATTCGGTGACCTTCAGACAGTCATCTTGCATCACTTTCATGCAAAAAAAAAAAAAGTAGAATGTAGTAGAAGACACTCTAAAGAGGTGGAAAAGAATGTATAGCTATTCAAAGTGAAGAAAAAGCTCACAGCAGAAACATTTAGAAAATAAAATAGAAAACTTAAAGCAAAAGTTACTATCACAAGTCCACTCATCTGGCTTTGATACCTGGTTGCTGAGCAACATGTTCTTTCGTAGCAATCGCTGAGCTTGATTAAATATGGTTTGTCTCTTTGCTGGAGGTGATATAAAGATTTCTCAGTCTATGATCAAGAGACAGGCAAACTTTGAAAAATATACAATAAACCATCAAGCTTCACCTGAAATACAATTTATTTTATACTCTCTGACAATTTCTATAACCAGGTGCTAGAGGTTTGGTCAATCTTACTTCCTTACTTCATCCTTTGCAACTCAATTTTGCTGCTATATAGGGAAATTATAATTATAGCACTTGAGAAGCACTTCGTATTTCCAAAGCTCTATTCAAAAGCTAATTACAAAAAAGTGATATAGCTTGACCCCTCCAGCTTTATATCCTGCCAGGGATATACTCAAGGGACAGTTCTTGGATGTTAGCAGCCCACATAGTCTGTCCTGAACTGTGCCACAGTTCCTGAATGAGTCTTGTGAGATAACTTAGGGACAAATTTTGCTGATCCTAGTCTCACTCAGTCTAAACAAATAAGTTACAATTACTTCATTAGGATTTAAGTAGTCCAGCTGACTAACACTGTACCCTGTGCATAACCTTAATGAGGGATCCTCATGGTGAGCAGAGTAAAAGAGCAATAATGAATAGACAAACTGGAAGAACAAAAAATTTTTGTTTCATTAATATATTTTTTATTTCACATGAGCAGTGAACAGAATAAAAATATATTTTTCAATACTTTTCAGCCTGAAAGTATTTCCTGAAAGCTTTGGAGCATTCACAGAGCTAGTTCCATAGTCATTAACCGTGAAAAACCA
>VZTM01006621.1:8343-56160 GCA_013400555.1 Jacana jacana | reverse complement strand
CAGATCATTATGAGTTCCCAGTTTGATTCTGTGTCCTAAATAGCTTTGGAGGAATAAATAGAGATGTATTGAGAAGACATATCTTTCTAAAATTGGCACAAGTGCATTTGTTGCTTGAATACTCTGTCCACTTTGAGGTCTATGGTTCATTAATTAATATGGATAAATTAGAGAAAGTTCAGAGAAAGCCATGGCACTAATTACAAGAGTAGAAAATGTGTTGTGTAGTGAAAAATCTAACAAGCTTCATCTTTGCATTTCCTTATAAATGAGGTTAACAGATTACTTGATTAGGGTCTACCTGTACAAATGCAGGGAACAAAACTTTGATAATGGCCTCTAGCCTGGCCAAATAAAGATAAGATCTGGTGGCTGGAAGCTATAGACAAGCAGATTCAGTCCAGGAGAAAAGAGCTGTGACAGTGAGTGATTTACCACGAACTGCAGTAGATTCTGCAGCACTGGTGAGTCTATTTTTAAGGTTTATATTTTCTAAAATGTGTGTTAATTGAAACAAGCCTGGAATCTGGAAACCACAATGGACTGTGTTATAAAGGTAATTAGAACATTGCAGTGGTCTATTCTTAATCTGTAGAAATTAAATACACATCAGGCCAGAGGCACTGGTTCCACTGAAGAGTGGTACTGCTAGAATAAGGCACAGAAATGACTTGAACTTTGTTTTCCCACAGAAATACTCTAGTAGTCTGAGGGATGGGGACTGGAACTTTCTGTTGCAAAAGAATCTCTGGCTTTGTAGCAATGTGGAAAAATCCTGATGTTTTTCATGATGAGGAATTGTCATCCTTTGGTCGGTGCCTAACAAAGCCAGACAAACTAAAATAAAAAATTCATAGCTTTAAGGACATGGACAGTTATAGGACTTCATATCTGTTCTCACTTTCTCATTTAACAAGGTATATGTGAAATCTGCATTAATTTTTAGGAAGAAAATAAAAAAGGGTTATTCCCATTTAGACATAGGTCTCAGCTTCCAAAGATTAAAAGATTGTTGGTTGTTTGTTTGTTTCTTTGTTTCCCACCAGTGTTTCTTTTGTGGCATTTTTTGATGCTATAACTTATTCTGGAATGAAAAGACTTATACTTTTCTAAGCTTTGCTTACCCTTTTACGTGGTACTGGATTGCAGTGTCTACTCAGGTTTTCCATGGTTTTGATGAGGTAGCTAACAATCAGCATCTCCTATGTGTTGCATAATAGCATCTTCTTCAAGAACAGTCATGGATCAAAGTGTTTGCTATTTAATTATTAAATGCCTGATATTTATGCCAATTCATGTAAATTAAAGTCATATTGAGACCTTTTAGGGGAGCCTAATACAATAGTATGGGAACCTGGACATATCAGTGATATATCTATCTTTATTAACGCTAAGAACGACTGGAAGTATTTTTAAAGTATATTCATCACAAAACCTCAACAATAATTCTTGACAGTGGTCTATATTAAAGAGATAAAAATACCAGAAATATTCAAAAGAGAATATTTAATTACTAATGTCCTGTGATTAGAAAACATCTGATACGTTTATATTAAATGGTGAAATATATTCTATTCCAACAGTAAACAGAAAGGATGTTAGGTATATACTCCTGCTGAAAACTTTTGGACTTGCAGGACTGGGTAATACTGAACACAGTTGTCTGAAAACCTTTCACTGTCACTGATATTGACAGATCTAACGTTTTGGAACAAAGGTAAACCTTGAGAAAACTGCAAGAATGTTAATGAATATGGTAATATTTATAGATACTAAATGGAACAGTTGTTGATGGCAGCATCTTGCTGCCTGTTCTTGTTTTTTTCTATTTTATTAGAAAAAAGTCATTACCACCTGGTATTTCACCTCCACAAAGGCTTTTGTATACTGTATCCTATAGCCTTTGTTTTCTTTTGCTAAGATGCACAGAAAGATGGTTTTTTGTGACTCAACACTCAGCAATTTTTCAATTTCTGAAAAATGCAATTAGCAATGGGTCCTGCACTTGGGCCACAACAACCCCATGCATCGCTACAGGCTCGGGGCAGTGTGGCTGGAGCTGCCTGGCAGAGAAGGACCTGGGGGTGCTGGTCGACAGGAGGCTGAATATGAGCCAGCAGAGTGCCCAGGTGGCCAAGAAGGCCAATGGCATCCTGGCTTGCATAAAGAATAGTGTGACCAGCAGAAGCAGGGAGGTGATTGTCCCCCTGTACTCAGCACTGGTGAGGCCGCACCTTGAGTATTGTGTCCAGTTCTGGGCACCTCAGCACAAGAGAGATATCGAGGTGCTGGAGCAAGTACAGAGGAGGGCAACGAAGCTGGTGAGAGGCCTGGAGAATAAGGCTTATGAGGATCGATTGAGGGAGTTGGGGTTGTTTAGTTTGAGGAAGAGGAGGCTGAGGGGAGACCTCATCACTCTCTACAACTGCTTGAAAGGGCATTGTAGGGAGGTTGGTGCTGGTCTCTTCTCACAGGCAATTAGCGACAGAACAAGAGGGAATGGCTGCAAGCTGCAGCAGGGTAGGGTTAGGCTGGACATCAGGAAAAATTTTTTCACAGAAAGAGTAGTCAGCCAGTGGAATCAGCTGCCCAGGGAGGTGGTGGAGTCACCATCCCTGACTGTGTTTAAGAGTAGATTGGATGTGGTGTTGAGGGATATGGTGTAGGGGAGAACTTGTAGAGTAGGGCTGATGGTTGGACTTGATGATCCCAAGGGTCTCTTCCAACCTAAATGATTCTATGATTCTAATAGCTTAGCATGCAGAAATAAAATAGCAGGGAGGGAATCCCCTTTGTATACAAGGGAAGACATTCGCCCTCTTGGACAGCATGGTGCTGGAAACTTATGCAGACTTAGTTGTCCACTGTGCCATCCAGATCCTCACTCATTGCAGTTCCTATGCTACATATTTGTTCTGTATACTAGTTCTGTTCCTGACTGTGTGACCTTGTACTTGATTGTATGAAATTTCATTGAGCTTAGACATGCTCAGCTGAGTGGTTCAAATCACTTTGTAAGCAGTTCTATCTCCATCTATTTTTTTACTCTTCTGCAAGTATTTGCATAATCAGACATGGTTTTGTGTTTCTTTCTAATTCTGGATAGTAGTTTTGCTTGTTTGACAAGGATTTCCTCATTTGGAACAACTTTTTGAAATCTGCTACCTAGCTAATTTCTAATTTCATCTAATGATAGAAATATAACAATGGTGTACAACTTTCCCTAATGTACTCAAAACATTTAATGGCCTCACATCTTTTACACGATGGATTTTTCCTTGTGTTCTCTGTTCTTTAAGATTTTATTAATTTACGTAGAACATTTTCTATATTCTCCACTTCTTACTGGTTTTTATTTCAGTCATTTTGTTATGATCATACAGATCAATAGGTTATGTAGTTATTTCTATAATCTGCTATTCCCTTTTAAAGCAGGCTCTTATTTCAGTTAACTGACTAAAATGTGCTGAAAATTTCAAAATAATATTTTTTTCTGTGATTATTTTCTTTGTAAATATAGGGATATGTGTATTTCGTGGTGAGAGGAACACCCAAACCAGGGTTTATCTGTTTTTTAACTCATGACAGGCGAAACCTTTAACTTTCCAGCTTGTGATTAATTTTTACATCTCTTGAGTTCTATCTTAATACTTGAAAAATATGTTGCAAAGCAGGGAAGTATTTTGAGAAAAAGAAGTTCCATTCCATTAAGAATTTTTTTCAACCTCTCCTGCATATTTTAAGAGGGCTTTTCCAACAGTCACAATAGCACTTCTGTTTATTATTTAATTAACAAAAAAATAGTTGGTTTCATGAGGTTCTACAGTTGTTCACTTTATTTGGTGAAGTTAATCTGTTGCACATTTGAAGTTATGAACTTTGTAACTTGGAGCAGAAAATAGTATTTGGAAATGAAATGTGTGAAGCATGAAATCTGGTCTACTGTGCTGTAGATGGCCTATGTGGTCAGAATCTATGAAATGTTTTCTTCCCTTTTCAAGAAAGAAACAAACCTTCATACTGAATGCTTAAATTCTAGCCTTGCTAAAACAAATCGTCTTATTAGCCAACATTTCTTGGCAGGTAGCTTACTGGCATTTTCAAGAGTTTCCATTTTATTCTCTATTTATTAATTTTGTGTAATATCCACTTTTTTAATTTTTCACACAGCTTGATAAAAATCAGTACATTTGGAAGCTGCAAAAAAATCTGATAGTTTAAATCTAGTATGATCTCAATATTACTTTTTTCTACACGTCTGTAAAAAAGTTTTTCACAGACTCCATCATTTTTAATTACCAGGGGCTTGGCTGGTGTCTGGGAGCTTGTGATGAGCAGGTGTTGGCTCAGGCCTCACCAACTGAACACAGCCCTGCTTTGAGGGTCTCACTAAGCCATGCTGCCTTGGGAGCTGAGGAGCCTGTGCCATCTCTTATCAGGAGCTAACAGAGCCAGCCTGGAGCACCTCTCCCATGAAGACAGGCTGAGAGAGTTGGAGCTGTTCAGCCTGGAGAAGAGAAGGTTTAGGGAGACCTTATAGCGACCTTCCAGCAGTACCTAAAGGGGGGCTACAGGAAAGTTGAAGAAGGACTTTTTACAAGAACATGTATTGATAGCATGAGGGGTAATGGCTTCAAACTGGAAGAGGGCAGATTTAGATTAGATATCAGGAAGAAAGTTTTTAAACTGAGGGTGGTGAGACAGTGGAACAGGTTGCCCAGAGAAATTGTGGATGTCCCATCCCTTGAAGCGTTCAAGACCAGGCTGGCTTTGAGCAACCTGGTCAACTAGGAGTTAGTTTTCCCTGCCCGTGGCAGGGGGATTGCTAAATCATCTTTAAGGTCCTTTCCAACCTAAACCATTTTACGATTCAATCACTTTATGCTACAAAAATTGATTGCCTTCCCTGAGCCCGCAGAGCTCTCTGGTAGGATGGCAGAATGCATGGCAGCAATCTTGCCAATGAAGCCAAGGAAAGTCACATCGTCAGTTCATCACTCTGAACCCCATGGTACTATCTGAAGTGCTTCATGTATCATTCATTACAGCAGGTAAAGGAACGGTGAAATGTGGTTCCCTTCAGCAGTAAACTCCTTTAGGACTGTTTGGTTAAGTGACTTAAGAGCTTATTCTTAATGTTCTTTTCTTTTATCTTGAGACCTCATAACTCAAAATGACCAAAAATAATCCAAATTCTTCTTGGCAGCAGGTCACCTGTGAAATATTTCCTGTCCAAATTTATTACTTTTGAATACAAAATNGGCATCTGCCACCTCTCTGGGAAACCTGTTTCAGTGTTTCACCAACCTCATTGTAAAAAAATTTCTCCCTTATGTCTAGTCTAAATCTTCCCTTTTTTAGTTTGAAGCCACTAACAAATGCTAAAATATAAGAGAGGTTGAATAAAAAACGTGTGCATGGAAGAGTCTCTGGAACTTTTGATACAGCATATTGAGTTTGCGTGGCAAGGTTTTGGTAGCAGGGTGGCTATAGGGGTAGATTTCTGTGAGAAGATGCCAGAAACTTCCCCTGTGTCCCACAAAGCCACTGCCATCTGGCTCCAAGACAGACCTGCCACTGCCCAAGGCCAAGCCAATCAGTGATAGTAGTAGCACCTCTGTAATAACATATTTAAGAAGGGCGAAAAACTGCTGTGCAAGAGCAGTTGGGAGAAGAATGTGTAAAAAGCAACAGCTCTGCAGACACTGAGGTCAGTGAAGGAGGTGCTCCAGGCACCAGAGCAGAGATTCCCTTGTGGCCTGTGGTGAAGATCATGGTGAGGTGGGCCTGTCCCCTGACAGCCCATGGAGGTTCATGGTGGAGCAGATACCAACCTGCAGCCCATGGAGAAGGTGAATGCCTGAAGGAGGCTGTAACCCCGTGGGAAGCCCATTCTGGAGCAGGTTTGTGGGCAGGACTTGTGACCCCATGGGACATGCATGCTGGAGTAGTCTGTTCCCGAAGGACTGCAACCTGTCAAAGGGACCCATGCTGGAGCAGTTCATGAAAAACTGCATCCCACAGGAAGAACCCAAGTTGGAGAAGTTTATGGAGGACTGTCTCCTGTGGGTGGGAGCAGGGAAAGAGTGTGAAGAGGAAGGAGCGGCAAAGATAGTGTGTGATGTATTGGCTGCAACCCCATTTCCTGTCCCCTCTGTGCCACTTGGTGGAGGAGGCAGTGAATTAGTGAGCGAAGCTAAGCCCAGGAAGAAGGGATGGGTGGGGGAAAAGTGTTTTAAGATTTGGGTTTATTTCTTATTTTTTGCTATATAGCTTATTCTAGTACCACTTTCACCACCCTTGATAATGGCACATAGAAAGACTGATCTCGGCTTCTTTATCTTGGTTAGATGATGTATCAAACTTACTAAACAATAAGTAATAATAAATATTAAACACAAATAAATAAATAAAATATAATAATAAAAAGTCCCAAATCCACAGTGATTGTGTACTATTCATAGAAATAATCTCAACAAGTAGTTGGGGCTGAAGCTGTGAAACTGCTTAGGTGCTGTGTAGGGATAATCACTGCCCCTCACCCCACAAGATTTTCGTAATCATGTCTTAAGCCCATGTTAAAAAACAGAGAATACTATTATTATCTTATATTCAATGTATTTTTTAAACTAACATTTATAGTTCTACATCCTATTGTTTATTCTATATGCTTCCTGGAAACTTGCTAAGAGCTTAAGAGTGTTCAAAGAATTGCAGCTTTGGGTTCCCCAGTACATGCACATTTTATGGGGAAATTATCTTTTTTTGGGAGATTGCATTTTCCATTTTTACATTTCTTGACTGCCTTGTTGTGAAGGGTAGAATAGAAGGTCCTGATAGATCTTCTGTATATCCTTTAGAGTGCAAAGAAGAATTGATAAATAACCTATATTTTAGGATATCTAAGTTTTGACATTTTAAAGGAAGGATGCTTTTAAGTGGTTCTCTGAAAAAAACCTGCACACTGCTGGTGTGTGTGTGAAATACAGCTTTTGATATTTTTCACATGAAAAGGCCTTGGATTGTAGAAATACCTTTTTAATTGTCCTGGAAACTTTCATTCCTATACAATGGTAAAAAGTGGATGCCCTGTTTGTTCATTTGCTTTTCTTAGGGATATCTAGTCTGTCAAAAGCTGATAAACCTCTGAAGAATCCAGGTTGCGGTACCACCAAGGCAAGAACAGCTGATGCTGCAGCAGCCAAAACTGCAACCTCAGTGGCTACTGCTGGACTGAAAGTGCCCATGTGTCAATGTAGTGGAGCTTGGAGGTAGCGGCTTCTGCAGCTACAGTTGTACAGAGTACTCTCAAGTTTTTGTGGTTGCACTCTTTAAGCTTCAAGCAAAGAGAGAATCAATCTTAAGAATTTATTTCTTATAAAGAATTATATTAGAAGAATATTTGTGTTGCAATTTTCAGCACTCAAAATCTAGAACTGAGCTTATCATCCTCTGCACATTCTTCCTGTGTCTCTTTTCTGCATCTGATGCTGAATTGCATGGTAATATCCAATTTTTTTCCCTCATTAATCATGCCTCATTTGGAATCCAGAGTAGAAACATCAATGGGCTGAAAACTGGTTGTTGAGCAACAGTGGAATTGCTTTTTAAGTATTGCACTTTTCAGTAACAACCTCCTGATGTAGTCCCTATCATGTAACTTGATATAGTTTATTATGTGTCCCTTCTTATTCTTCTTTTTGCTAAGGTTAGTGATTCCATTAATGAAATCATAGAATGATTTGGGTTGAAATGGACCTTTACAGATCATCTAGTTCCAATCCTCCTTCCAAGGCTAGGGACATCTTCCACTAGATTAGGTTGCTTAAAGCCCCATCAAACCTGCCCTTGAACACTTCCAGGTATGAGGAATCCACAACTTCACTGTGCATCCTGTCTCACCAACCTAATAATAAACAATTTCTTCCTTATATCTAATCTAGACCTACCCTCTTTCAATTTGAAATAGCCTTTGTCTTTCACTACAGGCCGTGGTAAGAGTTTCTCTCCATCTTTCTTACAAGCCCCCTTTAAATATTCTACTTTAAGTTCTGAAGGCTCTGTACTGAACAACCCCACTCCCTTGTTCTTTCTTCATAGGAGAGGTACTACAGCCTTTTGATTGTTTTTGTGGCCCACCTATGGACCTGCTCTAACAGGCCTATGTCTTGTACTGGGGACCCCAGAACTGGATACAGCACTCCAGGTGGGCTCTCACAAGAATAGAGCAGAAGGGAAGAATCACCTCTCAAAATGCTGACCATGCTTCTTTTTAGGCAGCCTAGGACACAGTTGGTTACCTGGGCTGCAAGCACACATTGCTGGCTCGTAGCTAATTTTTCATCCAACTCCTCTGAAGGGCTGCTCTTAATCCAGTCATCACCTAGCCTGTACTGGTATGAATGATTGCTCCAATCCAGCTGCAGGACTTTGCATGTTGAACCTCGTGATGTTCACATTGGCTTACTTCTCAAGCCTGTCAAGACCCCTCTGGGTTGCATCCTTTTCCTCAAGCATATAAACCGTGTCACAAATTTTTCATGGTTTAACCCCAGGTAGCAGCTAGCTACCCTGCAGACGCTTGCTCACACTCCCCTGAGTGGAATGGGGGAGCCAACTGGAAGGGTATAAGTCAGAAAACTCAAGTGTTGAAGTAAATACAGTACTTATAGGTCAAGACAGGAAAATACTGTTTATATTAAATGTCTCTGTCTACCATTTCTCTATTTGTGAGGTGACCAGCCTCATCAAGCAATGGACCAATGTTATCTCTGAGCCTCCTTTTGCTGTTAACACATATGAAAAGCCCTTTCTGTTATCCTTTACAGTACTGGCCAGCTTGGACTCCAATTGTGCCTAGGCTGCAGGGATTTTCTCCCTACTGTGGCAAACATCTCTGTAGTCCCCCCTGTGTCCCCTCTCCTTGGGGGCAGAGTAATGGAAGATAAGTAATGCAGTAGGCATCTTTTAAAGGATCTCCATGGATATTCAAGTGCTTCTATCAGTAAAGGCCTCTGGAGTAATGAATTTTTTTGTGTGGTCCTCTTGTTTACCAATAACTGTCCAGAAGACAAAAGAAAGGTTATGTTAATAAAAGGTCAATTATTGTGACAAGATACGTCAGGAATATGTAGTAGCATTCAGTGTATGCATGCATCATCTGGAAAATAAAGTAAATACTATTGTGAAAAAAATTATGCTAGAAAATTATTGAGGGCAGTAACAATTAAGAGTCATCAAAGAATTTTCAGATGCAGGTTAACTGAATTATAAAATAGTTTATGAATTCAATATTGGTGAATATAAAATAATGCAGACAAAGGAGGGATCTGTGCAAGGAAGAACATTGAACTTATGGATAATTCTATTAAAAATTTGATTATGTGCCTAGTGATGCTAAGCAAGTAAATCTAAGAATGATTAATGAAGGAATAGGAAAGAAAACTGAAAAATTACTGTGAACCCATATAAAATATAATGAACTTGTCTTTGGAGTACTGCCAGCAATTATTGTTACTGCCCATTCCCCTCTGAAAAGATGTAAAACAGAGGAAGTAGAGAGTAAGACAGAAAAATGTAGGAACTGCCTTGATGGGACAGATCAAAGACTAGTAACTGGTCTCTGACAGCTGGGCGTGATGGATGCCCAAGAAAGATTCTAGACTATATGTGCTGATGCTTCACTGACATAACTTAGGGATTTCCTGGTGTCATATCTTTGTAATTAGTAGCACTAGACAGATTTTGTTTCTCACCTTGTTCAGTCCATTTTTGAAACTGTGTATACTTAGAGTACCTGCAGGATTCTGTATCAAGGCATCTCACAACAGCACTGTTCAGAGGTATAGGAGTTCTGTATGAAGCAAAACTAAACAGATTGTGACTCTTTGGCTTGGAAGAAAGAGGAGTGAGATTGAACATGATACAGGGCTACAGATGAAGACAATAAACTGGTTGTTGTGGAAGATAACTGGAAAAGGAAGGATAGGAACAAGGCTAAAAAGTCCAAAGGGAATAAACAAGAGATGGATATCAGTAAAGTTAACCCAGCAGTGCCTGGCACCCTGCAATCATCCAAGAAAACAGATGCTGTCCAGTGGTGCTTTGAGCTGATACCTACACTTACTGTTTATATTGTATTATGAAAGAAAGGGGTGCAAGCCCCCCTAGATCAAAACCAGTTCCTCCGAATGAGCCCTAAGATTTACAAGAAAATCACTGAATTTTCGTGGAACATTAAGTGGAAAAATACAGCTGGTGGAGGGAATCCTGGTATTTTCAGTGAAGACTCGGACCCTCTGACAAGATGTTTCAACCAGTTTATTGTCTGTGACTTGTAATGGCAGGAAAGCAGGTAGCAGTGAGTGAGGTTGGTACAGTTCAATGGGAGGGCTGAGCTGGGAGATGAGTATCCTGGGGCAGATGGGTGGTAAGATGTAAAGATTTCCCATATACTAAAAGGGACAAAGATCACCCACAACTGGATTCCCCTTCTCCCTCATGTCTAAGCAGGGTTCCTTCAGTGCTAGGGAGAAAATGATACTTCTCTGTCTTTTGGAGGGTGTTGCCACACCCAAGGGTTCTATCTCTAGTTCCCATATGTATGTTTTCAAATGGGATGAACAGGCAACCAGGAGATCAGAGATGGCCAGGATGGATAGACACTCTGGCATTTCTAGATTGTATACCAAGAGTTGTGGCTGCAGATCTGGGCTCTGCCAGGCAGCAACATGACACACTTGATGCACACTCTAGTGACTGATGCCACTGTGTTCACAGGGGCACCAAGAAGAAAAAAGCCTATAGTCAACACCATGGCTGGGTGAGGCTGGAGTCGTGTGCTGAGTCTTTTAGCCAGAACTTTCATCCTTGATTCACCCATCATACCATTCTGCTGGATGAGGGGACTGACTGGAGGAAGCACAGTGGTGAAATCAAGAGCAGAGGCAGAGAGATCTTGACTTGCCCAAAATTTTTCTCTGAGCTGCTTGTAGTGGTGGTGGTGATGGCGGTGGCAAAAATGCAGCCAAAGTACTGCAGGAGAGGTCATAACCATGGTTTTAGTAGGATCCACTAGGTATTGCAGGAGAGAAAGCAAAACTGCTAAAGTGAGGAGAAAAGGCCTATGGGATAAAGGTATGGAGTGTAAGGTGCTCATGCTAGAGAGGGAAGGTAGATACAATAGAAATTGAGGAAGAGGGAGGGGAAATGGAAAAGAAATGTCAAAGTTTCCAATGTCTATAGAATGCCAGAGCTTTGGGATCCCAGTGAGATGTGGAGGGAGAGCAGCAGTGGTATTATCATGTCCTTGTAAGACTTGCTTGGGGCAAATGTAGTATTGCTATACATACAAGTTGGCAAAGGCTTTGCCTGTGTGGCTAAGTGAGTGAATGGTTGTAGCTTTGTATTAAGAACAAATAAAATCTTTGTTATTCAGCTTTCCTGCTTCAGAGAATGCTGACAAAGAGAACAGAAATATGATTTTATCCACATAATATGAAACACAGTCTTCAAGTAAGAAGTTGAAGTGATGAAGTTTGCCTTAATGTACTCGTTTGATTTCATGCATCTGGTGGGGATTAGTAAATTCGTGGATAGGAAATTAACTTTAAAAATGACATATTATCCCTTTAAAAAAACCCCAAAGGTCTAGTGAGCCTTCTATTTTTTTTCATGCTAGTAAGGAGTAAAGCCCAACTACATTAGACAGATGTTGGTGTGTAGTTTATCTGATCATCATGTTCTCAAAGCACCATGAGTGCATTGGTCTAGAAGCATGAGGGATTCAACTCCAAGCATCAGAAAAAAAAAATCAGAGAAGGGATTAAGAACATGAACACAACAGTGAAATAGTAATGCTGCATGACATATGGAAAGCCAGCTGCAGATTTTCTTTGTTGATATTAGAAAAAATGAGCAAACATGAGACATTTAAAAGTAGAAGAAAAATATAGAAAAATATTTTCATACACAATGTACAGTGAACTTGTGAAAGTGCTCAGTCTGTATTACAGAATTAAAGCTAAAATGTATTTCTCATATAAGCTACCCTTCATTCAGAAATTGTTTTATTTGAAAAATTCAAATGCTTATATTTACTCTTGGTAAATAGAAATTCCAGAGGTTTTTTCCTTGTCTTGCTTTTGTGTTGCCTTTTCACTTCTCCAGAACTAGTAGTTCCCTAAATTCCTGCTAGATGGCATGGCAAGCCACCACAATAATAATAATGTGATAAAGCAAGTATACTAGTATGTTGTGCACAGTAGTTGTCAACTGCTCAGCCAACATTATTTCTTTCCTCTTTTCTCCGTATTTTTCATCATATGCTTATATATGGAAGACCACAGCTAGGCTTTTAGTTTCTTAATTATTAAAGGAATGATAAGCTGAAGTAAAGTTCATCTTTCTCTTATATGGATAAAAAGAGCTGAAATCAACAGTGCTTGTAGCTGTATTTTAGAAAGCACAGTTGAGTCCTAATAGATGCCCTCACTGCTTTTCCCATCTCTCCTGCTGTAGAAATGCTATGATCCAAGCTCTAGCAGTGTACCATTCCCTCCCTCATACTGAGCTACAGCTGAAACTTTCTCCTTGGTCCTGTAAGACCTTGTGGATCAATATAAACCTTCCTTCTGCACATCACTCTGGTCTCACAAAGACCATGCTGGGATGAGTGCATGGTGTTCAAATGCTAACACTAACAAAACAAAAATTCACTTTTGTCTTTAGTGCTTTTCTCACTTTGAGTATGTTAAGCCTGATTCAGAAAGCCTTTTTCTCTGTCACTTCTGTTAGGGTGAAACCAAATAACTCACTGGGGTGACACTGTTGTAACTGCTGATAGCAAAACCACAACTGGAGTGCAAAAGATTTACATGGGACCATTTTCAGAAACTACAGATTTCTGAAAGATTTACAGCCAGGGGTAAGGGCATGGTAGATGCAATCTCCAGCTCCTCACAGCAGCACCGTGAGCCTGGGTATCCACAGCACAGCACAGCGGTTTCCTCTTGGCATCTTGATCACTGGAGGCAGATGCAGATCACTGAAGGGGATCTGTGACACCATGCAGCTGTTGTGTGGAAGCCTTGTCCTGGCTAGTGTATGGTGGGGCAAGAAGGACCACCTCCTGGTATGTTATCAAGTGTGCAAGGGGTAAAGATCATCTGTCCCTCACCTCTCCCAGTCATGGGGGGATTGCGTTGGCATCTGCTGTAGCTTGAAGTAGTCAAACACTGTATAGAAAAACTACAATATTAAAGAGTTTAATGTGTAAAGATGTCATGTAAAAAAAATCCACATTCTCTTTTGAGAGGAGTGTAACACAAAAACCTTTTCTAGACTGTAGAGTTAGTAAATCTGCACACACAGAGGCTGCACAGAACTAGTTGGTCTATTATAAATAGTGCTAGGTGTATTGGTTTGAATCTCATTTGTTTTCCTAAAGGAAAGGTAAGCATTAACAGACTCTTAACTTATGATAAATGAATTCTCTTTTGTTGCATTTCAGAAGGCATCTAGCTATGGAAAACTCTGGGGAAACACCTACTTAGTGTAGTAAAAACAACCTATTTAAAGCCTGCACAAGTAATTTCAACAGTGTTAGTGCTGAAAGTATTACAGAGAATGTGAGTAATGGATATGAAAATATGTTATTGCATTGTAGAAAATGCCCTGGAGAGGCAATATGTGATTATAGAGTCTGAAGGATCTTTTGTGTGAGTCTAAATGTGAAATCTTTAAATTGTTTGAGTCAGTGGCAAGGGCCGTGTAATGACACCTGAAGGGAGAGGAGCATAGAGTCAGTATATTGATTATTGATACTGTCTTTCATTAGAAAACTATTTGAAGCAATGTATACTTCTGCAGGTACTCCTGTAGATAAAAAGGGCTAGGTGTACAAAGAAACTTAAACATCAATGCCTTCTATTTGTTGCATAACTCTAGTCTAGGAACTAGCAAGATTGTTAAAGCCTTAGTTCAGCTGCCAAAGGACATGCACAAATGCATGCCCACAGCCAGCACGGTCAGGATCCTTCTTCATAATGACCTCAGTCAAATTCCTCACAGATTCGGTCTCCCTGTGCTTAGCCAAAGAGCCAAGGGCCACCTTGCAGTGACTATAGTCATTCTCTGCATGCCTCTTCTCAGATTCATTACTGCATGTAATTCAGAAGAAAGACTTGAACCCAGTTCTTCATCTGTGCCAGAAAGAGTGCTGCAACCTCTTGGTTGTCAGATATTCAGAGAGGAGGGGAAGAGGGAGGGGAGCTGTCTCCTGTTAAAACTCTTCCAGTATATACAAATAATGACAATTCATTATAGCAGAGACAGAGATTGATGACATGGGCATGTAATTAGGGCTATCACCTGGGAAGTGGGAGAGTCAGGTTCTGGTCCATGCTCCAATGAATATTTAATTATTAACATGAGATGGAACAGCTCTGTCAAGCCAGGGAAGGCTGCACCTGCAGTTCTTCTATGGTTTTCGGCTGCAGGCGGTCTCCTGGCTGGTAGGAGAACTGGGTTGAACTCCTTGCTTCCAAATTAATAGGTATCTCAGAGTAGATCTCATCTACTAACTGAGACCACTCACTACTGAACAATGTTATAAGATGGCAAAAAATTCAGTAGCTTTTTTTTTTGTGTGTGTGAGAAGACATGTGTCTTAGACATTTAAGTCGAAAAGAGACAGAAAAATATCAGCAAACTCTAACAGCTCCAGAAGGTATTCCTCCATGATGCCAGCAGCAAGGTGTGTTAGGACCCAGCTAGTGCATTCCACTATTTCTGTGAACTCCTAGAAAGGAAGAAAGGAAATGGAAAATTTTATTTTATTTCTTTTTTTCAGTTCTTTCACAGCTGAATAATAGGGAATCAAAATCTTGGGGTTGCAATGTTTAGTTTCAATGAAATCTCTGGAGAAATTCGGTTTTCTAGTAGGAATGGAGTGAAAGGTGAGCTACAGCCTCCAGGCACTCTGAGGAGGCCAAGCTAATGAATACTCAAGGAGGAGCGGAAGATTCAGTGGCCTAAATGGTGGTGTCAAGTGTTGCTTTTGGTATTGGCCCTGACATTTTAAGCCTGCCTGGTCTCCCGTTGCTGTTTTTCAAGGCAGTGGATCTCCCTGAAGTCGTACCTCAGACCTGCCAGCCCCATGCAGATGTTGTGGTTGCCCTGGGGCACCTCAAATAGCAAGTATAGGCAATGTCTAGGCAACTGAATCACGCCGATCCTGTCCATCTTGCACATAGGATAGATACCTCTAGCTTCTGAAAGCAGTGCAATTTCTCTTGTCATCCTGCTTCACCAGCAAGACCAGTGGCTACTGATGTGATAATCTATCTCAATCTACACAGTGGTTAAAATTGTTCTGCTGTTGCAGGGGAAGGAGCAAAAAATAAATCAGTTCGAAAACCCTTGTCATCTTGTAGCTGCTCCAGTAACACTTCTTCACTGATACAAAGCATCGGGCTTTCCTTTTTACTGCTCACAAAGAAACTTCACAGTCTACTCTACAAACTCTAAGATGTGGTTTGTAAGGACTGGCAGCATTTTAGTAAGTGTGTATTGGATATACATAATTACCTTTGCTATTAGTGTTTGCCTTACTGGTTTTGTTGATATTTTTGTAATTAATTTTAGAAGGTTATGATGTAGTGAAAAAAGAAAACAAACATGGTGGAAAAATCAGTTCTGAGAGATCAAAAAAGGCTAAAATGTATAAAAACCTTCTAATTGGAAAAGAAGATGACAAGAGTAAGACAAGGAAGATGATAATGGAGAAAGATACAGATTGGGGACATTGTGCCAGGTGTTGTGTATTCCTATGTGTGCCAATGGCAAGCAGTTTCGGTTCTCAAAGACATGCAGCTTTACAACTTGTATCATTCTGGTTTCTAATTCATCTTGATTGTCTTAATTTGAAATGCCCTTTGCCCCTGTTATAAGCAGACTTGGTAAGATTTGCTATTTCACTGGTTTTTGCTGACTAGAATTGATGACCTTGAGTGACATACATCTGGCTATGAATTACATTTTATTAAAAAAATATCCATTGTAATATAAACACTTCCTCCCTCCTGCTTGCTTTAGCAGTACTGAGAATGAGAAAAAAAATATTCACAGTTCACTCTGATACAGGAAGGCAAGACTGACTCAAACTTTTTGTGAACAATGTACTACAAAGTGCTCTTTTCTACAGATAGTTTCTATTCAGTGTGAACATAGATTCAACATTGATTTTTTAAGTTGTGAGGAACTACTTGTTACCAGTCATTCCTCTTAGAAATGCCATCCAGGACTTTCGATTGCATGCCAGATCTTTTTTGACCGTGTCTGCTGACTGATGAGCTAGTTCCAGTTTTAGTTGGTTACTGAGCACAAACCTTGCTCCTCCTCCTCTAGATTGTTTTCCATGCCTGTGTGTCAATTTGGATTCTGAAATGTTATATAGTGTGCTAGCTTGTTGCAGTGTTGAAGGCAGCCAAGTCTGGGGACAAACTGGCAATGAACTTACTCTAGTGTGTTGTCTCATACGATGAACATAGCTCTGACAGCTCAAGCCTTACCTGCCCTCCTGCTCTTGCCATTACAGTGCTGCTTTGGAAACTTTTCCAAACTTCCATGTGTGCATCAGGTATCAAGAGGGCTCCAGTCTTTTGCACTAAAGGAAAGAGAATATTTATTAATGGGTTGAGAAAAGCCATTTTCTGATACAGAACCATACTGCTAGCAGGGAACCTATACACAAGGCAGGAGACATAGAAAGCTCATTGACTAGTTGACAAGGCAACACTGAAGGATTATGGATGGCTTCTGACCACTCCTGGGGCAGTAGAATAAAAGAGGTTAACTGCCTAGCTGCATCAGGGCAGGTTCTTGACATTAGAAGAGTAGAAGGGCAATTTTGGTGGAAGCCAGCTATCTACCAGCCATGGAGCTACTCAGGTAAAAGGACAAAGGCAGTCTTCTCCCAGAGACCTCTATAGAAACAAAGAAACAAAAAGAGAGCAGCACTCTGAGACTGTGTGGACAGCATATACCAACAGTGCCAACATTAACAGCACAGTAAACTGATGGACCACTTCATGGTAGTGACCATCAAGTGATCATTAAAATTTATCTTAGCAAGGATGAATGAGTGATGATGGGGGCCATACCAAGAGCTTTTTCCTGCCTTCTGAGAAGAATGCCAGTTGCAGCAGGATGTCCTCTGACATTGTCACTGAATGGGAGGAGCTGGAATAAGCAGTGTGGTGATTTTACTCATCTGACTCTTGAAATCAACGGTGTTATCTGATTAAATTCTCCCATCCAGCAACTAGGATAAAATGATCTGGCTCCACATGGGCAATATCAGGCCAAATTGTTAAGAGACTGGCAAAAATTGTTACTGAAAGGGACTTTCATAATGGGAAGTGTTTTGCATCTTAAACAAAGACAATAGCCCTCCTTTGCTCATTTAATTAACTGTGATAACAGAAAACAAAAGTCAGCTATAGACTGTGAAACTAAAATGCTGTAGAGGGCCCTAAATCCCTGTACAAATCTGAAACTTTTCTTATGGTGTGGAGTGTTTAGTAAGGGAGTAAGGGTCCGGGAATGTGGTAGATTCTGGAGCCCGTGTGAAGGTATCAACAGGATAAAACTTGTTTTGTTCTGCAAATAAACGAGACTCTCTAAATAGTGATTGTGAATATAAGGAAAGATAATTCTGTAGGCTAACAATTGATTGTTTCATGAATTTGGGGTATCATTCAATAGTGACTGTGTAGGAAAGAATATATTCAGGGAATCTTTTCAGATTGCTCCTCTTTTACATCAGAGATGTTGCTGTGCTCTGCAAATTCTTCCACTAGTGATAACAAGTTAGTATTTAAGTTTCAGAATACACCTACAAACTGTGGAGAGAAACTAGAAAAGGAAGGGAAAAAAAGAGCTTGGGTGAATGCTTTCCTCTTTGTCTCTTTTCTCTTTGTTTTGCATAATGGAGCTTCTCTTTGCAAGTATGCATTTTTAGTGGAAATTGCAGTAAAGAAAATAATGCGGCTTCAAGAGCCATACTTTAGTCCAATAACATTTTATGTAAGCAGGCAATATTTTTCCCATATTTTCTTTGAAGAATTTGTATATTTTTTCTGTAGAAAAAATAATCCAAGCTACATATTTTAAGACAATTTACAACATTCTGAATATCCCAGTACTCCTCTACCTATTGTTAATTAATTCCTTGCATTCTTAAAGATTCATACTATTTAAATATTTATAAAGAATTAATATATCTCACCTTGATCATTACTTAGTCATGTTAAGTTAGGTTTTTTTAATCTTGCCTTGCAAGCGAATCATTTCAGCTTCCTAATTTTCATTCCTGCTCTCCTCTGAACTCCAACAGATCTATAAGTATATATTTCTTCAGCAGTAGGATTCTAGCCTGAGGATTGTCTTTGGAGGAAAGGAAAAAAAAAAACCAACACAACAACCACAAAAGCCAAGCAACAATAATAGGGAGAAAACAGGTCTACAAACCATTTTTTTTTGTATCTCAGAGAATTGCTATCAACAGGTAATAAAGATACAACTGCAATAGTTTCTCTGAAATATTTTCTCCCACTTACTTTAATTTATAAGAGAAATAGATTATCTCTGAAGTTAATTTATTTATGTGTTCCTCTTTTCTCTAATTTTCATCATTTTTATAGGGTGTTTTGTTATTCTACCTCTATATGGAAAGTAAGATTTTTTTAAATCCTCTCCAGACTGAAAGATACTTTGCTTTGCTTAGGTTGAAGGTCTTCTGGTTTGTCACTGGAAGGCCTCTTTACTTGCTGATTTCTACTCATTAAAGTGGTAGTTTATCCACCTTCAAATGTCTCTGCTCTGTGTCACAGACACTTATTTGTTCTCCAGCCATCAAAGTGTATTAAAATTAACAGCAGTCATCACATGAGTGGAGGGTAGCCGTTCTCAGACACACAGATAGTTATATACTCACAGCAGGAAACTTGCAATCAAATTCTAACAAAAGGTCACATTTGCAATAAGTAAAGGAAAATGTAGGTAATTGGTTATGGAATTGGTTAATATCTTCGCAGGCCTTGAAAGGCACTCTGACGGACTTGAAACCCTTTTGTTCAAGTAATTAAAACTGAGGTATTGTTATAGTATTAAAGAAAAGCTCAGGAAATTCTTGGTGCACTGTAAAATAGTGTCACTACAATGGCAAACAAATTCGAGAGGGAAAATTATTTGTGGTTTATTTGAAAAGACATACAGATTCAGGTTCTGGCTGAAATGCAGAAAAAGAATTGGGAATGAAGTGCAGGACAACATGAAGATTAACCCTTACAAAATACATTTTTGTACCCAGAATCAAGGCATGCCCACTATTTCTCTCAGCTGACTTAGATTTGTGGCAGCTTCACAAATACTGGGTCTCAGTGTTTACACAGGCTTTCCACAGACTTCAGGATACTTTTCCCATTGGGAAAGCAGCAGCTGACTTTCCAAGGCTGGAAAGCATTTCAGCATTGGTTGAAATGCTGTTTCTTTGGGTGGTACCATGGAGTCCTGAGTAGCTACATGCCACAACTATAGTTTGTTGCTGTATCTGAGGTTGGGCAAGTCCCTGGACCACCTGCATGACCAATGGGAAAGGTATGTGCCACAGAAGGGGAGACCAAGCAGCTAAAGCATGGAGAGAGGATGTGCCAGAGGCATCCACCAGGAAAGGCTGTGGAAATGTACTGTGGTTTGCTTTACCTGTCAAATGCTGCTTTTCATCTAGTTCAAGCTAGGAGTTTCTGACAGTTTCTGGTATGACTAGGGGCCAAGTTTTTAGGGTGCCCGTTGTGAAGCCTTTCTTCTGCCTGTAGAAAATCAAAGTTGGCACATGAGAGCCCTCGGCAAGAGTCTCTGGGATCCTTTGAGCACAGGGTAGCACAGCCCATGCCTTCCCCCTTATGCTCTGGTGCTTTGAATTGTACTGAAAAGAAGTCTGCTGGATCAGGTAGCAAAGATGTATGATGACCCAGGCATATTCCTGGGCCTGTGAGCTGGGGCACTTGGCAAGGAGAGGGAAAGCATGGTTTCAAGCTTCTGCTTGAATAAACATTTAAAATAATCAAACAGCCATTAAATATTCTCCAGGAGTTCCTTTCTGTCCTCCAAGTTGTCTGACTACTAGGCCAGGCTGTCACACTCACACCAACTTCTCTGTGTCTAAATTCAAATTTAATGGTACTACCATTCAGATTCTGACCCCTTCTACAGGCAGGAGGTCCGGATGGTTTATGCTGCAGAATAGCCCCAAGTCTGGCATTTAGGAAGCTCTCCAGTAGCTGAGGGACAGCCATCACTGAGCCCTGGTCTGTCCTACCACCAGTGAGTGCTCTTCCTGCTGTGCAAACAGAAGGTAGACTTGGCCCTACACAAATCTGGTGGAGGAACTTCTTCATATAGCAGAAGGCCTTGCAGAGGTCTTCAAAGAAGTCCCAGGAGCTTTCTCAGATATAATTGGCAGTGGGGATAGAGTTAGAGATATGGACGAGATGCCCGTGGACTTTTAGATGTTCCCAGGCTGTCAGGTGTGCCTGCATTAACTTGGATAAGCAAGAGGTTGAGAATTGGAGTTTTCTCTTGGATTCTTCAAGAGGAAATTTGGGAAGGGAAAGAGAACTTCCAAGGCAGAATAAAAATCTCATTAAAATGAATTAATTCAGTGGGAGAACATAACCAGTGGTTCCTGCACAAAAAACTCTGTTTCAGGGATGCTCCTTCTCTCTAGGCTCAATTTTCCCATTGCCACATGTCTATTGCTCACATTATACTTACCTCTGCATTATGTGTAGTGTTTCTCTCTCAAAGATGACACTTTCTAGCTTGAATAAGTGGGAGCTCTGAGGACATGGTAAAAGAATTTGAGAGCAGAAATGGACTGACAGTCTGGGGAGATGGATCATTTTTTTGTTGGGAATGAGCAAGCCAGGATTTTCTGTCTTGTCCAAACCTGAGCAGACAAAGAAATTGCTTTCACTTCAATTCCTTTCCTTTCTCAGTCTGGTGTCCAAAGTGACCATCATCCCTTAGACCAAGTCTGGCATGAAAAGCGGTTTGCTTTGTGTTAGAGAGAATGACAAGTGTCATCTCAAATATGTGCTCTTCAAGCTCTGCTGCTGCACAAGTGCAGCAAACAGAAAGAAGGGAAAGCTGGTCAAGGTTTGCCTGCTGTGAGGTTTTTGATTGTGCAGGCCTTACTGGTTATTGTGCTCAACCAATTCAGCATAAAAATACAGTTGTGAAAATTAGTGAGAATATTCACAACACTTTGAATTCTGAATAATAAATATTCCAGAGAACTCTGTGTGATCTGTAATCTGCATGTTGGAAAAAGGAAAAGAGCAACTCCTGCTAGCAACACATCCATTTTATTTGAGGCTCTTTCCCTAGAGAGTCAGCAAGAAGGAATATTATAATACATTTCTGAATTGTTAGGTGGAGACTATTTGCTCAGTTCTAATTGAAATTATTACAGGAAACTCTTTCTAAATTTGAGTCTTTCAATTAATGGGAAGAGGAAAAATATCCAAACATCTTCTCAAATTTAAGTAAACAATCATAGTTGGAATTTAGAGTTTCAAGTGAGACAATATTTGAATCGATTGCAGTAGGTAAGTGTTACTCTGTAGGTTGAAATAACTTTCCTTAAGCAATCTGTTACAAAAGTTCAAATTATAAACATACCAAAACCAGAAAAGACATAGTTTCTAAATATAAGTAGGCATCAGGTTCTGGTGATTCATTTACTCAACTAAAAAGCAAGAAAATGGAAACTTCTGAATTTCTGAATAAAAATTTCTGAATAAAAGTAGTAACAGCCTCTCAGCATTCTGCCTCTTTGCAGGCTAAATAGTGGTAAAAAGTAGCTGGTCACACGGAAATTTTCACAGAAGTTATGCTTTTTATGTTTAGGGTGTTTTGGGGAAAAGTAGGAAATTTTTTTTGGTGACATTATCTTTCAAAATATTTGGCCATGTGAGATCAAAATATTCAAGCACAATGGTATGAGACTTTCAGAGCTCACCTTGCTCAGATTATTTGAAAAGAAGATCAAGATGTAACTTGATCACCGGCAACAGGAGTTTCATAGTGGAAAAAGCTCTGACAGTAGGGGATTACAATCTTGTTAACAAAAGCTTCCAGAGATGCTACTGAAGCTAGACATCATTTCTTGAAATACAATACAATTTCTTTGCTGTGGGGGTAATAGAGAATTTGTTGAGTGTACATCTAATCAGGTTCCCTTCGTGGAATTGTCTTGGTCTCTGCTGTCCTCCACTTTTGACTGAAATGTCACAGCCCTTGGCCTTAAGGGAGAGTAGTTAATTGATTAAGGGTTTGTGAAATTTAGCTTCCCAAGAAGATGATATGATGGTCCTTTCTGTGCTCAAAGCCCATAAAAGATATAAAAATATCTTGTTGAACAGGCTTGGGCTTGCTTGGTTTTTTTAGAAAATTTTGAATTATTCATTTGTTCTTGCTTTTTTTTTTACTTGGTTTAATTACTGTTCTGTTGTTAAGTTCTCTTTAGTTTCTTCATCTAACAAAATCCCACAGGACCATCCACACCACATTTCACAACTGACTTCTGTCCTTGTATGACCCTGAAATTCTTACTGTCTTATTTTCCACTTTCCTTTCTTCTGCAGCTTTCCAATGTTGTGTGCTTCCCCTTTCAGAGGGAAAAAAGCCTGATGTTCCACCAACTGCAGATTAAGGTGTAGATTAAATGTAAATTTTAAAAATGGGGTTATTGTTGTATGCTTTGTGTTTGATTCTCCTCATCCAAATTCCCAATCCATCTTTCAATGCCCAAAATGTATTGCTGGCATCCCAGTAACCTAAAAAAAAATAGAATTAAAACAATTGTATTCTAAACTTGGAGTCCGAGAAACTGCAGATAACATTGATGGAGCTGATTTTTATACAGTTTTATCATCTCAATCTAAGTCACAACTTCAGCTGCTCCTTCTGATGCCAGTCACGTCTGTGCTCATGGATGTAGTGCCAAAGCTGCCCTCGTTGAAGATATGAATGTCTAAGGAAGAAGTGATTTCCTCAGCTGAAGAGCCCATCGTTTCGCAGAACCGAGCACTGCATCCCCAGGAACTGGGGACTTGCTGATGGAGCCATGCTTGTTGGAAAGCCTGATGGAGCTGAAAGACTTGGCAGGATCATGTCAGTTCTCTGGAAACTTCTGACAGGGGTTAGGGAAGAAGTCAGTTTAAACAATAAGCAAGTCTCCTGGCCTGGCTTCCTACCTCTCTACCTGGGTTTCTGGGGAAAAGAGGGTAGAATTTTCTTTGGTCTTCCTGCTGGCATGCTGCAAGGAGGCGAGGGACAGTGCTGAGCACTATCCAAGTGACAAGAACTCTTTTCCCTTTATGTTTTTCCAGGAAGAGAGGTATTGAGGACACAAAGGCTTTGGTTCATAGTAGATAGATCAGTTTATCAGTTTAGATCATAGGTACTTTGTAAATATTAGAAGGGTCAGAAAACGGAATAGAAATCCTTAGCTATAAAATATTTAGAATTTATCTATTTATAAAGCCGATAAACAAGTCATTTTATAAAACCAATTTAAAATATCCTTTTATTTTTTAAACCTCAAATTGGTTCAGCTCACATGATAAATCCCACTGTAACTTTTATGTCGCATATTTAATACTATTTGGTTTCAAGTGATTATCTGTTTTAAATCTTACTGTTGCAGTTTTCTTGTATGCCCCAAGGCAACTGTGTATAAAGCTATCAAAAAGATAGTATATTCAAAAAGAAGATCAAAATATGTAAAGTTTTGTCATATTTTTACAAACTCATGTATATTTATCATAATTTCTAATTATTCTTTTTGCTTTACTGCATATTATTAGTTTAATTGAACCATAAACTTTAGACTAATAACACCAATTTGTCTTTCATTATACTTTGCTCTATTAACTTTTACAAATGGGTTCATCTGAGCCACTGATTGATGGGCGCACAGCAACTGTGCTAGATTTCTCGCCCGCAAACAGCTATGGTGCATTTTCTGTTCTTGGAAAATCCTTCTGCTTTTGCTGTTTTTCTCTTCCAGGATATGAGGTTTTATTCTTTATTCTTGAGGTTTAAATACAAGATGCATTTTGTAACTTTCCTCTTCCAAACATTAGCCCTTCAGGCAGAAACCACCAACAGTAATAAGAGCTAGATTTGTCAATTATTTCAAGGGATCCTTTTCAAAATAAAATGCTTGGTTCAGGGTCCCAGTAAAACCCTACTTAATTCAGAATTTGGGGAATTTAAATCTCCTAGTGATCTTCATAGGTAAGCATTTCTCTGTCAAGTGGTGGGAGTTCCATGAAAACGTAAAATTATTTACACCTGGGAAATAAACCCCAATATATAACTATAAAATTACACAAAAAATGACTGAGAAAATTGCAAAAATGCAAATATGGAAAGCTATTGCAGGGCCACTTGACAAATTCATAGTTTGGCTAGGGCCAAGGCTCCTTTTAACAGCACAGTCCCCATATCCCTTTCTACTGTATTCACAAATCTAATTAATCTACAGGGAGAATAATGAATATTGAAAGTAAGCTGGTGTCTCCCAGCTGAGTCCAGTCTGATCTGTGGTCACCTGAGTCAGCTTCACAGGCTCAAGTGTTGCTCTGTCTTGCCTTGTACTGTCACCAAAGATCAATTCCATGGTTACTGTCCATCCTCTGTGAAGACTTCAGGATTTACAGTCGAGTGGTCACATCTTTGAAAAACATAAAGAACAAACAGTATCTGTGCATACATTTTTATCTTTGCCATTGTTACTGAGACTCTATTTCTCAAATATTTTGCAACACACTTCTATTTCTCCCATGTTTTTCCTCCACTTAGAAAAGCCCAAGCATTTTCTCCTTTGTACTATCTGTTCAGCTTCTTACACGTAGGCCTCAAATGCAACTGTCTTTTCAAGACTCCTTCCAGGCAGAAATAAAAGGAACTCCAAGCCATCTCTAGACAGGTAGCTGAGATCTACTGTGTCACCAAAAAGTGTAGGGAGAATATAGTCACTTGCACAGGGGCCTTCTTGAGTCTCACAAAAAATTATGGGAGATAACAAGAGATTTGAACAAGGGAAAATGTGTGACCCACAAGTCCAATATACTTTTGCTGTGTATCACCATATTTGTGATAAAATTATGTCAAGCTGAGGCAAAAAAGCGGAGGATGGATGAAAAAAAGTAACAGCTTGAGATGCAATCGGGCAGAATGAGAAGAGCATAGGAACAGAGAGGGGACCCGTGTGAAGAAATTAGGAAGGAAGAGGAAAGGGAGTGGAAGGTAAAAGCCCGCCAAAAGAAATGAGAAGATGCAGGGGAGAAGCAGGGGAGAAGCTGGAACCCGTGCAGTCTTACAGCACCCAAAGGTCCTCTACTGCAGTGGAAATATTGCAGTTCTTTATTGTGGAAATACCTTTTTATGCATCTTGGGCAGCAGAAAGAGAAGTGTTCTTATTTCAGAGCCATAGCAGCCTAGGAGCAGTGTCCCTAAAGAGCAACCTTTGTCAGGGAAAAGAGCTGGTTTGGAACCAGTACCAAATCTACCAATGGGAAATATTTACCTTGGGAATTTGGTAGTCCACAAAGTCAGTGTTTCACTGGATAAAGGGTTGTGACATACTATTCATTTCAGTTTTGAACTGTTGTGGGGAACTAATGATTGTTAAAAATATGGAAAAATGGGTTTGAAGCTGTAACTCTACAGCGAAAAATAGTATGGAGGGGTCTGCATTTTCCCATATCTCCATCATAGTGTTCGACTGTGTTCAGCTATCTTCTTATTTGCACAGATCTAACTGGAACCAGTCTGGAGTTCCAGAGTTTCTGTAAGATTCCAGCCGATTTCCAGTGCTTCAATGAAATGTTTTAATTGCTGGGCTAAAAGAAAAGAAAACATCCTGTCTCTTGTTGAAGGTTGTTTTCTGTAACTTCCAGCGGTGTTAGTTACAACCGAGTGCAGAGAATAAGGAGAGTGAGCAGGAGGAGAGCAAGTGAGAGCTGCGTGCTGCCTGCAGTAATTGCTGTGGCGCAGTAAAGCACGACAGTGACATTTTATTAGGTTAGTTTCTGTGTCACTACATTCAGATACTCACAAATGATGACTCAGGCCTGTAAAACAATTAAATCATTAAATGAATTACGAGCCTTGATAATAAATAATGCATCTGTGGACTTCACAAGTGCCATCTGCATTTTGTTAATACTGGAATACAGTGAGGTCCTGTTTTCAAGCCTGTTTGTGCAGCCAGGTTGGCTGCAACCTGCTTTTCTAAACAATGGAGGAGATTTCCCAGTGATCACCTATCTTTGTAGGTCATGGCTTCCAAGTAAATTTCAACTAAATCACAGCTCCAGAGAAAACTGCAAAAGCTGGCAAGGCTTCCAAGTCTCCTGCAAAGCATCTGATATACATACATTTTGAATATTTTGTAGCCAATGTCCAGGTTTTGAAATCTGAGATGTAATATTGTGGTTTCCTCGGTATATATAAGGTATTCCTTGAATACCTTATATGCTTCTATTATTTGGTGGCTTTTAATAAGAGGAAATGCTGTAATTTTTATGAAAGAATCTTCCTTTGTCTAGAAAAGTCATCACACCCTGTATGTCACGCAAAGGGACACCTAATGAGCATGTAACATTCTGCACGGTAACATATCCTTACCGTACCATTGAGCACCAGACCATGGAGTTTATCAAGCTAAACTTATGTAGGTAATCCTGTGATTATCTAATTTGTATGTAAAGCAATTACATCTTCACTACATGTACATTTGAAATGGCAATAAATTTTTTTACTAGGCTGCTCTTAACTTCTAATGGTGTTTTCAGTATATATTTTTGAAAGGACACCTGTGAATATTTTTCAATAAACGAGTTATTTATTTTTTATTATCTCTACTACATGGATCTGTGGGTACTATTTACAGTAGAATAATATAAACGTTTCTTCCTTCTCTTGAAAGTGGTGTTTCTTTATGGTATGTCATAACATCTCTGTGTTTTATGCTGACATAATGATGAATCAGTTCAGCTTTCCACATGTAAACTTTTATTCTGTGCCTAATCTTATTTTAAGTAGATCAAAATAAAAAAATAAAATGGGATAAAAAACTAATTTTATTTTTTTAAAATTGGTGAAATCACTGTAAATTACCGGTTTTCTAATTATTTTTATTATTATTATTATTTCTATGATTCTTTCCCTTACTTTCTATGGCATTCTTCCTGGTGGCAGAAAATGGAAAGTGTAGTTTTGCTGGAACAGAAAACACAATTTTCTTATTGAATTGCTCACTGAGGCCATCCATGTCCTTATTAGTGAGTAGTGTTGTAAAGTTCTTACAAAAGCTTTTTCTTAGTTTTTAAAATGACAATATGTGTAATAATTATTAATAACTAAATTTTTTATCCATGGTACACTAAAGTGTAAAGGAAGAAACTAACATTCAGAGAAAATATTGCAATAACTGAAATGTACATGCCCAGTTTTATTCCTTATTGATATATATACCTGATATTTTTTCTTCTTTCTGATTCTATTTGGACTGTCATTTATTTAAAATGCTAACAAATTTTGTTTTCCAAGAAAGATGTGTAATTATTGACTTTTAAACTGGCACCAAGTTTCTCACACATGCAATTAGGAGAGAAGTAGATTACCTTTTACTGTAAAAAAAATGTTTTTTTCTCTGTATGTTTTAAACAATTATTTTCTGGACATGTGCTTTTTGGCTGGAAAAACTCTGCAGCTTATGAAGTTGTTTGTTATTTTGCTGTGATTTTATACACAATGGAAGGGTGAGGAAAAGGTCAGCAATAACTCTGCTGTTGCATTTTCACTGGGAAAAACATAATATTGATCGATAAGAAAATGGAAAAAGCACAACTATTAGCGTCTTACTTGATCTTCTCCGACCTTTACCCTGCCATGTTGATTTTATTCTTAAATGTTATGTCTGTTGTTCCAAAGGTTTGTCCTGTTTAGTCTTTTATTTAATTAATACATGATCTTCTTTACTCTCTCTAATGTTGAAACATGAAATTCGTTTTATTCCTTGTTGAACCATTGTCCTCTTTACACTCAGCAATGTGTGTTGGATAATAACTCCGTGTAGGAATTGGCCCACTTAAAACTATTCTAGAATCACAACTGATGGGTGCTTAAGTTCATCAAATTATTTTTCAGGTCCATAGGAAATTAGCTTTAAGGGTGTGTGAGCTCTTTAAAAAGAAAATTCAAATCTCACGCTCTTAGTCTTTCTGGATGCAGACTGAAGAACAGAAAATACGGTATTGAACCTTAGTACTTTACTAAATAGCTACGTATCTGCTGGGTAGTGACTATAAAATGTACTCACAGAGTGACTCTGCATGGTGAGAGCAGTCTGCTAACGGTACTATACCTGGTACAAACTCTCACACTGGCCAGGGTGCTGTGGCAGAGCCACTGGAGTGCCTTGGTTTGCCTCCTGGCGCAAAATCTTCTCATGCACTGCCAAAGATGGCAAACCATATATTTTGGCACTAAAAAGGAATACAGGCCTGTTTTTATACGTGGTGGTAGAAGATAATTATTAAATGAAATATGCAAGGATAAACACATGTATAAGGGACGGGGAGGGACATNATCACAGAAGGTGAACATCATGGGATTTTTTTTTCTTTCTCCTCTCCTGCTTGCATTTACTCTTCTAAAAAGAGTCAGAAAACCAGTCCCAAACTGAGCTGATACTGAGGTCATTGTAGTTTCAAAAAAATACACAAGGAGCTAAATATCCTGTCAATAATTTGGCTTCTAGCTACATTCTAAGTTGGTAGCTTGGTTTGTAACTTCATACTTGAGGTGCTCTTTAACAAAAAAAAAGTGATCACAAAGTCATTTGCACCCCTTGAACCAAACAGGCTTCAGAAACGAGTAGAGAAAAAAACAGTAGAGTCCTGATCACTTGAGTACAAGAATTTTAAAATAATTGAGAGGTTTGTTCCTGGTAACATTTTAAAATTTCAGAATGGCGGGGAATTTTTAAAAGATGGCAAGTAAATTTGTATTTTAAAACAGTCATTAGAAAACCCCTGTAAAGATAACACTGAGTCTACAAAAATAATGGGATAAGTGATATGAAAAATAAAGGATGAGAATGCAATTAATTTCAGTTGACTTTTTTTTTTTTTACATAAAATTGTTCTTGTTGGCCTCATTTCCTCATTTTCTTAAGAGATGTCAGGCTGATTAAGGGTACCTTTATTAGCCTGATCAGACTGAATGTCTGTACAATTTTCAATGTATTACCATGCAAATTTCTCACTATCATAAGAAGGTATGATATGTGATATACGAATGATAAATATCCAACAGAGTAATTACTAGAGAATCATAGTCAAATATGTTTCCATTGAGGTCTCACACAGACTAGTTCTTGCTCCAATGCAGCCATAAATCATGGACAAAAGCACATAAAATATAAAACAATTGTTGATAAGGTTTGCAGGTGCCACAAAAACAGATGGAATAGTAAAAAAGTCATGATGACAGGTCGTTTGTATAGTACCCTCAGCATCATTTAGTAAACTGGGAAGAAATAATACACATTTTAATATAACCAAATGCAAGGCCAAACACATAAGGATAAAAAGTACAAGACTTAGCGTTAGGGAGACAATGCTTTAAGAAGCACTGAGCCTGAAAAGGCAGTAATGCTTTTTCAGTGGAAATATTTTTTCATCTGGTGTGTCAGCTGAACGAATTAGGGTAAATCCCTGGGTTTGTAAATGAGAAATCATCGAACAGGGCGAGAGACCTGTACTATCTCCGTCCACAAAGTTACTGACACCACTGCCAAAATGCAGTCAGATATCTATTCTTCAAAAAAGATAGTAAAAGCTTGGAGAGTGTTCAGAGAAAAGCTACAGGAATGATTTTACAGACAGGAAATTCCACCATATGACCCAACCAACAGGAAGCTTAGATTTTAGTGTATCTTAAAAAATCATACTCCAGGAGATATATGTGCTTTGTATATAGTTCTCTAACTGCAGAAAGTGCTTCCTTTTAACAGGGCAATTGAATTCAGAAGACAAAAGCACCCACTCTAGCAATCAGAATATAAAACAATAACAGTATGTATAGAAAGATTTTTTTGTTTTTCATTTGAACTTTTAAATCCAAACTGAACGTGGAGGGTTTTTTCTTTCCTAAAGGATACTTTGCAGTCAGTCACAAGTTCTTAAACTCAATACCAGATGAAAATAAATGGCTAAATCATAGAGAAACACAGATGATATTCTGGTCTTAGAAACATATTAACCTCTATGAATCTTGCATGCACAAACTCTTCTCTGTAAAAGACTTTGACATAATGCCAGAATAAAAGGCTGTGCTTATCATTAATATTTGTTCACATTATTTTTTCTCAAAGGTGAACAGTTGTTAAACAAATACTACAGGCTTTTTAGTATCACTGAAGTCCTCCATCATCCTATCATTATTTCCCCAGCGCTCGCATTTCAAGTGCTTGAAATTTGCTTTCAGTTGCAAATTAGCCAGGGCAAAAAGAAGAGGGGTGGTGAAATCTCTTTGTATGGAAAAGGTATCTGATTTTAGTGACCTGTAATTTTGGATGTTTGTTGTGAATAGGGCTTGTATAGTAAAGAAAAGGTTGATTGATGTATTTGATGTATTTGAGTTATTCCTTATGAAGCCTGATTTATTCTTCTCCAAGGTTTTGCATATTTCTTCCACTGTGTGAGGTTAGGAGGAAGAGCCACAGATAAGAAAGTATCTGGAAGACTCAACAAGTTATCTGCCTTGACCTTTGAAGAGCCTTAAAGGGAAGTGTTGTCACTCTGAGGAGATGTAGAGGTCATACTAGGCACAGAGCCAGCCTACAACTTTTTTTAGAGTGTGTCAGAGCCAGGGCAAAGTGAAGACAGACTAGACTTAATCCTTTAACCTAACCTGTCAAAACTGCATCAAGTCAGCACTGCCAAATCTGCAGCCACCTCATAACTCAAAAAGGTATGCATGAGTGCATTTATGAATTTGCTTTTGAAAAACGGTTTTATGGTTTGGTATTCACAGCATTATGAAACCTGGCCACATCACTGGGTATGCAAACATAAAGCTAAATGCTGACTGCTGCATGAGCATTTCATCCCACTGAGTAGCAAGAAGATATGAAATAGGATTATTGCAAAAGGTTATTGTTTTTAAGGAATACTTACTTCCAAATACAAAAAAATGCAAACTTCAAATAAATTAGATTTGTGCTGATATAACAAAAGCAGCAGAAATAAACCTATTTGTCAAATCCATAGTAATGGATAAAGCACACAGCACATCAACCTCATTTTTATATTCATTGACTGTGCAAAAAATACTATTCCTGTGTAGTGATGATAGTTTGTTTAAAAGAAACATATTTTTTAATGTATTTGGAAGGTTTACATATATGCATTTGTGTGTGTTGGCTTGTGTGTGTGTAAGTATGTCTACGTACATTTCGTGTGAACCTGAAAATAGTTATAAAAGGAAGCATTCATGTGAAAAATAGCACAAATGCATGGAAAATGCAGGGCCATATCCTAACCGCTGCAAACCAGCTTGGCTGACAGTGGCCCCACAGCCACGCTCAGACATGACAGTTGTCACAGCTCTCTATATGGCTGTGAACTTTAAATCTTGAATATACTGTGATGCAAATGGAAAATGCTAGAAAGCTCATTTTGTGCCATTAATCCTTGAGCTTTTTCTTTAAATGGATGAAGGCACGGTAACAATTTTATCTGTCCTAAAGGAGGATATTCTGAAAACTATAGCCTGAATACAGAGAGGGACTGGGACTATAATCTTCTCTTGAAAGAAAGGATTTTAACTTGTGACAAAAAAGCTTATGTTTTGGTCCTTTGCATAAGAAATACATTGTCTCCCCTCCTATGTGGGGGTTCACATGATTGCTGTTGGCAGAAGCACCCTGCCATGGCATGGGGTTCTTGCCTGACACTAGTCAAGGCTCAAGTCCTTGCTCCAGTGCTTGTTTAAGTGCTTTTACTGTTGGCCCCCTGGCCTGTGGCATCCAGCTTGGCCCGCTGGGGCAGCTGGAGCTCCCAAGTAGTTCTTGTCAGGTCCCACTTCCCCCTACGAAATGCAATGGCTACCGTGCAGAGGTAGCCCCTTCTTGCCCCAGGGCTGGTGGTTCAGCCAGCATGGGTCTTCGTGGGGATCAAGGAGCCTTGAAGAGACTCTGTGTGTGCATGTGTGTATGTGCTTATGTGTGTGTCTTCAAGGGGCTGGTGCCATATAGAGATCTGTGTCTGTGAGGGACAAGGACAGAGCATGAGTGTGATCTCTGCTTTAATGATCAATTAACTGGGAAATTGTCAAAAGAAAAAGCAAAAATGTCAAAATTTTGTTAATAGTTCTTGCTTGTGAGCTTGGAAGAACCGTTAATGACACTGAGATTTTTGCACTGGAAACATCAAAACTAAAATGCAATCTTCTGTTCTCTCGGAAAATGAATGCACTCTCACCTTAATGAGTCATCTGAGCACTTGCAAGGCAGGGCAAAGTCCTTATATTTACTCTCCACTTGGAACATGACAAAATTGAAAATCTGTGCAAGGTAGATCAAGGCATAAAAAGAAAAAGGAAAAAAATATAATGAATTATTGAAAAGAATAAGGGAGTCTGAATTATGAGGGAAGTCAAGTAAAAATTATGTTAAACACATGTGCTAGGGATTTTAATTCATATGTATAGGTGACCCCTTGTGAAAACTCCATTGACTAATCAAGAATTCCGCTTTCAGAAGGAGCATTGTGTTGGCAGATGCTTCCCACAATCTTTGTGCTTTTCTGAGGAATGGCTGTGACAGTCTATGTATGTGATAACCCAATGATCATCTTGGGCACAAATATTAACTTTGGCAAGTGGATACAAATCGAGCACTCTAGCTGCTTGCTAACAAGAGGAAAACAAGACCTGTTTCCCTTCAAATCAGAATAGGACTGGAAAAATACTCAGAATCACAGCTATTTCAAAGGAACAGAAACTATCTTGTTTCATGTCTAAATTAGTGAAGATATTTAATATAATATGCATATAGCATACATTTACAAATAAATGAGTCATTATGCTGCCATAATACTGAAAACTGGGTTATCTGTTACTACTACTTTCAGATAGAAATGAGTCACCTCAGGATATGTGAAGAAAAACAGATTTCCAACTTCAAATACATATACATGGACATATTTTGCCTTACATTTTTAGACTTTAATGCCAGAAGGCCAGTCTAGGTTTCTGTGATGACTGACTTCATAACTCAGGCTGTAACTCCTGGCTTAAACCTCTAATGGCTTACAAATGGCCACAGGCCTGAATCTACACTCAGAGTTAAAGATTTCCATCTTTCAAAGGAGAGTTTACCTGTTTTTCCACTCAGTCTTTATTCAGACTTGTCTCTTGTGCTTTTTGAACAGAATAACCCCTCTGTAGTGAAAATATGTATTATGAAATGCTTATTTTGTTCCCCAAGTATTAAAAGGCCACATTACTTATTTTGTAAGTAACTCTGTAAAAATACACTGTAAAGGCATAAACTTCTTCAAAACAGGCATTGTAACTTTGTACAGTTTAGAATGTGTATAGCAATACAAAAAATTAGTCTATAGTACTCATGTAACACAGTAAATTAAAGGTGATTGTGGATTAGAAATCCTGCAGTAATTGTACTTCAGCTGCATCTTAGTATGAAACTTATGGCTTTGTTACCTGGGAAAGAAGAATGGGAGAGATGGCCTTGCCATATGCTTGTCAAATATTTGTACTCAACCAGCAACGAGAATAGTAAAGAAGAAAATATGTTGTTATGTGTCACACAACAATTACATAATGAAATTATTGCTCACAGTAGACTTTGGCTGTGCAAATCTCTGTCAATGAATGCAAAATCAGTAGATGGAAGTTTGCCATTTCTAACTAGTAGCCTTATGACAGTTTGGTTGTTTTGTCTTACCCAGATGACAATTGTCACTGGAGACTAAGTGTTGCCATTTATACCATCTGAAGTACAGAGGGCATAGAAGTATTTACAACTCAAAAGACTTGAGCATGACTCAAGGAGGTGAATATGGTGAGTGTTGCTCTACTGAGCTAAATTAGATGGGAAAAGAGATCAGGAAAATATAACAGACCCTTATCAAAAAACTTCTTGAATGCGATTGTTTATTTGCTTCAAGTATTTAAATGAAACAGAGTTAAAACTTTTTAAAAGCTCCTAATGACACTGAAGCAAAAAAGGAAAAGAAAGGGATTTGATGGCAAGAGGAGCAGGCACCTCACAGAGTCATGGGGTGGCCTGAGCTGCCTGAACACCATGCTGCTTGGCTGGCAAGGGAGGAGGTATTGCCAGTGCTGGTGAGAGCTGTGAGCAGGAAAGCTCCTGTATGGGCAGAATTCCATAAGCTCTGTCCTGTGTGGCTCAGGAAGGGAGTGTTTCTTTCAAGGGTCTCAACACTATAGTGAGAGCCTTTGTTTTGAGCTCACCCTTGAGGGTGTGGTGGGCTATCCACCAGCTCGGAAGTTGGTGGGTTTGCTGACACTAATCCAAGGAGCCAAAATTTTTAATCTGATCAGACTCAGAAACACCCTCTTTCACCTCTGACAGGAGCCTGATTGCTCTAGTGCTTTAGATCTGAGTTACTTAAAGATACTGGACGAGGCTGATCAGATGCTGAAGGGTTGCCAAGATTACAGGCCTGTCAGCCCTATCACTTTTGTTATTAATTATGATAAAGCTGTACAAGCTGCAACCTGGTCCGTTCAGCTCGGACACTGGGACAGCTTTCCTCCCTTACAGTCCCCTCTTTTCACTGCTCCAGCTATTCTTAGCTAGGGGAACAGTCCCTTGTGGGATGATTGTCATCTGGTATATATACATTGCAGCAGCTGACTCAGATAACCAGGAAACTATAACCAGCTCCCTGACTGCCTTGGGAACTTGGCGGCATCAGGGAGTTTGGCCCAGTACCAGGAACAAGCACACAGCCATGGACTGCATCTTGTAGGAGCAGGACACGTGTTTCTCATGCTTTTTCACTTTTCAGACTTACACCATGAAGACTTTTGCAAAGCAGTGAAATGTAGATAGAAATCCAAACTGTAAAAACTATACCAAGATTTAAGGACAAAGAGAAAGATGTCCTGTAGAGATTGATAATGTTGTATACTTTCTACCTTGTATCATCTCTGTGGAGATCTCTGCTCCTATTTAAATTACAAAACCAGTATACTTTCTTTTGCTCTTATCAGTGGTGGCTTTGTGTTTCCCGCTGACTCCCCTATACATTCCCTTACTGGTCATCTTCTGTCACTGTGTCTGTTACTTGCAAAGCAAGCAAGGCAGAATTATTAAGTCATTCTTAACCCTGGGTGGACAAAGTTACCTCCTCCACAAAAACCCCTTTCTGAAAGTCTCTGTTATTAAATTCATTCTGATATGGTCTCTGAAAATTAGTTTAACACAAGAAAACCTGCAGGAAAGGAGGAATGGAGAGGTGGGTTACAAGCAACTGTGTGACAGGATCTGGCAAAGCTGGTGGGGCCTTGGAGCTGGAAGGACTGACTTCTAGCAGCAGTGAACAATTCTATCAGCTTGAAATGTGTGTATAACTTCACTTCTAGGCTGCAATTTCACAGGCAGTTGAGCCTATAACATTCAATTGCAGACAAAAGGAGGAAATCTGGTGCACTCCATCCCTGCTTCCTAGCCTCCTTCCCCGGCTCCTTCCTCCCTGTCTCTGCTCACAGCTGCAGACCTCTGTCTGCTCTTGCATTTCTTGGTTCCTTTGCTGATTTACATCAGCTCATTAAAACACCTAAAAGAATATTCACCTTTTTTTTTCTGCCAGCTTTTCAAGTCTCAGCATTGTATTATGAGCCATCATTGAAGTCTTCTTGTCACTGTTTCCACCCTGGGGTTCCTACGCCATTCTGGTTTGCAAAGTAAAAATCCCTGGTAGTGCTCCTCGCTCAGCCCTAGTGTATGGCCTTTTGCCAGCTCCCCACTTCTGTTCATTGTTACCCAGAATTCAGCTAACTTCTGTTCCTTTTGAACTGACCTCACAGAGAATCCCTACATTTCAAGGAGACACAAGGTAGTTGACAAACCAGGACCCTGATTTAAGAATCAAGTCTAGCTCCCAGAGATCAATGAAGTGATCTCCTCACATTCAGAGGTCCCAGAGCAAGCTCTAGCCAGTCTTCCAAAGCCTCAGTGTGCAGACCTCTGCAGAGGGAACTCAACCCGTGGACAACAAGCAGCAGTGGACAGCTGTTCACACACCCTGGCGGAGCAGGAGGCATCTCTCACAATAGAACATGTCCAGTCAGGAACTGATAGCAGGTTTTCTCACTTGCTGCTTGCCTTCAGCTGTCCTTATCCTTATGTCAGGTTCAAAGTACCCCTTCTCCTCAGGTGGTGAGCCGGGTAGGTATACATAAAATATATTTTTTTCTTTCTTATTCCAGGGCCATTTAAGGAAATGTATGAGAAGCCACTGAGAGCTTTTGGGAGCTATTTACAGCTGCTACTGTTATGATTGAATGGAATTTAAGTGGAAAAAAAAAAAAAAAAAAGAGAAGCTGGAAATGTGGGTGAGTCAGGGAAGTTTCTTTAGGTATAAGAGAATGCAAAACAGTAACGGTGAGAGATTGAGAGAGGAAGAAAGACCAACATCGGGGCTAAGTGGAAACAGTGCCAGTACAGAACTAGAATGAGTGATAAGAGGCATGGGGAAGAGGGGGGGGAGAAGAAAGAGAAGACTATGATGCATGGAAGCAAACCAATTCACCCTTCCTAGCTCTGTGGTGTATTCCACTTTGCAGCTATGTGCTGCATCAAAACAAAGACTGTATTGCACAGCCTGGGGAGCCACTGCAACTGCAAACTAATAGGAAAGAAGTAGCAGTGTGCCAGTTGGGTTTGCATGATGCTGATAGCATGCCTTGCAGGGTGGAGAGGTATGCTAGCAATGTCTTCCTTATTTCAACAGGTGCATGCAATATTTAGTTCCCAGCTTTACTTATGAAGATTAATGCTCTTAACGTTCCCTCTTAACTATTACTTTCTGGAAACTCCAGATCAAAAGACACAAAACCAGCTCAACAGAGAGTGCTGTTCAGGGAGAGACAGAGAAGAAGACATCGTGTGCCCAGATTACTTCATAGTCAGACATTTTGTGTGAACCAATGCTGAGAGCTCTGCGTTCAGGTTCAGGGTAGTTTGACAGCGCTGCCGGAACTGCAGAGAAGAAACTCCAGACAGTCTGAGTTACTCATGGGTTCTTTGTCCTGGCCCCCAGGTTTGGGTACCACACTAGCCACTTTTGCCTGAATGCTAAGACAAATCCCCAGTAATTCCCATTTCTTCTTCTCTTCTGCAGTTGAAGGAAATCTGAACAAGCAAGGAGGAGGTCAGGATCTGTTGCAGCAATCCCCTGCTGTGGGTAGTCAAGGGACTGGGACTGCGACAGTGAAGGAAGAAGCCTGTTCCTCAGTCACTCAAAGCTTCAGTATCAACAAATGCCATCAAGGCCTCCTCTTCCTGTACAGGTCAGCTCCTGGGACTTCCTTCAGGATGTTATTAAAAAGAGTCAAATAAATAGATCTGCACTCTGTCAGGTCTGAACTCATGACCAATGCATTAGAATGAACTGTCAGTGAGCAGCTAGTGAAGAGGAAAGCCCTGAAAAGTACTTGCCTGAATTCACAGCAAGACCCTGAATGGGATTCCACTAACCCATCATGGATATTGGAACTCAGAGGACCTGCCATAGGAAACATCTCTTTGCACTGTCTATAGATGGAGTTTAAGTTGATTAGGTGAAACACCTTATTTTGTTACTCATCTGCAGTTGGGTTTTCCATTCTTAATATGCAGAAGCAAAATCTCTGGGGGGCACAAAGAATAAGTTGAAGCTTTAAATATAAGAATCTGAGATCAGGCAGTAAGCCACATACTTCCTTTGCCTTAGGATGAGAGACTTGTTACCATTTAAGTTACTGCTAAGCAGCCTGAGTTTTTCAAAATACTTGAAATCAGGTAATTCCATTGACTCCTATGTGTCCAGAAGAAAACAAACTATTAATTACTCTGCTGTCTATGTGTGTAATCAAATATAATCCCTTCAAAAAGGAAAGTTTTACAAATAATGACAGGAAAAGCATAAACTGTCCTAAATTTCCTGTGCCTGCTGACTTTTTCTACTTAAAGTGCTCTCTGCTTTCCCTTAAAATTTCGAAGCCTTAGAAATATTTTTTGACCTTGCTCACATTTATAAAGCAAAGGGTATCCAGAGAAGGAGTGGGGAAGTTGATTTACGTGGTCGGTCATACATAGCAGATGATGCAGCTCTGCATTTGTAGACAAACTATAGTCTGACATTTGTTCACGTAAATGATATGATGAATAATTATGAAAAATGATCTAATTTGGGAAAATTACAACGAGGTCATGCACATTACGGGGAAAAGAACTAAATTAATTATGTACAGTGTGTAACTGTCAAATACCAACAACACATGTAATGGAAAGTCAACAATATATATAAGGATCTAGCTAATTTCTATAAAGTCTGAATTTCTCTGACGTTCACATTCCTTAGATTCACAAACTGCTGTGCTCCAGCTTATTGGACTGTACTTGTAAAAAGATGAGCCAGGATTCAAAGAAATCTTTTAATGAGGATTATTTTACTGTAGAATCATAATGTATAGTCTGACTGCCCATGGCTACACCATTGTGTGTCATAGGTTTCAGGAAAACTCCTAGTAAAACTGAAGGCAACTACTTAGTGCCCAGTTTTGAAAATCAAACTTGTTGTTAGCTATGAATCACTTAAATACATAAAACTGTCTAAAGATTAAATAATTTTTAAGATTTTGGTCACAGTGTCGCATTGTCAGTCCTTTCAATTATAACAGTGGGACTGCTGGTACTACTGGTCCACTGTAAAATTGCTTTTCTGTGAAAATAATATGAGTTCTTAATGGCTTCTTGATTGTTTGCATTATAATTAAACTGTCTAAAACTTTTTAAATGTAAATATTCTCTTCCCTAGAGGCATTAAAAATATCACTATGTCTGAATTGTGCTAATTATTAAAACATGAGCAGTAAAGAATGAAAAATTACTAGAAATGGCAGCATAAAAGACCATCTGCTTTTTTATTGTTTTATATCCTCAAAGAAATCTTCAAAAGGAAGAAAGTGTGTCAGTTGTGAAAAGTGAGACCCTCAACTTTCAGTTGAAGTAGATGGTGTTTTGCCTTAGGTAGGACAGACATGACTAAATACAAAATGTATTCCAGCTATAACTTTGGCAGTTGCTGATAGAAAAATAAACATTATTTTAAAATAGATGATCCTAAGCTTGGAAGAGCTTTTTACTCTAACTCCGTTTCCAAAGCCAATAATCTTATCACCCAACGTGCACTTACTTTGCATTTACTTTAATACGGAAGTGATGCATCTTGTACAAAATGCAGAAAACAGAGTAGAAAGAATAAAACCCCATTTCAGTATGGACTGATTATTCACAACAGACTCACTGGGGACCTTTGATCTTACAGTCAACAACCATGTATTTCCATCTACTCAGTTTTTCATATATGACTACCTTAAAAGAATTCTTGCCATATGTCATTTGAATCCATTGGGGACTTTGAAGGAAAACGAGAAGACTACTTAAGCAAGCTTTGTAAATGTATGTGTCTGTCCATATGTATTAAAGGATACAGACAGTTTTTATCTTATACCATACTTAAATTTATTAAAAATAAATGAAAAGTACTGAATTTTCTCACAGATGAAACATGCAGCTTAAATACTTGATATTCATTTAGTTTTTGCTGACATGTACAAGTTAGGGACCAACTTCAAATATTTATATTAAAAGAATGAGAAAAAAGTTTTGAAGCTTTAGTATGTCCAGCAGAAACACTTCTATTTCTACTTACAGAGGTATGTATCTGTGAATACCTGATTCTATGCAAGTGGTTTTATTTCCTCATATAACCATTAGAAATAATTGTGGTAATGAAGAAACTGATAATGCTTAAACTAGATAAGGTGATATAAAGTACTGTACATGATCTGTCATGCAACAATCCCACCCCGAATTACTGGCTTACCTTTTTCCTAGCCTGTAGTCTTAATATTGGCAAACTATGCTAAAAATATATATATATCATGATTTAACGTATGTGAGTGCATTTGCATATGCACACGTTAGGCAAGGTCAGTTACTATGCTATTTAACTCAAATTACATGGGTGCTGGGACACAGTTTGAGAGAGAGCACCTTCCGTGGTTTTTACTTCTTCCTATGGGCCAAGATCTGGTGGGCAGGAACAACAAATAGGAGAAATAAGCATTCAGGAGGAAAAAAATATTGAACTTCTGGGCTTTTTTAGCAAATTTCATACAGATACAGTTTGTATTACTGCCAGTTTCTCGAATCAGAAGCTTCAGGACCTTGCAGAGGAACAAGGGTAAGAAATGCCCTAGTCTAGTCTGAATAAAGGTTTTTCCACAGTACTATTTATGCAAGTGCTAAAGTCCAGATCTAGAAGGATAATGGGCTTGCAGTGAAATATGCTGCAGATACAGCTCTGAAGTAAAGGTAGCAAAAAAACTACAGCAAAAAGTTAAGGTCAAAAACAATTAACTTCTCAGAGAAGTGCCTAGCTTTTAATATATGCGCCCCCCCCCCCCCCAAAAAAAAAACAAAAAACCATATGGCAGCCTGTCATTGCTGGAGCTGTTAGAAAATGTGTTACTGATTAAGAGCATATATTTCTGTGCAGAGTGTATTCACTGAGTGTATTTAGTCTCTATTTCTTAAATGATGGCTCTAATGGGCTTACAGTTTCCACAGCAAGATCTGGTGACATGGGTAATGCCACACTAAAGGATCTTCCGTGCACGTGAATCTGCATGTGGAGTGGATTCAGTCACTTTGCTCCAGCTTTGAAGATGTAAGTATCCTTTATTTGAAGCTGGATGCAATAATCATGGCCACACATCCTTCTTTAGTTCAGGAAATCTCACAGGCAAGAGCTGTGCCAAAGCCTGCCTTTAAGACAGCATTATCTGACTGAGTTTTGGTAATGTATGCAAACTCAGGGACTTAACCTTTTCCAGATCACAAACAATTAATATATTACTTCCTTCTGGCAGAGCATTAATCAGGGTAAATCGAGAGGAAGGCTGAAAACTTTGTCTCCTTACGTCTCAGTGTCTGAAAAATTTATAGTAGTTAAAAGCAATGGAATGAAAATAAAACACTTCCTTACTTCTTTTTCTTAACATTGTCCTATTTGTAGAGCTATCTGTCTACCAGTCAGCTACCTCTGTGAGAGAAGCAATCAAGGTCTTGTAATGGTACTTCCCATTACAGTCTCCCTGCCACCTAGAGTCCCAGCTGCTTAAAATGACAACCCCAGGGGCATACCAGCTGAAAAGAGGTGTGCCCTAAAGGGGAATCTCTGCAGCTATCTTTGCAAGAATCCATCTTCACCTGTACCTCTGGCCGTACCATATACATAGCCTCACACAGCAGCCACTCACGGGGAAACAACAAGCTGCTGTTATGTCTCAGTCGGCAGAATCTCTTCCTGTGCTCAGCTGACTATGTATCAAATTTGGGAACATGTTCATAGTGAACAGAACATTGCGTTTCACCACTCTCCTGTAAATGATGTATCACAAAATAAAATGTCCTCGATTCGCTCTGTCACTGTTTGTCCTTCCAGTGGGATTAAAGAGAGAAGGATGTCAGCGGTTGCTCGCAGCAGATCAAGAATGGACTGCATCCTTGCTCTAGCCGTCAGGGAGCAGTGCTGAGAAGACTTCAAGACACACCACATTGTCTTCTCCCCATGGGTCCAACGCACTCAGGAGCACCAACCCTTTTCAGTCTTCAAAGTCCAAGCCTGAAGTTAAGTTTGTGAAGGGCTGAGATATGGACTTAGGTATAGTCAGCTGGGAGATAGCTCTGAAAGGCAGAGCACCAAGCTCAATTTCAACTACACTAATCCTCATGGAAAGCTGATCAGAAAGGGCAGTAAATAAACTGATTTTCCCATGCACTGTGATTCAGGTTTCCAGACTGATATTATAATACAATCTGCCTGTATTAAAACCTGGGCACTTTCAGTGATCTAGTTGGCCCACTGATGCTCTTCAGGATTAAGGAACTACAACTTTGAATCAGTGGAAGCTATAAATTAGTTCTATGGTACTGCTGTGCACATACCATGTCAACCCTATTTGTTTGGTTGTTATTAATTGGAGAAGTATGGCATGGGAATTGTCTATGGATAGCTAACTAAAGACTTTCCAAAAGCAAAAAGCAGGAATTTGGTGTCTGCAGGAAGCACTGATGGCCGTGTTTCAAATGCCTGCAGCACTATCTGTTTATGATGTTTGTTCTCATCCTACTCGTACTATAAATGTGCAATCTCATTCTCCCAGACTTCTATCAGTCACTTGATTTATAACCCAGCTTGTCATGTTTATTTACTTGCTTGCTTTTCACCTTTTTTTTTTATTATTTTTTAACAGAGATTCACAACAGGAAAATTTGGGGCATTGTGTAGTAGAGGAAAATTCAGGCTTGGTTGGTGCCTATTGTTCATGCATAATTCGGGATCAGGATTTGGTGTTCATGTCCTTTTGTTTTGCTTTTATTATGGAACAAGGCTCATTTCTCAGAATCCGCTGAGCATTTTCTTATGATAGGTTCCTTACTCTTCAGTCAATTTGCATGATTGGCACTATTTCTTGCACTTTTTTTGGTAATGCACTGTAATTTGAGTTCTTTAGGTCCTTCATTTAAATTAAAAAGTCTTACTTTAAGATTTTGACAAAGTTTTATTTTATTAAATGTGTAGAATGGAGGTGTGGTGGCTATTTACAGGAGTACCTTTGTGTTACGTGGTTGCTCACAATGCAGAATTCAGCCTCCCATCCACACTGATAGGCATGAGCTTGCATCTGTAACTCCTGGTTCAAGTGAAGGACATTCCTTCCCACCTGATCTTTCCCTTTCATCACTTCTCCTGGAAGAGGACAATTCAGGCAAAGGAAAAACAGCAGCAAAGATTCACACATAGGAAGAGAATAGTTGTATCTAAAGACCTTTTACTGACTAGGTTGTGTAGCAGCAGATGGGAGAAGAGCAAATGTCCTTCTTTCCTTCACAGGCTTGTCAACGAACAAGGGCTTTCCATTCCTCCAGATGGGAAGATGAGAGGAAAGCTCTTGATGTTTCTCTCCTGCAGTACTGTCAGAGAAGAGAGGCTTAGTGGAAATGTTTGAAGGTGAACCTGGCAATAAATTTAGGAATCTGACTTTTGGCCTCCACATTTGTTGATTCCATTTCCTTCAGTTTAACACAGAATTAACATAGCTTGAACTGGCCTACTTCAGTAAAGCATTCCATTTATGTGACTAAAATCCTTAATCTAAACCAGTTACATAGTGTGAGATTCCTTCATGTTCATTGTGAGTGTTGCTAGACCCCAGGTTTACATGCAGGAACTGTGTCAGCAGAGAGTTTAGCCAAGTCAGCCTCATGCACAAGGATCCTGTCAGATATAGTCTCATAAATATGGAGAAACGTTAATGATGTTAATCTAACTAAACCTGGTGTAAATGAAGGCAGAAATCAGTCCTGAGTCAGTGCATGGATTTAACAAAAAGCTTTAATTCTGTCACAAAAAATAATTTTGTGATAGCACGAAAACCTCTTGTCCTCTGCTCTTTTTTCTCTAGTGAATCTTCTGTCAAAGTGGGACTTTCCTGACTTATTCTCCCAGTAAAATCAACATGGATACCTTACTTTTTCAGTTATTGTTTGTTTCTGCTAGTATGGGCCAAGCCTGTGGTAAACTAACTACAAAGCTCTCCAGGCTGGTTTAGGTCTGGTTTACTTTTACCTGTAAGATTATGAGACTGCGCCGTTAAGTGAGCAGGTTGTCACTTGCTTCTCTGTGAAGACTGTAACCAAAGAATTAAATTGCATATACCAGACTTTGTGGCAAATAAGACTCTAAAAAAAAAAATAAATACCTGTACTTGATCACAGATGTGGTATTGGACTAAAAGTTCTGTATCACCTTTGCTTGCAGTGACAGAAACAGCTCCCAGCTTCTGTCTCCTCTGCTTAATATACCATCAGCCATTTATGTCCCAAGGTCAATGAGATGATGGTATGTTCAGAAAGAGGCCATCCCAATGGCACAAAGCCTTAAAACCAAAGCATTCAATCCACATGGCTCCCAACAATGATGTCATTGGGGTTGACTTATGTGACACCAGTGTCACGTACAACATTCTTCTTTGTGTGCTGTAACCTAACCAGGCCAGAAGGAAAAACATTTTGTCACGTTTTATATAACTTCTGACCTGGCGGGTCATTTTTCCTGTTCCCAGGGAGAAAGGAAGAAGAACCTCACTCACATTGGATTCCCAAGCACTCTGTCCTTTATTCATTTCATGGCCACTTCTACCTGGAAGTGTTCCCCTTCAGTTCTTCCCCTGGGCACTGTCTTACCTTTCCAATAGTTTTCTCCCTGGCAAAAATATGCTAATATAGTTTACCTGTTAGTTAGCTGAGCACCTTCAGATTGAGGACAATGGAACTTACTCTGAATAACTTGTCAGAGTATTGCAAGCCCAGTGTCGATAGATACCATGAGAGAGGACAAAGTTTCAGAAGACTCGTCAGCCTTTGACATAGCACATCTCCCAGCATAAGGACATAGATGAAGTGTTGATTATTCAGCTTTGTTCTGTTTTCTAGCAAGTGTTTTAATCCTGTTTCACAGCAGAAGAGAAGTATTTGATGAGATCTCAAGTACAGGTTTTTTTAATTGTTTGATTTTTGACATTCCATAGGAGTCATATAAATCAAAGAAATAATATTGGAAGGAGGTGTTTCCTCCGTTCCATTTCATTGCCACTGTCATCCTTGGCCGTATTTCATAAAGGATTTCTGAGGTATTCTTTGAAAAATGGCCTGATTATGATCCCATGGAAACCACTGACAAAATATTCACCAACTGCAACTGAAACCCATCCATTTAAAAATTTAAATAATGACATGCTGATTTGGAGAAAGGAAATAGAGGTAAAACTGAGAAGAAAAATATTTTTATGCCCTCATTTTTTTCTAGCCAAATCAATGAGAAAAATAATTTTTTCATGTATTTGTGTTAGGAAAAAAAAAAAAGGATAATATTAAGAGAATAAATTTCCTTCAAGATATTTCCTTCATTTTCATGCTCTTCTTTAACTGGGATGGACAAGAAATAGCTCTTGAGCCTCGTAAGTAGGTCAATTGCAGTTCTTATGCCTGGACCACATTCCCCACTGTGGAAAGCAGGATACCAGCGGGGCTTGCATATATGCACTCTCTCTAGGTTGCATGGGGGCTTCTGTCTTTTCTCCCTCAACCCAGACCCGGTTTTCAATGGGGTGGGGAGACACTGGGAAGTGATTATCATCTTTTGCATTTGAATTGCTCCCAAATGTTTCCTTTTCCCTCAGTCCTTCAGATTTTGTTAAATGTATCTTCATGTTCTCAACCAAATTAAGATTTTTACTATATACCCATATGGTAGGGGAGACTGATTGCTTGTGTATTAAACTGCCCCCAGACCTGTGTAGTTGCTGTGTATGTTAAAACTGACAGCTTTTTTGGGAGCCTATGAATCTGGAATTATTTTCAGCAGTGGTACCATTTCATAAGAAGTATGAAGAGAACCCTTCCCACAAGTCCTAAGCACCCCACAGCCTCTTTGACAGTAAGTGAGTTAAAATATGCCAGGTTTTGCAGTTTTGGGTTCTGTATTTTGGACATTCCAGTAGAAATAGCTGCTTCCTTAAGGGGAAGCACAATTATTACAGGTTTTTGAACAGGCAACTAAAAATGTATAATTTGACCAATAACAACTCTGCATTCTTCACTTTTTTAATGTGCAAAGTTACACATACAAACCTCAAGAGATATGGGATTCAGACCCAAGGTCATTGCTTTGTAGCCAGTATTAACTTCATCTAAGGGGGAACCTAAACACTTTGGCCAAAACACAGTGGTGTGTCTCAAAGTGGTCCTTTTCCTCCCCATTCACCTACAATCATGCTCACTGAAAGAGTTTCTAATCCCTCACAGAATCACAGAGTTATAATATTTTCTTGCACTTTCCAGGATTTCTGCATGAAATCGTGCAACGTGAGCATTAACTCTTTTCTTGGCATTTAACTGGATACACCTGTGCTCTCTCAAGCCTTCATATTATTTGAAGGTCAGATTTAAATGGAAAAGGGAAATGTATATCAAAAAAACCCTGTAGTAAGCCAGAGTCTCCTTCTGAACTATTATATCTTTAAAATACGTAATGTTCTAAGTCTGCCAAGTCTTCTTGGACACCTCTGTTCATGTGGCTGATGGGAAGGAGCTGCTACACTGGGTTCTATAACTGTGAAGATTATGCAACTTTAATAGTCAAATATGCACTCAGGATGTAAAAGAAATGTGCTCCTAAATATTAATAGGAAATGTGTGTACCATTTCACCTATTTGTCTTTTAATTAAGCCCCTATCAATAAGCTGGATTTTGCAAGGTGCTCTATAATCAGGTTATCTAAACACCAGCCCTTTCCTAAATTAGCATTTATAATTATGTGAGATGATTACAGATTGTTAATCGCTAGCGTTTCTATTATTATTATTATTATTATTATTATTATTATTATTATTATTATTATTATTATTATTATTATTATTATTATTATTATTATTATTATTATTATTATTTAAAGAACAGGCAATATCAGGCAATATGCCCCATTGCAATTTTGCATGCATGCCTGGGAAAAAAAAGTAGATGACATAAATCGCATGCATAATCTCAGGAGACAATCATTTTAAATCTTAATTGGCTGCCTTTTAAATATCATTTAAGGTCTCGTTTTCCCTGCCTCTCTCTCTCTAGTTAAGAAGGTGTTGTGTCAAAGTCTATTACCTTGCTGGACGTCTCGCCTCTAAGTTTTTTTAAAAAAATAGAACCATCAGCAGAGGTTTGAGAGGTCGATAAAGCTTTTAGATTTGGAGATGTTTTCAGGGAGCCCATTTCCTGCGGCTAAGAGTTGTTAATGGAGCTTAAGGAATTATCTTATGACTCGGGCTGGGAGAGCCGTATATTTCTTCGCTCCTGTTCCCTTGTCGAGGCTGAATATGCTGCTGTCAAACTCGCTTAATGAAAAGTAACGCGTCGCTGATTACAGTTTTATTTGGGCTCTATGTAAAAAGCACTGTTAATTTAGCATCCCCTCCTTTGTGTGTTTGAATTTGCCATGGCTGAATGATTTAGAGTCTCTCAGTTTCAAGCCGTTTCTCTATGATTTTTCCCCCCCTCCTCTCTCTCTCTCTCTCAGTCTGCCGATATATTTCTGCTTTGTACAACCCTACAAGCGGCACGGCTTTCCCTTTCAGCCCCGTAGCCTCCTCTAAAGCGGCTGGACTTGATCTTTGGCTTGTGCCATTGAATCAAATAGCGAAATTATTTTCCCACACTCTATTGTTCGTTTAAAAAAAAAAAACAAAACAAACTAACACAAACAAACAAACAAAAATTACCCCCACCCCCAAAA